>OZ023170.1:23531530-23869279 GCA_963678695.2 Diplodus puntazzo
CACACACACACACACACACACACACACACACACCTGTATATAGTACATTTGAGTTAGATTGTTTGTTTTAATCATTGTGTTAAATAAGATACTTTTGAACCTTCTTGCTGTCTATTCAATGTTGTACAAAAGTGAATGTTGCCAACATCTATACTGTCAAGAACTCCAGAATCCTTCAACCATTACTAGCTGTTATGGTGCATTTGGTTGTAGTAATTAAGTTAATTATTAATCAGTTACAAACAGTTGAGTACCTTTTTATGAGACTGAATTATTGAATCTTATCTTTTCCCTTCTTCAAGGGTGGTGCCCCGAGGTGATCAGATGTAAATTGGATCATATTATTCATCATAATTAATTATTATTGATAATTTAACCTAAAAATTCCTTTTAATGTTGCATAAACACTACTTAATTGTGTCTTGTGTAATGACGTAGTGCCCAAGTATAATGGTACCCCGCGTGAGGTGTCCACATAATGGTGCCCCAGTGAGGCAGGATACTATTGGCAATCATTCCCACATGGGCAATATTGATTTCAGTATGATTTGGACAGTGCTAAAATTTGAGACTCATATCTTTGTACGCTTTACTCAAAAATTATATTAACCCCACAAGTCTACTACAGGAGTAGATGTGTATTTGTACTTAGGGTTACAGTATGATGAGAATTGATTTATTAGTTAATTTGTAACCCATTTGATTAACCAAAATGTTTTAGGGTTAGGGTTAGTCAGTTTGAGCCATTTGATAATGCCGCTATCGATTCAAGTTGAAAGTGCTCTGTAGTGCAGCTAGTACTTTGGGGGACACACAGTTTTTTGTGGAAGTGGAATGCATTCTGAATGCTAAGCCCCTAGGCTACGTTTCTTCAGACATAGCTGATCCAGATCCCATCAAACCTAGCAGTCTACTGATTGGACGCTATGATGCCTCGCTTCTCTTAGCCGCCTATGACCATAGTAACACCCTTGGAAGTCGTCGATTGCGGCACAGCCAAGTCCTCATTTATCACTTCTGGTCCAGATTCATAGATCGCTACCTGCCTGGCCTACAGGAGAGACATAAGTGGCAGAAGGATGGAAACACCTCGAACCGAACCAAACCAATCATCCCCCCCCCGGTCACTGCATGGCTCGGTGCCAGCTGGTGCAGGTCAATTGTTGGGCGGCGCTGCGGGTGATTAAAACCAGGTGTGTTGATCGCTGCTCTCCCTCTCTGCTTCTGCTGTGCGGTGCGTCTGGTGTGCACGTCTGTGTCTCCCCGTCGTGTCATTAAGGTAGGCATCCTTTACTATCTGCCGTTGCATTTTTTTTTATTCGGCTCTGGGACTTCATCCTCCAGAGCCTTCTCCTTTGCAGTGGTGGGAGCGACGGTGAGCCGGAGGGAGCGAGCAGTTCAGGCGGGTGCGTGTTGCGTGCAGTAGTCGGGGTATGTTGCTTGTATTTGTCTGCTGCTGCAGTTTTCCATCTATTGCGCTTGTTGTGACACTTTCTCTTTTGCTGTGCAGCGGGGCCGCCGTAACCAGCGGCTCCCGCTCTCCTAGTTCTGCACTCATCCCGTTGGCGTTCTGGTGTGTTCCGGTCATCGGCCACCACAACAAGGTTGCTGCTGTCCTGGCTCGGTTGGACTGAGAAGCTCCATACTGTCTCGGGTCACTGCATGTGGCCATAGCTTCAGGTCCAGTGTGAAGGCATCACGCCATTGTCGGTGCCTACACCACGAGATCCAGTCTGAGTTAGGCCGAGTTTGGATCACCTGTATTTTCTTTTGATTTAAATCATTATTTTCCTTTTCCAATTTAAATATTAAAGATTGTTGCATTGACATAATTCCAGTCGCATTCAGTTTAGTATTTGTTGCCTAATAGTTTGGATTATTTTGTTTATTGTATTAAGTTGATTTTGGGTTAAGATATTATTTCTTTTGCTTTGCTTAATATTTGATTATTTCCTAGACTAAGTTGGTTTATATAGTGTTTCTTTGTTAATTTTCTTTAATTCCTTAGTTGTAGATTGAATTTGTTTTTTTTTGTGTTATATAAATGATTTCTATTTTGTTCTGATTTCTTTCGGGTTTCTTTAGTATTAATTGATTAAGTATTTGGTTTTCTTTCTTTGTTAAATCGTAGATGCTCCAGATGTCCCCACACTGTGCCTTGTGTTCATTTTGTATTTCCTTCTTTTACAACAGGTGCTGAGGCCCAAGCGAGCGGTAGCCCTCCCCTGGCGGTGGTGTTTGACAGTTTTGTTGGTTGCAGTGCACTGGTAGTTTATAGTTGGAATTTGTCCCTTTTTGAGTTCCCTGCCGCCGTGGTGAGCCCCAGCCCTGGTTGGGTTCTTTTTGGGGTTTTTTTGCCAGTGTGGTGACTCCATCTGAGCATATCCCCCTTTGGTCAGCCAACACTGCAACCCTCATTTATTTTAAAGTCATTTTAGCAATTTGTTAATAAAAAGTATGTTTCTTTAAAACCACGTCCTCTGGCCCTCATGTGATTCTTCAAACCTGTGTTTGCCTTGTATGGCCATTTCCTGGGTTAAAATCCCAGGTGGCATTGTTGACAACACACACTACACATACACACACACAAACACACACTCACACCCGCTCCCACCACACTTGGATTCGACTGTCTGCATGGATCTGATCCATACAGCAGTGTTCACACATGCGCTGCTACTCTGGACTGTTTGGACATTTTCCAGACGAGCTGTATGTGAGAGGCCACTAATTCTTGTGTGCTACATGTGTGAAAGGTCAAGTCCACTGTTCAGAGGTCATGTGGAGATTACATATATCTGTGAATATGCTTTGTATTGTATTTGTAAGCTGATGTCATTAGATGGTATTTATGTGACATTCATTCATGTAGACTGTGAGCTGCTGTATCAGAACAAACCTTGACAAAACCAAGTAATGTTTCTTGTGTTAGATTTCGGTGCATGTGCAGCGGCAGTAAAAAAGATAAATTGCCCCTTTGACTATTTAACAGCCTCAGTCTCAGTCACTTCCTCCTGCCACATGGCGAGGATGAAACTGTTGGACACACAAGTCAAATGTGGACGTTGCTCTGGAGTGTTAAACAAGATAAGATGAGCTGATGGGCCTCAGTGGTGATTTAGATCTATCCAAGTGGTTCAGCTGCTAATTGAAGGAATGGTTAAATAAGCATTGCATTATAATTGCAGTATTCAACAAACAGCATCCATTTCTCTATCATAACTATGAATTATATACATTATTATGATACACATTCTCCCAAAGCACAGGTTACATTAACCCTTATTATGACAGCTGTATGCTCCTGAAGCCTGCTGGTAACTGCTGCTGTTAAATTGGCATTTTGATCATGAAACATGAGAGAACAAACACACTGTATTCTAACTGCGGCAACTGACACTGAACACATGACCATTGACTATTAACAATAAAACGCTCATATCAGAATACGAATAATAGTATGTATGAGGTTATAAAATGTGAATCCTTGATGTGACTTGCTGATTATACCCAGAACTCCAGCTGTGACACTAAGAGCAGACTGGTGCCATGTTTGACATATTCCTCACCAGAAGAAACAGGACTATCATGTTACATAACTTGTTAACATGCAATAGATGCAGGTTCTGTTTGGAGTGCAGAGAGAAATGAAAACTCCACTGGAGCACCATGGATGCTTTTCATCTTATTCAGTATATGAATAGTGGTGCAGGTGAGCTTCTTGTGGTCACAATGAGTATTACAGAAAGAAACACTTGTCACTTGGCCTGACGGTGTGTTGAGGTGTGCAGACTAGTGGAGAACTATTATCTGATATTAGACAAAGTGGTAAATCAAGAGTAATATTTAAGTTTTTCAGACCAGTGTTCATTGACTATAACAGTAAGTCCTGACTGTGCAGCACTGAGCTTTACAGGGAGTCTTCTTCTTCTTGAAGGATGGTAACACAGTGTACCAGTGTGAGGTTACCAGGTAGCAATGATAAGGACATGTGATTCAAGTTAATACAGAGACAGGGCAATGAAACATCTTAAACTTTATTATAAATGAACACTATCAGGTGGATTAGTCAGTCAGTCAGTGTACTTGATAGACCCCAGCTGAAAATGTCACCCTGCTTTACTCGACTCAACTTCTCCTACAAGAGGAAAAAACACTTCTGAGGTGTGAATGATGTCACTGTCTAATTCTATCTATCACACCATAAATAAATCATACAATGCGTGTTCTTTCACATTTTTATTTTTTTTTTTATACTGAGTGTTAATCACGCGTTAAAAAAATTAACGGCGTTAAGGGGACGTTGCGTTAACGCGTTATTAACACGTTAACTTTGACAGCCCTAGAAAATACATTTATATATATAAAAAAACATGACAAAGAAAATATTAAGCATTTATAAAATGACAGAAGAAGCTTGTATGTTAACTGGAAGTGTTTTTCACATAAAATACATTAAATGTTATAAATGTTTAACTCTTTTAAATCAGAAGCTACAAAAGAAGCTGAAAGTGGCACTATCACCTCGTACCGAGTGTCCACACATAATATTTGTTCTCTGCAACGACAAACAGCAACAAAGGCGTCAGAACACACCGGACGTAAACAACCAAACATTTCAATGATTACATATGATGATCTAAACTCTTTATACCAAATACAACAGAAGATTAAAACCATATGATAGTTATTTTAAATGAGCTGCTGTTAGATTAACTTTACAAAATGCTGTGTGTTTTTTGTTCAGCACAGCTGCACACAGTGATCACAGAGAAGCTGTCAAAGCACAGATGGAGTTTTTCATGTTGTCGTCCATTCTGTTGGTTTAGTTGATACAGATTTCTTTATTGAGCTGAAAGAAACAGAAAGTCAACAAAAAGATTCAGGTCGATGTCACGATCGACATGTTTTATCACATCTCACTCTCTCTCTCTCTTTCTCTCCCACTAAAGAACTCCCTCTCTCTGTTTTTACGATCAATAAAAGAATAAGTGAAAGTATTGGATTAATTTTACAGGATTGATCAGTGGGTCATTGGGGGAGTTGCTGGAGTGCTTGTCACTCTGGCACTCCTACAGCCAAAAGTTTAAGTCCTACATCAGCTGATATGGAGCTAGAACAGTCTCAGTATTATTCACAAATAAATGCAGAGTGACTTATATCTGTAAATTTGAATTTGTGTCTCAGACAAAGGATTTGTACCTGTTAATCTGAATCTGTATCTGTGCCATCTAACTTGCAACTTGTATATCATCATTTGCATATCAATTTAGTATTTTTCAGTGGAAATATATTTGTGAATCTCCATCTTTTGCTGTGGATCTTTTTGGGACTGTTTTTCCACGCCGTTTTGTGTCACACAATTCACAACTCGTGTGTGTCCTCCAGTAGATGGCGCTAATGCAAAATTTATAGACGCTGTTACACTAAAAAGAAGAAGAAGAAGAAGAAGACCAAACCAACTAACCAAGTGCTGCCACTGGTTGCCTGCTTCATGAAGGGGCAGCAGCAGCATGGCTAACTAGCTGCTTCCATGCTGCTATATTCACACTATATTATGAAAAGTCACTCAGAGCCATAACGTAACGTACTTTGAAATACCGAAGTATACCTTCGTGATACCTTCAGTTTATTACCGGGAATAATTACTGTAAAAGTACCGTATGTTTCATGGGTCTGACTGTGAGACTGCAGTCTGCCCCACAGTCACTGCCAGCAGCTCTTCAGAGTGGTTTCATTACGATTACCGTAAATGTTTGTAGATTCGCGCACTTGAAAACAACAGTTGACCAAGCCAATGCGAACCACGGCTGGCTTGACACAGTCCGACACAGGCTCTGCAGCTCGCAGCTCTGCCCTCTCCGGAGGTGCTCAGCTGCAGTCGACTCGTCATGTCCGCAAATGTTAGGTTATGGCTCTGAGCGACTTTTCATAATTAATAAAGTGTGAATATAGCAGCATGGAAGCAGCTAGTTAGTTAGCCATGCTGCTGCTGCCCCTTCATTAAGCAGGCAACCAGTGGCAGCACTTGGTTTGGTCTTCTTCTTCTTCTTTTATTTAGTATAACAGCGTCTATAAATGTTGCATTAGCGCCATCTACTGGAAGACACACACGAGTTGTGAATTGTGTGACACAAAATGGCGCGGAAAAACAGTCCTAAAAAGATCCACAGCAAAAGACGAAGATTTAGAAATGTATTTCCACTGAAAAATACTAAATTGATATGCAAATGATGATATACAAGTTAGATGGCACAGATACAGATTTAGATTTACAGATACAAATCCTTTTGTCTGAGACACAAATTCAAATGTACAGATATAAGTCACTCTGCATTTATTTGTACATAATATTGAGACTGTTCTAGCTCCATAAGCTGACAGCCAACAAAATGTCCTACACTTCTATGTATATATTGTTTGGTTGATGCAGATTTCTTTATTGAGCTGAAAGAAACAAAGTCAACAAAAAGATTAGGGTCGACGTCACGATCGACATGTTTTATCACATTTCACTGTCTCTCCTCTCCCCTCTGTCCACCCCCACAATAAAAAAATCAAGTCTCACTCTCAGTGTTTTTACGATCAATAGAAGAATATGTGAGATTATTGGATTAATCTTAAAGGATTGATCAGTGAATCATTGACAGTTAATTGTCTTATTCTATTACTTCTAACAGCTCCATGGTGAATAAAAGGTATGAACTGTACCATGTTCAGCTTCTTGACGGCCTGTGATTGTATCATAGAGACAAACATCACCTACAGAGAAATGAAAATCAAGACAGGGTGAGTTTAATCACTTTAACTGTAACAACTAATGAATCATGTGAGGCCTCAGATTCTTTGGATCATTTAAAATGTGTTTATAGGCTCAAAAAAGACTGAGACCACGCAACAATTCTATTCTGCAAATGATAATATCAGCTTATCAGTTTGAGTTAAAAGTTGATTCTTTGCAGAATTCTGGTGTTTCTTAACCCTCCTCCAGTCGTTCGTCTTGTTCACCAACTAAGAAGTGTTTTAGGAACAGCTGATTGTCCTCGAGACGACTACAAGACAGCTTTCCTTTGTCACACTTCACCTGATTGGATTCTTATGTGTGTGTTTACCAAATTCTGTATCTGTGATGAAGTTGCTTTTCTATCTTTCAGGGAGCGAAGCTTGATTTATTGATCTAATGGTGTAGTCACTTTGTGTCTTTGGATACAACTGATCCAGTTTCTGTCTCAAACTTTTGGACCTGACTGTATAAGTATATAAGATTAGATTTATAATATAAGTTTAACTGCTTACCATGAAGAAGAGTGGAGTAATGATTATTGTCATGGTCCACACAATCTGCGTTGGCGCTCTCAGACTGGACTGGTCTACAACACGTATCAGATACAGAACATTTAAACAGGAACATAAAAATGTGTTGATGTTACGTTCAACATGAGATGAGAGAGTGTTGCACCTACCTGACGAAGCATGAATCTGTGAAAGAGACACTTGTTGTTAGATGGTTGTTATACTGCTGTTCTCTCTCAGGTCGAGTTGTGTGTGTATTTGAATAATTAAAGAACATGTAATAACAGAAGAAGAAGGTCTCACCCTTGGACGCTCTGTAGCAAAACAAAACGAGCAGAGGAATAACAAGAACGATTCCACAAACCAGCCCAACAATCAACAGCACAGGAAATGAAGAGCTGTCAGGCCTGGACACCGCTGGAATAAATAGGGAAACAATATTCATCTAAATTTATTTCTCAGTCAAAAACAAACAGTTTACAAGAAAATGCAGCAATTGTTTTAATCCTACTCACCCTGAACTGACATCCAGCTCTGTGCTGACTCTCGTCCTGAGTGTTGACACTTGTAGAATCCTTCATCTGACTTTGACACTGCAGAGATATTTAACTCCCATCTGCTGTCATTTTGAATGACTTTCTCATTGTGATAGAAAAACACAATGGAGTCAAATGTTTGACTTCTTAATTTGCAGCTCAGACTAACAGAATGTCCTTCAGTCACAGGACGGGCAGGGCTCAGCAGGATCATATCTCCACCTGTTAAACAGTCAAAGAATACCAGGTTTCAGTCAGAGATCAGCTGGTTGAGGAACTTGAGAATGAGCTGATGTAGAGAGATGAGAAAAGACATACTGGGTTTTTTCTTTTCCATTGTTGTCACTGATTTAACAGTGATCATAAAATCTGACGTTTCATCTTCATACACCTTGTGTGTCTAATGTTCAAGAACCGTTTCAGTTGGCTGAATCTGTAAACTCACAGCTAAATATCACTAAATCCTTCACACTGGACTTTAAATGGTGATCATGGACCTAAAAACTGAGGAACACATCAGCCACAAATCTATATTCTATATTTATACATGGTTAAAATCACAGTGTGATTAAATACTCAACTATGTTTATTAAGTGAAACGGGATGTTTGAAGTAATAAGTCAAAGAAAAACATAATGTAATGAAATCATACCCTGTACAGTGATGTTGACTGCGTTGCTGAACTCTCCTGATCCAGACTCACACCAGTACACTTTATTATTGGTCCTGTCAGTGTTTATGTTGCATGTTGATCCAGTCATTGTCCCCCAGGTGGTGCAGTCTGACTGGTATCTGCCCTCAGGTGATGACCTCTTCACTCTCCACTCAGTAGAGTTTCCCTCACAGCTCAGTGAGACAGAGTCAAAGGTGAAGTGTTGAGCTCTGTCAGGACTCACTGTGAGAGATGCTGATGAGGGAATATCTGAAAAACAACATGTGATAAGAGGTCAAACAGAGCACAGAGATCTTCAGATAGAAAATGCCTCCATTCAAATAGTCCTTAGCTTTGTATTTATTATATCAAAGTTCAGTATTTTGGTAAAATTCTGATTTCTACTTTGACCTCTTGCTACAATTTTGAGAGCATTTTAAAATGATCGACAACCAAGTGACTCCAGCTGCTGTAAGCAGAAGAAACGCTGAAGTATCCAGACAAACAGTAGTTTTTTGTAAATGAGAGCAGAGTTTTTGCCAAGATATCTTATCTGTCTTTTTGTGTGTTGTGTTAAAGAGTGAGGTCAGAAGGAAACAAGTCAATTCCCTCATTTGCATATTTCATGACCTGATGCAGGAGACTGAGAGCGCCTGACAGCCTGTCTGTGCGCCACTGCTATAGGAAATAAATGTGCAGATCCTGATTCCTGGTCTGAGTGGTGTTCTTCAATCTAAAAGCAATCAGATTTAAACTGCTACACTGATACAACATCTGTTTCTTACGAAATAGAAACAAACTGACCTGCAGACCAGACAAACTCAGGGTCACTGTACTCAGAGTAAAACACTGGATCTCCTCTTCCAGCTCTGCACTGATATTCTGCTGTGTGTGTCTGTCCATGAACAATGTAGGAATCCTGTTCAGTCCCACTGCTGCTGCCAGGTAGCTGCTCAAGTCTGTAGTAGAAGTTGCCTAATGGATCAGGAACAATCTTATACCAGTAGAACCTCCATCCTGCAGATGGATCTTTAACTCTGCAGTTCAGAGTTACTGAGGCTCCAGCACTCAGCCATGATGGAGACACAGTGAAGACAGGCCGGGGTTCTGTTGGAAAATGATTTTTTGTTAAATGAAAACATGAATTGATAGTGGATCAGATACATTCTGCACAATCAGTACATACTGAATATTTAGATATATACATGAACAAAAACAGGCTTTTAATGAGCTGTATAATCTTCACTTTGAAAGAAATGTGATGTGACTTACCGTCTGATACTGTCAGTTTGATGGGATCACTCCAATCTGTTGAATAATGCTGCGTATGTTTCTTTCTGCCCTTACACCTGTAGTCTCCACTGTGGAATTCAGTCACAAATGTAATACTGTGTTCATTTTGATCTGAAAGTTTTTTATAGCTGGTTGTTCTCCATTCATACTCCCACTCAGTGTCTCCTCCATCTGTGATCTCACATCTGAGAGTGATCCTCTCTCCTTTGTATACTTCAGTCCAGTTTGGCTGCAGAGTCACAACAGCCTTGTTTGGAACTGTTCATGTTCCAGAATTCACAGAAAGGAAATAAAAATGTACAGAAGCCCAGAGAGACAAGTGAGAATTATTTTCTTCTGGTGCTCCATTTTCTAAGTAATATTTTTTTTCTTTTTTCATGTATGAGACTGCAAAAATGTTCATGATGGAAATTCGGCATTTCTTTCTGTAATACTCATTTTGACCACCAGAGGCAGAAGTGCACCACTACTCATGTCCTGAATCACTCATCATACATTCACAGTGGAAAACATGATTATATCAACATGGCTTATAAATAAGTTATGCTGTTGCTGCTGAACTCTGTGACAGTAACAATAACTTTACAGAGCTGCTGGATACAGTTAAGAGTGATTTTATTACTCATACATAGAGAATATAGAGAAATAAAGTTTAAAGACATACAGAAATTATGCCAAAGAGCATTGAAACTGTTCTGGAGGTTTGTAGTTTATGATTACTTTGATTATATCAGACACTTTAGTTTGGTTAATAATTTGTCGTCATCTGTTTGTGAAGCATTTGACAACTTGTGACTGTTGCAGCTCCCAGAGGTCATAACGAGAAACACAGCATGTGGCAGCAAACTCACCACGTCACCGCCCACAATGACTGAGTGAGTGACAGACTGTTGTAAGTGACTGTATCACACAACTATACACAGTGTTGGGCCATAATAAAGACTAAAAACTAAAAACTAAAGTATCTTTACAGTCACTAAACTTATTCCAGTGTGAAGTCAGTGGCATCATGCAGAGCTACACTTTCCAAGTAGCGTCCCTGAACAACTGAGCACTAATCCAATCATTTAATAATGTGCACTGAGTAAAATGACACATATATGGAAAAACACAGCTGCTAAAACAAGTGATCCAGAGTGATACAGCAGGTGACATACAGGACAAACATAATCAGTAAATATAGAAAAGATAACTAGTCACCTTCAGCATGTCCGTACAGGAGTGTATTCAGCACTAAAATAAAGATTAAAACTTCATTAGACCAGAATCAAATACAAAATCCAGCTGGAGTTTCATCAGTGACAACTATTGTTTATCGATCAACAGTATCACACAGTTCTGTGATGATACAGAGCTACAGAGGTGGGAAACACATTTAAAAACCTCTTCAATAGAACCAAGACAAACAGCAACACAGTTCATGTCTACACAACTACTACACTGATATAAATACTGACAATCACATAGAAAGTCACAGATGTACTCACAGAATAACCCGAGCACACCGAGCAGAGCGTGACCCATCTTCACATCCAGCACCGACACTGTCACTCTGGTTCTGATCAAACTTCCTACTTTGTATTGATTAAAATGCAGCAGAGAGAAAAGAGAAGTTACATTTCTAAGAAAAGTGAGAGCAGAGTTTTTCATGAGCTTTTTCTTCAGAATGTCAGTGTGACTGTTCTTACTTCACTTTAACACGAAGCTCAAACCACTGGAGAGGTGTTGACCGCAGCACACTTTAACAAAATTACATTTCTTGTCCACTGTGAATAAATGATAAACTCATCTCCCTCATAAAGTTTTGGTCCTCATCTTTATCTCACATCAAAGAAAAAAAAGATCATTGGATTCAATCATATTGCAACACAATAACATTTTAAGGGCTAATCTGTACATGTTATGCCGTCCAACAGTTTTTGCATCCACACTGCTTGTACTTCAATAAGGGTCTGTGTTGTGTGTCGACACAGTGCAGTCAGAAAGTATTCCTTTACCTCCACCTTTATCACATTTTGTTATGATGCAGCCTTATGCTAAAGTCAATTAAATTCCATTTTCCCTCATCAATGTACACTCAGTAACTCATGATGTCACAGCTAAAAAGAAGTCAGGCTCCTTCTGGTCGTCATCATGGGACCTTATTACAGAAAGCAAATGTACAGTAGTAATTGGTGAGAGACAACGAAAAAGAGCTGTGAGAGACGGCTTTCTGCTCTCTTCATGCTCACTTCTGTTCATAAGAACTGTTTTCTCTGAGCTTAGTAACTTCCTGTGGGTTAAGGTTTGACAAAACCACCATAAAGTGAAGACATGCAAAGGTTTCTTGTTGTTCTCTAAAATGTGGCATTAACAGTAATTATTGCACATACATGAAACATAATATTAATCGTATCAGACCATATACTCCAGCAATGACTCCAAATAGGATCATCATGAGGAGAAATAAAATATCATGAACAAAATGCTAAAATAAACTGCAGTGTGTCTTAGAGTGAGAAGAACACGTGAAGCCAGTTCTAATCAGCATGACTGAGATATGTTTCCAGTGAAGTTTCACAAATATACACATGATGCTGTGATGCAAGAATTACACAGTGTCATGTTTCACAACTGAAAAGTGGTTGTTGTTTTTCTCTTGTGGTAGAAGTTGAGTTGAGTAAAGCAGGGTGACATTTTCAGCTGCTCCATATGTCACACTACAACCTATGCGGAGAGGTCAATCTGGTTTTAGGGAAAACACAGTACATAGTACACAGACACCTCAACATACTCATCCTCCTGGATCTCACTGCTGCTGTTGATACTGTCTGTCACACCCTTCTGCTGAACCGGCTAGAAGCATTACTTGGCATCACTGGCACCCCACTTTCATGGTTCAAGTCCTACCTCACAGCCAGACAAGGCTCTGGCTCAGAGATGACACTGACCGCACTGCATGAAAACTGGGATTTTCATCAGTAAGCGGCACTGTAGATTGTCGTGGAAGGTTCAGGTTTATGACTGCACACGGCAATTTGCAAGCAACAATGAAAACTGCCGTGAATTGTCGGAAATTGACGTGGGCCTTGCTTGGCAGTTGTCCCCCCATGACCCCCCTCCCCCTGATTCTAGGGGAGGCTTTAACATGCAAATGGAAATGCTGTGAGCTATACAAATGCAAATCAGGGTAGCAGGGGGAGTTTTACCCCAGGTGATGTTTTTTCAAATGGTATTAACTTCATTTCACGAAAATCTCTGGTATAAATAGATCAGGCCCAGTATAGCCTAATTATAGACTCTTTAATTGATTTATTTCATGAAAGTATGCAAGATTAATTACTGTGTATGTCATTAGCAATGGCCAATGTTGTGTAAAAAAGATACACAAAATTATTTATTTTATTTTTTCTCTCCTGGGACCAAGTTAAAGATAAAACACAGGTTGTTAAGAAGTTAAAATGTGCATGAAATATTTTGAGATAAGTAAGATATTAAAATGCATTAATAATTACTGTTTAAAGGCGCCAAATTCAAAATATTGCAGCAAGTTGTATCCGCCTCCCCCTCCCCTCCAGACTTAAGAATCCAAGCTTAACTTACTTGTCCAGCAGAAGAGTAGCCAATTCTGCATCCGTTTTCAAATTCCTCTCAGCATTCAACTGTCTCCATCGTTCAAATGCATCTCCTAAATAGACCCTCGCTTTGCCTCGAATTTTATCTTGGCGTTTTTGTGATTTATAATGAAGTCTTTTAGATTTTGTTGCCTCCGCCATTGTAGCTCAGTCGTAACTGGCAACCTGTGGTTTGCTCGGCAGCTGAGACTCTACTGACTGCAATGATTTGTAGACGGCGGTGGTTGGCGCCACATGCCAAAACATGATTTTAAAACATCAACATGATTTGCGGTCTGCAAAATATTTTTTTTAATGCGAATATTTTGGCTGTACTGTTGTTGGTGGTGAGTTCAACATTGTAACATTGAACTGGGCTCAGATAGCATAGCATAGTACGGCTAAGCACAGGATTTTAAACTCTGGTTGATTTAATGTGCATGTGTTCAATGTATATGTTTGTTCACTGTTAGTGTTTTATGGTGATCTCAGGTCAGGTTATTGGTAGTTTTTGCTCTCCGAAAAGGCTAATTCGACGTTAGTAGAATGCTGCTTCACACAGACTCAGAGTCTCTGCATGCAGCTAACCATCCACTCTAACCTGTCATCACACGCACGCATGCACACACACACACACACACACACACACACACACACACACACCTGTATATAGTACATTTGAGTTAGATTGTTTGTTTTAATCATTGTGTTAAATAAGATACTTTTGAACCTTCTTGCTGTCTATTCAATGTTGTACAAAAGTGAATGTTGCCAACATCTATACTGTCAAGAACTCCAGAATCCTTCAACCATTACTAGCTGTTATGGTACATTTGGTTGTAGTAATTAAGTTAATTATTAATCAGTTACAAACAGTTGGTGGTGGTGCCCCGAGGTGATCAGATGTAAATTGGATCATATTATTCATCATAATTAATTATTATTGATAATTTAACCTAAAAATTCCTTTTAATGTTGCATAAACACTACTTAATTGTGTCTTGTGTAATGACGTAGTGCCCAAGTATAATGGTACCCCGCGTGAGGTGTCCACATAATGGTGCCCCAGTGAGGCAGGATACTATTGGCAATCATTCCCACATGGGCAATATTAATTTCAGTTTGATTTGGACAGTGCTAAAATTTGAGACTCATATCTTTGTACGCTTTACTCAAAAATTATATTAACCCCACAAGTCTACTACAGGAGTAGATGTGTATTTGTACTTAGGGTTACAGTATGATGAGAATTGATTTATTATTTAATTTGTAACCCATTTGATTAACCAAAATGTTTTAGGGTTAGGGTAAGTCAGTTTGAGCCATTTGATAATGCCGCTATCGATTCAAGTTGAAAGTGCTCTGTAGTGCAGCTAGTACTTTGGGGGACACACAGTTTTTTGTGGAAGTGGAATGCATTCTGAATGCTAAGCCCCTAGGCTACGTTTCTTCAGACATAGCTGATCCAGATCCCATCAAACCTAGCAGTCTACTGATTGGACGCTATGATGCCTCGCTTCTCTTAGCCGCCTATGACCATAGTAACACCCTTGGAAGTCGTCGATTGCGGCACAGCCAAGTCCTCATTTATCACTTCTGGTCCAGATTCATAGATCGCTACCTGCCTGGCCTACAGGAGAGACATAAGTGGCAGAAGGATGGAAACACCTCGAACCGAACCAAACCAATCATCCCCCCCCCGGTCACTGCATGGCTCGGTGCCAGCTGGTGCAAGGTCAATTGTTGGGCGGCGCTGCGGGTGATTAAAACCAGGTGTGTTGATCGCTGCTCTCCCTCTCTGCTTCTGCTGTGCAGTGCGTCTGGTGTGCACGTCTGTGTCTCCCCGTCGTGTCATTAAGGTAGGCATCCTTTACTATCTGCCGTTGCATTTTTTTTTATTCGGCTCTGGGACTTCATCCTCCAGAGCCTTCTCCTTTGCAGTGGTGGGAGCGACGGTGAGCCGGAGGGAGCGAGCAGTTCAGGCGGGTGCGTGTTGGGTGCAGTAGTCGGGGTATGTTGCTTGTATTTGTCTGCTGCTGCAGTTTTCCATCTATTGCGCTTGTTGTGACACTTTCTCTTTTGCTGTGCAGCGGGGCCGCCGTAACCAGCGGCTCCCGCTCTCCTAGTTCTGCACTCATCCCGTTGGCGTTCTGGTGTGTTCTGGTCATCGGCCACCACAACAAGGTTGCTGCTGTCCTGGCTCGGTTGGACTGAGAAGCTCCATACTGTCTCGGGTCACTGCATGTGGCCATAGCTTCAGGTCCAGTGTGAAGGCATCACGCCATTGTCGGTGCCTACACCACGAGATCCAGTCTGAGTCAGGCCGAGTTTGGATCACCTGTCTTTTCTTTTGATTTAAATCATTATTTTCCTTTTCCAATTTAAATATTAAAGATTGTTGCATTGACATAATTCCGGTCGCATTTAGTTTAGTATTTGTTGCCTAATAGTTTGGATTATTTTGTTTATTGTATTAAGTTGTTTTTGGGTTAAGATATTATTTCTTTTGCTTTGCTTAATATTTGATTATTTCCTAGACTAAGTTGGTTTATATAGTGTAGTCAATAATGATTTCTATTTTGTTCTGATTTCTTTCGGGTTTCTTTAGTATTAATTGATTAAGTATTTGGTTTTCTTTCTTTGTTAAATCGTAGATGCTCCAGATGTCCCCACACTGTGCCTTGTGTTCATTTTGTATTTCCTTCTTTTACAACAGGTGCTGAGGCCCAAGCAAGCGGTAGCCCTCCCCTGGCGGTGGTGCTTGACAGTTTTGTTGGTTGCAGTGCACTGGTAGTTTATAGTTGGATTTTGTCCCTTGTTGAGTTCCCTGCCGCCGTGGTGAGCCCCAGCCCTGGTTGGGTTCTTTTTGGGGTTTTTTTGCCAGTGTGGTGACTCCATCTGAGCATATCCCCCTTTGGTCAGCCAACACTGCAACCCTCATTTATTTTAAAGTCATTTTAGCAATTTGTTAATAAAAAGTATATTTCTTTAAAACCACGTCCTCTGGCCCTCATGTGATTCTTCAAACCTGTGTTTGCCTTGTATGGCCATTTCCTGGGTTAAAATCCCAGGTGGCATTGTTGACAACACACACTACACATACACACACACAAACACACACTCACACCCGCTCCCACCACACTTGGATTCGACTGTCTGCATGGATCTGATCCATACAGCAGTGTTCACACATGCGCTGCTACTCTGGACTGTTTGGACATTTTCCAGACGAGCTGTGTTTGAGAGGCCACTAATTCTTGTGTGCTACATGTGTGAAAGGTCAAGTCCACTGTTCAGAGGTCATGTGGAGATTACATATATCTGTGAATATGCTTTGTATTGTATTTGTAAGCTGATGTCATTAGATGGTATTTATGTGACATTCATTCATGTAGACTGTGAGCTGCTGTACCAGAACAAACCTTGACAAAACCAAGTAACGTTTCCTGTGTTAGATTTCGGTGCATGTGCAGCGGCAGTAAAAAAGATAAATTGCCCCTTTGACTATTTAACAGCCTCAGTCTCAGTCACTTCATCCTGCCACCAGGCCTGACCTCACATGTCGAGGATGAAACTGTTGGACACACAAGTCAAATGTGGACGTCGCTCTGGAGTGTTAAACAAGATAAGATGAGCTGATGGGCCTCAGTGGTGATTTAGATCTATCCAAGTGGTTCAGCTGCTAATTGAAGGAATGGTTAAATAAGCATTGCATTATAATTGCAGTATTCAACAAACAGCATCCATTTCTATATCATAACTATGAATTATATACATTATTATGATACACATTCTCCCAAAGCACAGGTTACATTAACCCTTATTATGACAGCTGTATGCTCCTGGAGCCTGCTGGTAACTGCTACTGTTAAATTGGCATTTTGATCATGAAACATGAGAGAACAAACACACTGTATTCTAACTGCGGCAACTGACACTGAACACATGACCATTGACTATTAACAATAAAACGCTCATATCAGAATACGAATAATAGTATGTATGAGGTTATAAAATGTGAATCCTTGATGTGACTTGCTGATTATACCCAGAACTCCAGCTGTGACACTAAGAGCAGACTGGTGCCATGTTTGACATATTCCTCACCAGAAGAAACAGGACTATCATGTTACATAACTTGTTAACATGCAATAGATGCAGGTTCTGTTTGGAGTGCAGAGAGAAATGAAAACTCCACTGGAGCACCATGGATGCTTTTCATCTTATTCAGTATATGAATAGTGGTGCAGGTGAGCTTCTTGTGGTCACAATGAGTATTACAGAAAGAAACACTTGTCACTTGGCCTGACGGTGTGTTGAGGTGTGCAGACTAGTGGAGAACTATTATCTGATATTAGACAAAGTGGTAAATCAAGAGTAATATTTAAGTTTTTCAGACCAGTGTTCATTGACTATAACAGTAAGTCCTGACTGTGCAGCACTGAGCTTTACAGGGAGTCTTCTTCTTCTTGAAGGATGGTAACACAGTGTACCAGTGTGAGGTTACCAGGTAGCAATGATAAGGACATGTGATTCAAGTTAATACAGAGACAGGTCAATGAAACATCTTAAACTTTATTATAAATGAACACTATCAGGTGGATTAGTCAGTCAGTCAGTGTACTTGATAGACCCCAGCTGAAAATGTCACCCTGCTTTACTCGACTCAACTTCTCCTACAAGAGGAAAAAACACTTCTGAGGTGTGAATGATGTCACTGTCTAATTCTATCTATCACACCATAAATAAATCATACAATGCGTGTTCTTTCACATTTTTATTTTTTTTTTTATACTGAGTGTTAATCGCGCGTTAAAAAAATTAACGGCGTTAAGGGGACGTTGCGTTAACGCGTTATTAACACGTTAACTTTGACAGCCCTAGAAAATACATTTATATATATAAAAAAACATGACAAAGAAAATATTAAGCATTTATAAAACGACAGAAGAAGCTTGTATGTTAACAGGAAGTGTTTTTCACATAAAATACATTAAATGTTATAAATGTTTAACTCTTTTAAATCAGAAGCTACAAAAGAAGCTGAAAGTGGCACTATCACCTTGTACCGAGTGTCCACACATAATATTTGTTCTCTGCAACGACAAACAGCAAATAAGGCGTCAGAAAACACCGGACGTAAACAACCAAACATTTCAATGATTACATGTGATGATCTAAACTCTTTATACCAAATACAACAGAAGATTAAAACCATATGATAGTTATTTTAAATGAGCTGCTGTTAGATTAACTTTACAAAATGCTGTGTGTTGTTTGTTCAGCACAGCTGCACACAGTGATCACAGAGAAGCTGTCAAAGCACAGATGGAGTTTTTCATGTTGTCGTCCATTCTGTTGGTTTAGTTGATACAGATTTCTTTATTGAGCTGAAAGAAACAGAAAGTCAACAAAAAGATTCAGGTCAACGTCACGATCAACATGTTTTATCACATCTCACTCTCTCTCTCTCTTTCTCTCCCACTAAAGAACTCCCTCTCTCTGTTTTTACGATCAATAAAAGAATAAGTGAAAGTATTGGATTAATTTTACAGGATTGATCAGTGGGTCATTGGGGGAGTTGCTGGAGTGCTTTTCACTCTGGCACTCCTACAGCCAAAAGTTTAAGTCCTACATCAGCTGATATGGAGCTAGAACAGTCTCAGTATTATTCACAAATAAATGCAGAGTGACTTATATCTGTAAATTTGAATTTGTGTCTCAGACAAAGGATTTGTACCTGTTAATCTGAATCTGTATCTGTGCCATCTAACTTGCAACTTGTATATCATCATTTGCATATCAATTTAGTATTTTTCAGTGGAAATATATTTGTGAATCTCCATCTTTTGCTGTGGATCTTTTTGGGACTGTTTTTCCACGCCGTTTTGTGTCACACAATTCACAACTCGTGTGTGTCCTCCAGTAGATGGCGCTAATGCAAAATTTATAGACGCTGTTACACTAAAAAGAAGAAGAAGAAGAAGAAGACCAAACCAACTAACCAAGTGCTGCCACTGGTTGCCTGCTTCATGAAGGGGCAGCAGCAGCATGGTTAACTAGCTGCTTCCATGCTGCTATATTCACACTATATTATGAAAAGTCACTCAGAGCCATAACGTAACGTACTTTGAAATACCGAAGTATACCTTCGTGATACCTTCAGTTTATTACCGGGAATAATTACTGTAAAAGTACCGTATGTTTCATGGGTCTGACTGTGAGACTGCAGTCTGCCCCACAGTCACTGCCAGCAGCTCTTCAGAGTGGTTTCATTACGATTAACGTAAATGTTTGTAGATTCGCGCAATTGAAAACAACAGCTGACCAAGCCAATGCGAACCACGGCTGGCTTGACACAGTCCGACACAGGCTCTGCAGCTCGCAGCTCTGCCCTCTCCGGAGGTGCTCAGCTGCAGTCGACTCGTCATGTCCGCAAACGTTAGGTTATGGCTCTGAGCGACTTTTCATAACTAATAAAGTGTGAATATAGCAGCATGGAAGCAGCTAGTTAGTTAGCCATGCTGCTGCTGCCCCTTCATTAAGCAGGCAACCAGTGGCAGCACTTGGTTTGGTCTTCTTCTTCTTCTTTTATTTAGTATAACAGCGTCTATAAATGTTGCATTAGCGCCATCTACTGGAAGACACACACGAGTTGTGAATTGTGTGACACAAAATGGCGCGGAAAAACAGTCCTAAAAAGATCCACAGCAAAAGATGAAGATTTAGAAATGTATTTCCACTGAAAAATACTAAGTTGATATGCAAATGATGATATACAAGTTAGATGGCACAGATACAGATTTAGATTTACAGATACAAATCCTTTTGTCTGAGACACAAATTCAAATGTACAGATATAAGTCACTCTGCATTTATTTGTACATAATGTTGAGACTGTTCTAGCTCCATAAGCTGACAGCCAACAAAATGTCCTACACTTCTATGTATATATTGTTTGGTTGATGCAGATTTCTTTATTGAGCTGAAAGAAACAAAGTCAACAAAAAGATTAGGGTCGACGTCACGATCGACATGTTTTATCACATTTCACTGTCTCTCCTCTCTCCTCTGTCCACCCCCACAATAAAAAAATCAAGTCTCACTCTCAGTGTTTTTACGATCAATAGAAGAATATGTGAGATTATTGGATTAATCTTAAAGGATTGATCAGCGAATCATTGACAGTTAATTGTCTTATTCTAGTACTTCTAACAGCTCCATGGTGAATAAAAGGTATAAACTGTACCATGTTCAGCTTCTTGACGGCCTCTGATTGTATCATAGAGACAAACATCACCTACAGAGAAATGAAAATCAAGACAAGGTGAGTTTAATCACTTTAACTGTAACAACTAATGAATCATGTGAGGCCTCAGATTCTTTGGATCATTTAAAATGTGTTTATAGGCTCAAAAAAGACTGAGACCACGCAACAATTCTATTCTGCAAATGATAACATCAGCTTATCAGTTTGAGTTAAAAGTTGATTCTTTGCAGAATTCTGGTGTTTCTTAACCCACCTCCAGTCCTTCGTCTTGTTCACCAACTAAGAAGTGTTTTAGGAACAGCTGATTGTCCTCGAGACGACAACAAGACAGCTGTCCTTTATCACACTTCACCTGATTGGATTCTTATGTGTGTGTTTATCAAATTCTGTATCTGTGATGAAGTTGCTTTTCTATCTTTCAAGGAGCGAAGCTTGATTTATTGATCTAATGGTGTAGTCACTTTGTGTCTTTGGATACAACTGATCCAGTTTCTGTCTCAAACTTTTGGACCTGACTGTATAAGTATATAAGATTAGATTTATAATATTAGCTTAACTGCTTACCATGAAGAAGAGTGGAGTAATGATTATTGTCATGGTCCACACAATCTGCGTTGGCGCTCTCAGACTGGACTGGTCTACAACACGTATCAGATACAGAACATTTAAACAGGAACATAAAAATGTGTTGATGTTACGTTCAACATGAGATGAGAGAGTGTTGCACCTACCTGACGAAGCATGAATCTGTGAAAGAGACACTTGTTGTTAGATGGTTGTTATACTGCTATTGTCTCTCATGTGTGTGTATTTGAATAATTAAAGAACATGTAATAATAGAAGAAGAAGGTCTCACCCTTGGACGCTCTGTAGCAAAACAAAGCGAGCAGAGGAATAACAAGAACGACTCCACAAACCAGCCCAACAATCAACAGTACAGGAAATGAAGAGCTGTCAGGCCTGGACACCGCTGGAATAAATAGGAAAACAATATTCATCTAAATTTATTCCTCAGTGAAAAACAAACAGTTTACAAGAAAATGCAGCAATTGTTTTAATCCTACTCACCCTGAACTGACATCCAGCTCTGTGCTGACTCTCGTCCTGAGTGTTGACACTTGTAGAATCCTTCATCTGACTTTGACACTGCAGAGATCTTTAACTACCATCTGCTGTCACTTTTAATGACTTTCTCATTGTGACAGAAAAACACAATGGAGTCAAATGTTTGACTTCTTAATTTGCAGCTCAGACTAACAGAATGTCCTTCAGTCACAGGACGGGCAGGGCTCAGCAGGATCATATCTCCACCTGTTAAACAGTCAAAGAATACCAGGTTTCAGTCAGAGATCAGCTGGTTGAGGAACTTGAGGATAGGGATGTCTATCGTTAGGATTTTATCGATACCGATACCAATATCGATACTCCTTATCGGTACCGATACTTATCGATACTCTTATCGATACTACAACATGTCATTTTGTGTTAAAAAAATAAAGACTTTACAAGATGTCAAAAGATTCAACCGTCTTTTTATTACCACAAGGTAATAATAAAGCTTTAACAGAACAGAAGTTATGAAATTACAAATACTCAGGAACAGATAACCAGGACTTTTATATCTGGCAGATGCTAAAGCCCGAAGCAGCAATTCGGCTGCATTTAGCACCGAGCAAACAGGAAGTAAAGTGCCGAAATAATAATATATAACATCCGGTTACATTTCAAAATAAAACACTCCGTGTTGACACCAGCACACAAATCTCAAAAAGAGACAAACACAGGCTCTTCTACTAATCCTTCGGTCAGGAACACTTCCTGTGTTTTTAAGACACATACCTATAACTGCGGTCGCGAGTGATTATGTGATTAGCGCAGAAACTCCTCGGCCTCGCGATGCCAGCTGTCTGCCTTACTGCGCCGTGGCTGGCAGACTCCGGATGCAAAACCGGATTGGAGCCGTAATGCAGCGGACACTACCCAGTGAAAATTCGGGGTAAGCAACATCACCAAACACTTGGAGCGAGCACATAGTATGAAGCTAAAGGAGTGCGGTGTGTTTGATTGCTATAACAAGCGAGTAAAGTTAGCAGTCAGGCTAGCAGCCTGGCTGACGCTAAAGACTGCAGTGCCAAAGCAGCGGCTTCGGTTTCGTTTCTGCAACGTCAAGTCACGGAGTTTGTTGTTGAGTTCATAGTCATTACGGTGACGACAGGAAGTGGGTGCTGTTGGAAAATTATTTTTTAACAAAAACATGTATTGATAGTGGATCAGATTCTGCACAATCAGTACATACTGAAGATTTAATTTAAAAATATACATGAACAAAAACAGCCTTTTAATGAGCTGTATAATCTTCACTTTGAAAGAAATGTGATGTGAATTACTGTCTGATACTGTCAGTTTGATGGGATCACTCCAATCTGCTGAAGAATGCTGCGTATGTTTCTTTCTGCCCTTACACCTGTAGTCTCCTCTGTGGGATTCAGTCACAGATGTAATACTGTGTTCATTTTGATCTGAAGGTTTTTCTGAGCTGGTTGTTCTCCATTCATACTCCCACTCAGTGTCTCCTCCATCTTTGATCTCACATTTGAGAGTGATCCTCTCTCCTCTGTATACTTAAGTCCAGTTTGGCTGCAGAGTCACAACAGCCTTGTTTGGAACTGTTCATGTTCAAGAATTCACAGAAAGGAAACAAAAATGGAGGGACAGTCCAGAGGGAAAAGAAAGTCCAGAGGGACAAATGAGAATTATTTTCTTCTGGTGCTTCATTTTCTAAGTTACACATTTGTTCTTTTTTCATTTTGACCACCAGAGGCAGAAGTGCACCACTACTGATGTCCTGAATCACTCATCATACATTCACAGTGCAAAACATGATAATATCAACATGGCTTATAAATAAGTTATGCTGTTGCTGCTGAACTCTGTGACAGCAACAATAACTTTACAGAGCTATACAGTTAAGAGTGATTTTATTACTCATACATAGAGAATATAGAGAAATAAAGTTTAAAGTCGTACAGAAATTATGTCAAAGAGCATTGAAACTGTTCTGGAGGTTTGTAGTTTATGATTACTTTGATTATATCAGACACTTTAGTTTGGTTCATAATTTGTCATCATCTGTTTGTGAAGTATTTGACAACTTGTGACTGTTGCAGCTCCCAGAGGTCATAACGAGAAACACAGCATGTGGCAGCAAACACACCACGTCACCGCCCACAATGACTGAGTGAGTGACAGACTGTTGTAAATGACTGTATCACACAACTATACACAGTGTTGGGCCATAATAAAGACTAAAAACTAAAGTATCTTTACAGTCTTATTCCAGTGTGAAGTCAGTGGCATCATGCAGAGCTTCACTTTCCAAGTAGCTTCCCTGAACAACTGAGCACTAATCCAGTGATTTCATAATGTGCACTGAGAAAAATGACACATATGGAAAAACACAGCTGCTAAAACAAGTGATCCAGAGTGATACAGCAGGTGACATACAGGACAAACATAATCAGTAAATATAGAAAAGATAACTAGTCACCTTCAGCATGTCCGTACAGGAGTGTATTCAGCACTAAAATAAAGATTAAAACTTCATTAGACCAGAATCAAATACAAAATCCAGCTGGAGTTTCATTAGTGACAACTATTGTTTATCGATCAACAGTATCACACAGTTCTGTGATGATACAGAGCTACAGAGGTGGGAAACACATTTAAAAACCTCTTCAATATATAAATATATAAAAATAAGCAATACATGTAATTCCACAGCTATATACATAATACCTGTGATCATATACTGTACATGCATTGTCCAGGTACGTGTGCACAAACGAGTGCGTAAGTAACCAGTTGAGTAATAAACTTAACACAATCCTCCAATCTGAACCAAGACAAACAGCAACAAAATTCATGTCTACACAACTACTACACTGATATAAATACTGACAATCACATAGAAAGTCACAGATGTACTCACAGAATAACCCGAGCACACCGAGCAGAGCGTGACCCATCTTCACATCCAGCACCGACACTGTCACTCTGGTTCTGATCAAACTTCCTACTTTGTATTGATAAAAATGCAGCAGAGAGAAAAGAGAAGTTACATTTCTTAGAATGTGAGGGCAGAGTTTTTCATCAGCTTCTTCTTCAGAGTGTCTGTCCGTCTGTTCTTACTTCCCTTCACACAAAGCTCAGACAACAGGAGGGGTGCTGACTACAGCAGACTTTGACATGTTTACATTTCCTGTCCACTGAAAATAAATTGTTGGCTCTTCTCCCTCACAAAGGTTTGTTCCTCATCTTTATCTCACATCCAACAAACATAAGATCATTGGATTCAGTCATATTACATCACAATAGCATTGAATTGTTATTCTGTCCAGCAGTTTTTGCATCCAGAGTGCCTGTATTTTGTTTCTTGTTTGGCTCAATAAATAATTTATCATTTATAAATAAAGTTTTCAAAGTGTTCTTTTTTCAGTTAAAGAATTACATTTAACAAATTAGAAAAGATTATCAGTCAGGTGTCTTCAGATATTAATCCAAAAAGGCAGAGTTTTATATTCGCTATACATTTTTCACAACTTTTAACCTGTAAGACGTGACCTGTCCTGTGAGCTGCAGCCTGTTAAGATGGAGTAAAGATATCTGTAAACTGCGATGACTTTGTTTTTGCCTCATGTTACTACAATGACTCCAGATATCAAATAGGATCATCATGAGGGGAAATAAAATATCATGAACAAAATACTAAAATAAACTGCAGCGTGTCTTAGAGTGAGAAGAACACGTGAAGCCAGTTCTCATCAGCATTACTGAAATATGTTTTCAGTTAAATTTCACATATATAGATGTCATGGTGTGATAGATAGAATTAGACAGTGACATCATTCACACCTCAGAAGTGTTTTTTCTTCTTGTGGGAGAAGCTGAATCGAGTAAAGCAGGGTGACATTTTCAGCTGGAGTCTATCAAGTACACTGACTGACTGACTCATCCACCTGATAGTGTTAATTTATAATAAAGTTTAAGACGTTTCATTGACCTGTCTCTGTATTAACTTAAATCACATGTCCTTATCATTGCTACCTGGTAACCTCACACTGATACACTGTGTTACCATCCTTTAAGAAGAAGAAGACTCCCTGTACAGCTCAGTGCTGCACCTTCAGGACTTACTGTTATAGTCAATGAACACTGGTCTGAAAAACTTAAATATTACTCTCCTTGATTCACCACTTTGTCTAGTATGAGATAATAATAGTTCTCCACTAGTCTGCACACCTTAACACACCGTCAGGCCAAGTGACAAGTGTTTCTTTCTGTAATACTAACTGTGACCACAAGAGGTTCACCTGCACCAATACTCATATACTGAATAAGATGAAAAGCATCCATGGTGCTCCAGTGGAGTTTTCATTTCTCTCTGCACTCCAAACACAACCTGCATCTATTGCATGTTAACAAGTTATGTAACATGACTGTCATGTTTCTTTTGGTGAGGAATATGTCAAACATGGCACCAGTGTCACAGTTGGAGTTCTGGGTATCATCAGCAAGACACATCAAGGATTTACATGTTGATGGCACAACACGCGCCCACCTGAACTGCTCGCTCCTTCCGGCTCACCGTCGCTCCCACCAATGCAAAGGAACGGGAGGATGAAGTCCCAGAGCCAAATAAAAAAAAAATGCAACGGCAGATAGTAAAGGATGTCTACCTTAATGACACGACGGGGAGACACGGACGTACACACCAGACGCACCGCACAGCAGAAGCAGAGAGGGAGAACGGCGACCAACACACGTGGTTTTAATCACCCGCAGCGCCGCCCAACAATTGACCTGCACCAGCTGGCATCAAGCCATGCAGTGACCGGTGGGGGGGTGGTGGGGCTGGGGGCGGGGGTGATTGGTTTGGTTCAGTTCGAGGTGTTTCCATCCTTCTGCCACTTATGTCTCTCCTGTAGGCCAGGCAATAGTGACCTATGAATCTGGACCAGAAGTGATAAATGAGGACTTGGCTGTGCCGCAATCGACGACTTCCAAGGGTGTTACTATGGTCATAGGTGGCCTGAGAGAAGCGAGGCATCATAGCGTCCCATCAGTAGACTGCTAGGTTTGATGGGATCTGGATCAGCTATGTCTGAATAAACGTAGCCTAGGGGCTTAGCATTCAGAATGCATTCCACTTCCACAAAAAACTGTGTGTCCCCCAAAGTACTAGCTGCACTACAGAGCACTTTCAACTTGAATCGATAGCGGCATTATCAAATGGCTCAAACTGACTAACCCTAACCCTAAAACATTTTGGTTAATCAAATGGGTTACAAATTAAATAATAAATCAATTCTCATCATACTGTAACCCTAAGTACAAATACACATCTACTCCTGTAGTAGACTTGTGGGGTTAATATAATTTTTGAGTAAAGCGTACAAAGATATGAGTCTCAAATTTTAGCACTGTCCAAATCATACTGAAATCAATATTGCCCATGTGGGAATGATTGCCAATAGTATCCTGCCTCACTGGGGCACCATTATGTGGACACCTCACGCGGGGTACCATTATACTTGGGCACTACGTCATTACACAAGACACAATTAAGTAGTGTTTATGCAACATTAAAAGGAATTTTTAGGTTAAATTATCAATAATAATTAATTATGATGAATAATATGATCCAATTTACATCTGATCACCTCGGGGCACCACCCTTGAAGAAGGGAAAAGATAAGATTCAATAATTCAGTCTCATAAAAAGGTACTCAACTGTTTGTAACTGATTAATAATTAACTTAATTACTACAACCAAATGTACCATAACAGCTAGTAATGGTTGAAGGATTCTGGAGTTCTTGACAGTATAGATTTTGGCAACATTCACTTTTGTACAACACTGAATAGACAGCAAGAAGGTTCAAAAGTATCTTATTTAACACAATGATTAAAACAAACAATCTAACTAAAATGTACTGTATACAGGTGTGTGTGTGTGTGTGTGTGTGTGTGTGTGCATGCGTGCGTGCGTGTGATGACAGGTTAGAGTGGATGGTTAGCTGCATGCAGAGACTCTGAGTCTGTGTGAAGCAGCATTCTACTAACATCGAATTAGCCTTTTCGGAGAGCAAAAACTACCAATAACCTGACCTGAGATCACCATAAAACACTAACAGTGAACAAACACATACATTGAACACATGCACATTAAATCAACCAGAGTTTAAAATCCTGTGCTTAACCATGCTATGCTATGCTATCTGAGCCCAGTTCAACGTTGCAAGTCTTTGAAGAAAAGGTGCTGGTGGTTGCAGGAGAAGGTTGGAATTCCAATGTTGATCAATGCTGTTCTTGCTGTGCAATGTCTGCTGAAAGTCAGCAGGGGGCTCCAGTGGTTACCAACCTGTGACAACATGTGGATCAGGTGCTGCTGCTGCTGCTGCAGAGAAGATCAAAAACATCATCAGCTGTGAGCTTCACTTTGATTTACTCAGAGTCTGTGCAGGAAGAGGAGGATCAGTGAAACATAAAGAGTGTGTTGCTCGTGGTTTATTCACCTTAATGACAGCTGACAATATCTAGGACTTTATTAAAGAGTCTTATAAAACAGGACATACATTGTTTGTAGTCCTGCAGCTGAGACTTTTTAGATGAGTTAATCATTATAACCTCTGTGCCTTCTAATAGATGTTGTTACAATGCACACATACTGCCATCACTAGTTCACTGTTGATGATGTCTGTACATACTGTAGATAAATCTGCTCATAGGAGAGAATTAGTTTTTTTCTTTTTTTATCTTTTACTACCGAAAGTTGCTAAGAGCTTGGTAAATCATCAACATAGTAACACAAATTAATATTACAGATAAAAACAGTTACAAATGTATTTTGAGGCCGCGTTGATGACTAGAATACCGAGAGACGAACAAGAGATGTGTTTTCATTCTATCAG
This sequence comes from Diplodus puntazzo, assembly GCA_963678695.2. Lineage (NCBI taxonomy): Eukaryota > Metazoa > Chordata > Actinopteri > Spariformes > Sparidae > Diplodus > Diplodus puntazzo. The sequence continues at coordinate 23,560,138 of OZ023170.1, forward strand.
TTTCTCCTATGACAAATACAAATTGTCAACAAATAATTATAATATTGAAAATACTGTTTGAGAAGCCTCATTAAATGATAAGACAGTTTGAAAATTTGCCATCAGAAGAAAAACTTCTAGAGAGAGATCGTCTGATCTGTGTTGTCCAATCACATGCGTCTGTCTGGGTACTCGTGTACTTCCAGGTGTATTCGAGTGACTCTGGATGTAACGACTGTTTTAACCCTCTGACTCTTATCACTCTTAACGGTCTCATTGATTTGTTGATCAAAGTTTTATAATCCTCCAGTTACATATTGTACATGTGTACAAGTTACGCAGATATCTTGAAGTTTCCAAATCTCACCCACCAGGATCTTTGGATGACGACATAAAAACTCCAAGACACACTCTGACATTAAGGGACATGATAGTTACTAAAGGGCTCTGTGGCTGTGAGGTGAAACAACACACAGAATACCTCTCAGTTAACTTTTAAAGGACCGAAAAAACATACAAACTGCACATGCAGGAGATGTTGTTTGATATCAGATCATTATTTCTATCCAAAGTAAGTGTTGACGTCTATCCTGAATCTAACACTGAACTGCGACACAAGCTCAAACAGCTTGTATTGAACTTGCATTCAATATTTCCAACCTCCCTGCTTCCTATCCCCCTTTCAACTTCCCTCCCAACCTGTAGCAGCTACTTGTAGTAGTGATGTTTGCATTTTCTTTTTTCAAGTTTTGCCTTTTTCTCTTACTCTCAGAATTGAAAGACAAACCTTCCTACTCTGTTTTGTTAAGGCTAGTTTGAGATCCACGCTGAAAGTTAGAGGCTGAGATGACAAGCAAGGAAATTACAGGGGGAGGCTGAATAAAGATCCTCAGAGGAGAGAGAACATCCTAAGAGAGAGATGCAGAAAGTAAATCTGACAAGCTACCAAAAGGTATTTTTGAAATGCACAAGAATTGAAATGTTTCATGACTTGAGTAATCAAATAATCAAATCACAGTAGTCATGGTTTGCTTCATAATTTCCCCCACAGATATCAGGAGAAGAAAGCATGCAGTAAAATTGTTTAGCTCAGTGTGAAGTCTGTGTCTCCAGCAACAAGGAAGAAGCTACAAGAAAACTGGAGAAAGTCCAAGAGGAGATGTAGGGTAAGGGAAAAAGCCACTAAGGCTGTCCGTGATCTAACGCCACAATCACCTCAGGACCAGGATCATGACCAGCCATTGAATCATGAAGAGATCATTGAGGCCCCAGTGGCAGTGCCTGTTTTGTGTAGCACATCAACACAGTCACCTATAGAGATGTCCACCAGAGACCAAATTACACCCATAAGAGTACGAAAAAGATCTGTGAACAGCAACACAACAACTAAGGAAGCTAAGAATGTAAAATGAGAAGTTAATGAAGCAACTTGAAGCTGAAAAAAAAGAGCGGATAGGTTTAGATGAAAGAATCAATGCCTTGGGCAAAGACGGAATGTGAATAAAAATGCACACACAAACACACAAGCAAAACAGTCAAAATGAAGAAACACTGCTCAAGAAAGGAAGAAACAAGTGGAATCCTTCCTATTGAGAGACGAGAGCAGCAGGCTTCTTCTGGGGAAAAAGGATGCTGTTGGGAGGAAAGAAAAAATGCAACGGAAAGTACTTGTAAAGTCTTTGGTGGACTTTCACAAGGAATACTCCCAGACAATCGAACTAAACCATAGAATGTCTTACAGACATTTTCTACTTTATCAGCCATTTTATGTTACAGACGCCAAGGCAAATGATTGTAAAACATTTGCCTGCTACCAACATGAGAACATGCGTCTCCTTATTGATGCCTTGTCACAGCGTGGTATCCTACCTTCAAAAAGCCTATCATATCTTCTCTCCAGCATAACCTGTAATATAGACAACATGAAATGCATGGAGCGCACATGCACTGAGTGCTGCTATGATGAAGTTCAGATTGCCATATATAATACAGATGATCGGGCTAGACGGGAACACTGGGCAAAGGAAGATGTGGTGGTAGGAGACAAAACTGGGTGAAGAAAACTGAAAATGGAACAGTGGGAAAACTGGTTGACGAGTTCAACAAAGAGTTAGAGGGTATTGCCATCCATCAATTCAACTGGCTTCACCAGGCCCAAAAATTCAGGCCTCTTAAAGAAAATCTAAAAGTCAACGAAATGGTTCTGCATGTGGACTTTTCAGAAAATTATGCCTGCAAACTGAACACAGAAATTCAGTCATTTCATTTTGAAAGAAACCGGCAGCAGTGGCTTACACTTCCACAGGCTCACAATCCTATGCCATCTCTGATTCTGTCAGCCACAACGAACGTGCTGTGTGGGCCCACCTCAAACCAGTGGTACAGGAAATTAGATTGACACGCTTCATATGTTGAGTGATGGCCCAGTCACCCAATACAGAAACAAGGCAAACTGTTACCTTTTGAGCAGTGTACCCTACACATGGAGGCTGAAGCGAATCACCTGGAATTACTCAGAGAGAGGCAAAAAAAGCGTATGGCAGACAACCATGTCCATTGGGGGCTCGACATACAAAGCCCTGAGGACCTCTATGAGTTCCTAGCCCGAAAAGAGGTCCTAAACATAAAATTCAAATGGATCGAAGAGGCAGATCGAGGTGTTCGACAAGATTTTGCCACCGTCTGTCCCGAAAGTACCTGGCATCTTAAACATGCACCAAATACTTTACTTCCCTGCAGGAGAGATCTTCTATAGAGCTGTCAGCTGTTTTTGCTGCTACCCAGAGATGTGCAACTGCTTCTCTTCAAGCAAGATGAGGCCAGACAATCAGTCAAAAGATTCAGAAGAACCGCTTGCCTATAAGTCCAAGAGACCCAGTCTGAGAGTCCCAGTAGTGGAGAGGAAGAGGAGGAAGAGCTTGACGACGAGTATACTGTAGGGAAATTTGTCATTGTCCGCTTGACAAGAAGCCATTTGTTGGCCAGATCAAGCAGCTAAATGCTGAGCACATTGAGGTCAATTACATGGTGCAAATTGGCGGTAAAAACATATTCAAGTGGCCTGCTAGGCGAGACTGCATTATGTACAGCAAGGACCAAATTGCAGTGCATGAAAAGTGAGATTTTCGTCCCCGTAAACGCCCAGAAATCTCCTTAATTTTCGGCAGTTAACGACAATTCACAGCCTGTGAACGTATGTGGAGCTCGCAGAGATGCGAACGGCTCTAATTAGCATAAGAATAGCAGCGAAACCATGCCTGGCTACTCGAGAAACCACTACTTTTAAACAAGAAAAATCACTCCTGATTAGTCACATTGACCAAAAATGGATCGAATCTAACAAGTCTTACCCTCTCTGTTCTCGATCGACTCTGAGCTGAACTCTTCACAGTTTCCGCCTGCGATGCAAGATCTGGTCATTTGTACCTGAAGCTCCTGCATACTGTCTCGTAATGTCTTACAGGCAGCTGGAAAACAATTAAATGAGAGTGGTATGAATAAAAAAAAAACATAAGTCACTGTAAAATTAAACAAGTAGGGAGAAAACCGTAAATGTCACTTACACGCAATGGCGTCATTATCGGCATCATGTAAATCTGGACTTGCAGACATAGCTCCGAGCTAATAGGAGGTCACAGCCTCGTTATGAGGCGAGGTTAGTCAGTGAAAACAAAATGCTCGCAGCGTTAAACCTCCGTGTCCCTCTGCAGCAGCGAAGCGCCCTCCGTCGGCGACACTCTCCGTGGCGACCCGGCAAAGCTCCTCCCATCAGCGCAGGCCTCCTCTTGACAATGACCGTGCTGCTAGCCTAGCTTCTGCTAGCTAGCTTAGCTCCTGTTAGCTAGCTTAGCCAAACTTGCTTCGTGTCCAATAAAACACAAACACTTCGACTGCGATTTAGAGTTCAACTCACACACTCACAGCACGTCGTCCGACAACAGTTCACAGTCCGTTAGTGATAAAACACGACACTGACAACACACACAGTCTAGTGTGAGCTGCTCGACGCCATTTACTCTTGGCTTCTTCTTTCTCATGCTCCTGTCAACCTGGAAGTGTAAAATCTCTTAAATGTCATGAACTTTCACATGTAATAAGAATGACTTTAACTTCTTTTAAACATTCAGAACCCATGAAATTAGATTCACACATTTTAAAGGTACAATATGTAAGAAATCTAAAGCACCTGGCCGTAAAATCATCCTAATATGTCACAGAGACTCAGGAATAATGTTCATATAACATACTGAACTCACCACCAACAACAGTACAGCCAAAATATTCGCATTAAAAAAAATATTTCGCAGACCGCAAATCATGTTGATGTTTTAAAATCATGTTTTGGCATGTGGCGCCAACCACCGCCGTCTACAAATCATTGCAGTCAGTAGAGTCTCAGCTGCCGAGCAACCACAGGTTGCCTGTTACGACTGAGCTACAATGGCGGAGGCAACAAAATCTAAAAGACTTCATTATAAATCACAAAAACGCCAAGATAAAATTCGAGGCAAAGCGAGGGTCTATATAGGAGATGCATTTGAACGATGGAGACAGTTGAATGCTGAGAGGAATTTGAAAACGGATGCAGAATTGGCTACTCTTCTGCTGGACAGGTAAGTTAAGCTTGGATTCTTAAGTCTGGAGGGGAGGGGGAGGCAGATACGACGTGCTGCAATATTTTGAATTTGGCGTCTTTAAACAGTAATTATTAATGCATTTTAATATCTTACTTATCTCAAAATATTTCATGCACATTTTAACTTCTTAACAACTGGTGTTTTATCTTTAACATGGTCCCAGGAGAGAAAAAATAAAAATAAATAATTTTGTGTATCTTTTTTACACAACATCGGCCATTGCTAATGACATACACAGTAATTAATCTTGCATACTTTCATGAAATAAATCAATTCAAGAGTCTATAATTAGGCTATACTGGGCCTGATCTATTTATACCAGAGATTTTCGTGAAATGAAGTTTATACCATTTGAAAAAACATCACCTGGGGTAAAACTCCCCCTGCTACCCTGATTTGCATTTGTATAGCTCACAGCATTTTCATTTGCATGTTAAAGCCTCCCCTAGAATCAGGGGGAGGGGGGTCATGGGGGGACAACTGCCAAGCAAGGCCCACGTCAATTTCCGACAATTCACGGCAGTTTTCAGTGTTGTTTGCAAATTGGCGTGTGCAGTCATAAACCTGAACCTTCCACGACAATCTACAGTGCCGCTTATTGATGAAAATCCCAGTTTTCATGCAGTGCGGTCAGTCTCATCTCTGAGCCAGAGCCTTGTCTGGCTGTGAGGTAGGACTTGAACCATGAAAGTGGGGTGCCAGTGATGCCAAGTAATGTTTCTAGCCGGTTCAGCAGAAGGGTGTGACAGACAGTATCAACAGCAGCAGTGAGATCCAGGAGGATGAGTATGTTGAGGTGTCTGTGTACTATGTACTGTGTTTTCCCTAAAACCAGATTGACCTCTCTGCATAGGTTGTAGTGTGACATATGGAGCAGCTGAAAATGTCACCCTGCTTTACTCAACTCAACTTCTACCACAAGAGAAAAACAACAACCACTTTTCAGTTGTGAAACATGACACTGTGTAATTCTTGCATCACAGCATCATGTGTATATTTGTGAAACTTCACTGGAAACATATCTCAGTCATGCTGATTAGAACTGGCTTCACGTGTTCTTCTCACTCTAAGACACGCTGCAGTTTATTTTAGTATTTTGTTCATGATATTTTATTTCTCCTCATGATGATCCTATTTGGAGTCATTGCTGGAGTATATGGTCTGATACGATTAATATTATGTTTCATGTATGTGCAATAATTACTGTTAATGCCACATTTTAGGGAACAGCAAGAAACCTTTGCATGTCTTCACTTTATGGTGGTTTTGTCAAACCTTAACCCACAGGAAGTTACTAAGCTCAGAGAAAACAGTTCTTATGAACAGAAGTGAGCATGAAGAGAGCAGAAAGCCGTCTCTCACAGCTCTTTTTCGTTGTCTCTCACCAATTACTACTGTACATTTGCTTTCTGTAATAAGGTCCCATGACGACGACCAGAAGGAGCCTGACTTCTTTTTTGCTGTGACATCATGAGTTACTGAGTGTACATTGATGAGGGAAAATGGAATTTAATTGACTTTAGCATAAGGCTGCATCATAACAAAATGTGATAAAGGTGGAGGTAAAGGAATACTTTCTGACTGCACTGTGTCGACACACAACACACACCCTTATTGAAGTACAAGCAGTGTGGATGCAAAAACTGTTGGACGGCATAACATGTACAGATTAGCCCTTAAAATGTTATTGTGTTGCAATATGATTGAATCCAATGATCTTTTTTTTCTTTGATGTGAGATAAAGATGAGGACCAAAACTTTATGAGGGAGATGAGTTTATCATTTATTCACAGTGGACAAGAAATGTAATTTTGTTAAAGTGTGCTGCGGTCAACACCTCTCCAGTGGTTTGAGCTTCGTGTTAAAGTGAAGTAAGAACAGTCACACTGACATTCTGAAGAAAAAGCTGATGAAAAACTCTGCTCTCACTTTTCTTAGAAATGTAACTTCTCTTTTCTCTCTGCTGCATTTTAATCAATACAAAGTAGGAAGTTTAATCAGAACCAGAGTGACAGTGTCGGTGCTGGATGTGAAGATGGGTCACACTCTGCTCGGTGTGCTCGGGTTATTCTGTGAGTACATCTGTGACTTTCTATGTGATTGTCAGTATTTATATCAGTGTAGTAGTTGTGTAGACATGAACTGTGTTGCTGTTTGTCTTGGTTCTATTGAAGAGGTTTTTAAATGTGTTTCCCACCTCTGTAGCTCTGTATCATCACAGAACTGTGTGATACTGTTGACTGATAAACAATAGTTGTCACTGATGAAACTCCAGCTGGATTTTGTATTTGATTCTGGTCTAATGAAGTTTTAATCTTTATTTTAGTGCTGAATACACTCCTGTACGGACATGCTGAAGGTGACTAGTTATCTTTTCTATATTTACTGATTATGTTTGTCCTGTATGTCACCTGCTGTATCACTCTTGGTCACTTGTTTTAGCAGCTGTGTTTTTCCATATATGTGTCATTTTACTCAGTGCACATTATGAAATGACTGGATTAGTGCTCAGTTGTTCAGGGAAGCTACTTGGAAAGTGTAGCTCTGCATGATGCCACTGACTTCACACTGGAATAAGTTTAGTGACTGTGAAGATACTTTAGTTTTTAGTTTTTAGTCTTCATTATGGCCCAACACTGTGTATAGTTGTGTGATACAGTCACTTACAACAGTCTGTCACTCACTCAGTCATTGTGGGCGGTGACGTGGTGTGTTTGCTGCCACATGCTGTGTTTCTCGTTATGACCTCTGGGAGCTGCAACAGTCACAAGTTGTCAAATGCTTCACAAACAGATGACGACAAATTATTAACCAAACTAAAGTGTCTGATATGATCAAAGTAATCATAAACTACAAACCTCCAGAACAGTTTCAATGCTCTTTGGCATACTTTCTGTACGTCTTTAAACTTTATTTCTCTATATTCTCTGTGTATGAGTAATAAAATCACTCTTAACTGTATCCAGCAGCTCTGTAAAGTTATTGTTACTGTCACAGAGTTCAGCAGCAACAGCATAACTATTTATAAGCCATGTTGATATAATCATGTTTTCCACTGTGTATGTGTGATGTGCGATTCAGGACGTGAGTAGTGGTGCACTTCTGCCTCTGGTGGTCAAAATGAGTATTACAGAAAGAAACACTGAATTTCCATCATAAACATTTTTGCAGTCTCACACATGAAAAAAGAAAAAATATTACTTAGAAAATTGAGCACCAGAAGAAAATATTTCTAACTCGTCCCTCTGAACTTCTGTACATTTTTGTTTCCTTTCTGTGAATTCCTGAACATGAACAGGTCCAAACAAGGCTGTTGTGACTCTGCAGCCAAACTGGACTGAAGTATACAGAGGAGAGAGGATCACTCTCAGATGTGAGATCAAAGATGGAGGAGACACTGAGTGGGAGTATGAATGGAGAACAACCAGCTCAGAAAAACCTTCAGATCAAAATGAACATAGAATCAGATCTGTGACTGAATTCCACAGTGGAGACTACAGGTGTAAAGGCAGAAAGAAACATACGCAGCATTCTTCAACAGATTGGAGTGATCCCATCAAACTGACAGTATCAGACGGTAAGTCACATCACATTTCTTTCAAAGTGAAGATTATACAGCTCATTAAAAGCCTGTTTTTGTTCATGTATATATCTAAATATTCAGTATGTACTGATTGTGCAGAATGTATCTGATCCACTATCAATTCATGTTTTCATTTAACAAAAAATAATTTTCCAACAGAACCCCGGCCTGTCTTCACTGTGTCTCCATCATGGCTGAGTGCTGGAGCCTCAGTAACTCTGAACTGCAGAGTTGAAGATCCATCTGCAGGATGGAAGTTCTACTGGTATAAGAGGGTTCCTCATCCATTAGGCAACTTCTACTACAGCTATGAGCAGCTACCTGGCAGCAGCAGTGGGACTGAACAGGATTCCTACATTGTTCATGGACAGACACACACAGCAGAATATCAGTGCAGAGCTGGAAGAGGAGATCCAGAGTATTACACTGTGTACAGTGACCCTGAGTTTGTCTGGTCTGCAGGTCAGTTTGTTTCTATTTCGTAAGAAACAGATGTTATATCAGTGTCGCAGTTTAAATCTGGTTGCTTTTAGATTGAAGAACACCACTCAGACCAGGAATAAGGATCTGCACATTTATTTCCTATAGCAGTGGCGCACAGACAGGCTGTCAGACGCTCTCAGTCTCCTGCATCAGGTCATGAAATATGCAAATGAGGGAATTGACTTGTTTCCTTCTGACCTCACTCTTTAACACAACACACAAAAAGACAGATATGATATCTTGGCAAAAACTCTGCTCTCATTTACAAAAAGTACTTTTAGTCTGGATACTTCAGCTTTTCTTCTGCTTACAGCAGCTGGAGTCACTTGGTTGTCTATCATTTTAAAATGCTCTCAAAATTGTAGCAAGAGGTCAAAGTAGAAATCATAATTTTACCATAATACTGAACTTTGTTACAATAAAAACAAAGCTAAGGACTATTTGAATGGAGGCATTTTCTATCTGAAGATCTCTGTGCTCTGTTTGACCTCTTATCACATGTTGTTTTTCAGATATTCACTCATCAGCATCTCTCACAGTGAGTCCTGACAGAGCTCAACACTTCACCTCTAACTCTGTCTCACTGAGCTGTGAGGGAAACTCTACTGAGTGGAGAGTGATGAGGTTATTAACTGAGTACAGATACTGGTCATACTGCACCACCTGGGGGACAATGAATGGATCAACATGCAACATAAACACTGACTGGCCCAGTGATGCAGTGTACTGGTGTGAGTCTGGATCAGGAGAGTTCAGCAACGCAGTCAACATCACTGTACAGGGTATGATTTCATTACATTATGTCTTTCTTTGACTTATTACTTCAAACATCTTGTTGTGTGTTGAGGAGGACAGCACACTGACATGTTCAGAGTTCTGCCCAACACTCTGCTTCATCATCTCTCCAGTAATTAATGGTTTTCACTTAATAAACATAGTTGAGTATTTAATCATACTGTGATTTTAACCATGTATGAATGTAGAATATAGCTTTGTGGCTGATCTGTTCTTCAGTTTTTAGGTCCATGATCACCATTTAAAGTCCAGTGTGAAGGATTTAGTGATATTTAGCTGTGAGTTTACAGATTCAGCCAACTGAAAGGGTTCTTGAAGATTAGACACACAAGGTGTATGAAGATGAAACGTCAGATTTTAGGATCACTGTTAAATCAGTGACAACAATGTAAAAGAAAAAACCCAGTATGTCTTTTCTCATCTCTGTACATCAGCTCATTCTCAAGTTCCTCAACCAGCTGATCTCTGACTGAAACCTGGTATTCTTTGACTGTTTAACAGGTGGAGATATGATCCTGCTGAGCCCTGCCCGTCCTGTGACTGAAGGACATCCTGTTAGTCTGAGCTGCAAATTAAGAAGTCAAACATTTGACTCCATTGTGTTTTTCTATCACAATGAGAAAGTCATTCAAAGTGACAGCAGATGGGAGTTAAATATCTCTGCAGTGTCAAAGTCAGATGAAGGATTCTACAAGTGTCAACACTCAGGACGAGAGTCAGCACAGAGCTGGATGTCAGTTCAGGGTGAGTAGGATTAAAACAATTGCTGCATTTTCTTGTAAACTGTTTATTTTTTTACTGGGAAAGAAATGTAGACAAATATTGTTTCCTAGTTGATCAGTTTCATCCAAAGCACGATCAGACAGACCCAAAGTGACGACACTGTGGGAGACAGAAGTCTGTGTTATGAGTTCACTCTGTCGAGGGGCCCGTTGCACAAAACTAGGATAAGGGATTAAGCCGGGATATCTTGGTTATCCTGGCTCACTTTATCCGTGATGCTGTTGCACAAAAGCAGGATAGGGGGCAGTAGGATATGTTATGGTATAAGTTACCATGGAGATTTATTCTGTGGAGCTAGGCTGCTCCAGACCAGGCTAAATTCCAGGATCTATTTAATCTCATCCCTTATCTCAGTCAGCAGTCACCACAAACGGAAACCAATAGTTATTCCACTGCCCACTACACATTGTTATCACATATAACTAGACTCACTGTCATTAAACGTTTGAGATCATTAATTTGGATAAATTATAATTTTAGATGATGTTGCTATCATTAGATAATTTACAGTTTCCCATAGACTATATATATATATATATTCATATATATATACACACATATATATATATATATATATATATATATATATATATATATATATATATATATATATATATATATATATATATATATATAAAATGACAGAACATTAGGGCCACAGAGAAAAAAAAAATAATTCAGACTTCAAAATAAAGTCATAAATTTACGAGAATAAAGTCAGAATATTGTAACCCCTTGTTTTAGAGGAGGAGAGTTGTTAAAATGAGGGCTGTGGAGCATTTCATGGAATTGTACTTCAGTATAGGTTTCACAAACAAGGAGATACTTAATCTTTTGGCACATCAGCATCACATTGTCATAACTATCAGGACTTTAAAAAGAATATGCAATAAAATGCATCTTTTCTGCAGAAAGAACCAGTCTCATAAATGTATAACTTTGTCTTTCTTCCTCAGTGTGGCCCTAATACGCCGTCATATAAAATACACATTCCATATAAATATAAATACACATCAAAGTGTAACATTATGTTCCTTTATTGAATAAGGATAAAGCAAAACAGGTAAACCATCAGCTCCTTTCAAAACTGAAGTCACACAGTGACTCTACAAGATGGAAAGCACAGAATCAAAGCATATTAAACACAAGGATAAATACACATTCAAAGGTCTGTATATAATACACCCTGCATGTCTGCACACTGAAATAAATGCAGGACAAATCCATACACATCAAATGAACAGACAAATTAATGGATGCAGTAGCCTCCCTGCAAGCTTGTATACACACACAGTATACAGCACAAACATCATAAGAGGCCAAATTAATTTGAACTAAATAAAACAAAAATTAAAAAAACACACACAAATTCCTCTGCCACTGCAGGACATATTCAACTGAAATTTAAAGCATGCATATTAACTAAAATAATTTAACACATATTGGTCCATCACTCGCCATTTTCAGAGAAGAAAGTAACACACCATTTTAGGCCTTCATGTTGGCTGTTGGCTCACTTGACTTCACGAGGATTGACCTTTTATTTTTTTATTTAAGATGTGTCATCTTTTTGGAGCTGGGGGAGGAAAGGAGAATAATGATTAATACATTTGTGTTACAGTCAGCATACAGTGTGCATTGAAGGCATAACTCACCTATTTCAAGGTCCAATTATCTAATTGTGCTCTTTTTTTATTTCGAACTCCAGTGCAAGGTTTTCCATCTTTTTCTTCTTGTACTTCTACTCTTGTTGTTATTATTATTATTATTATTATTATTATTATTATTATTATTATTATTATTATTATTATTATTATTAGCTCATCTATTTATCAAAGAGTTATACAGTCTGATGGAGTTACATTAACACGGTTTCACTCATATCTGCAGTCCATTTCAATTAAAAATTCAACTGATTCATAATCAGGGTACAACTGCGTTTTTGGAGATGTGAATTTACTATTTGGATTGTAATTGTGATGTTTTAGCGGATTGGTGAGTGTGTAATTGTGCACTACTTATGCATTCAGCCTGTCAGCAATACTTTGCCACACTTTTTCTCTTTGCTTTATCACTGTGGCGGTGTTGCCTTTCTTTTTAATTATGTCTTTTACCTCCTCGTATGCCTCCATGAGGATTTCTGCCTCCAGCGGGGAAAAGTAAGCCGCTCTACTTGCCATGGTGAATCAGTGAATCTGTGATCGGTGGCGGGGTCTATTTGAGGGAGCCATGAGCGCGCACTTATCCAGGATTAGTTTCACCTGGCTTGATGAATCCGCGTCTGTCATCCTGGCTTGGTCTTTGTGCAACCAATTAAGCCTGGATGCTCTTGTTTTGGATTCATTGAGCTCAGCTCAGTCACTTATCCTGGATGTCTTAATCCTACTTTTGTGCAACGGGCCCCAGGATGTTACCTCGCTCTCATCAAGTGTGAGCTGGATAATCACCCTGTGACCCGGCAAAGGATAAGAAGCAACTAATAATCAATAATTTAACATTTGTCTTTCATTAATTAAAACCACAGTGAAAGTGTTCAACTTGGCTCTTCAACACTTTAACAAGGTTTTGCCTTCAGAGATGTAGCATTCATTAGTGCAACTTAAAAACTAAATAAAGAAACCCAGAAAAGAGAGACATGACATGTAAGAGAGATCACTGACCGAGTTTAAACTAATATGTCTCCAGTATTTATAAAATAATTCAGTGTTAATATTAATTTACTGTTCAAGTATTTCTGACCTGTGTGTGCTGCATTATATAAACTGGACTTAATCACAGCGACATTAATTTCCTTTTTTATGTCTTTGTTCTCAATCATACAACAGAGGGACCAAAGGCTGAACTGAGGGCTGATGACAGAGACATTCCTGTAGGGGGCAGTGTGACTCTGACCTGCTCTGTGAACCCATCATCATCTGGTTGGAAATACTTCTGGTACAGAGGAGAGAAAACCTCTGAACCTCTGACCTCTCAGCTCTCAGCTGGACCAATCAGAGTCTCAGAGGGAGGAGTCTACTGGTGCAGAGGAGGAAGAGGAGAGCCAGTTAACTACACAGAGTACAGTGATTCAGTCACTATCTACAAAATCAGTGAGTTTGACTTTTGTATTGGAAACAGAATAAATATATATGTTGTAATAATTTATTGAATAACATTGTATGTTTGATGTATGTTTAACTTTTCTTCATTTTTGTTTCCTTTCTGTGATTTCTTGAACATGAACAGTTCCAAACAAGGCTGTTGTGACTCTGCAGCCAAACTGGACTGAAGTATACGATGGAGAGAGGATCACTCTCAGATGTGAGATCACAGATGGAGGAGACACTGAGTGGGAGTATGAATGGAGAACAACCAGCTCAGAAAAACCTTCAGATCAAAATGAACACAGTATTAGTTTTGTGACTGAATCCCACAGTGGAGACTACAGGTGTAAGGGCAGAAAGAAACATACGCAGCATTCTTCAACAGATTGGAGTGATCCCATCAAACTGACAGTATCAGACAGTAAGTCACATCACATTTCTTTCAAAGTGAAGATTATAGAGCTCATTAAAAGGATGTCTTTGTTCATATATACATTTAAAGTAAATCTTCAGTATGTACTGATTGTGCAGAATGTATCTGATCCACTATCAATACATGTTTTCTTTTAAAAAATCATTTCCCAACAGAACCCCTTCCTGTCCTCACTGTGTCTCCATCATGGCTGAGTGCTGCAGCCTCAGTAACTCTGAACTGCAGAGTTAAAGATCCATCTGCAGGATGGAGGTTCTACTGGTATAAGATGGTTCCCCATCCATCAAATATCTACTACAGCTATGAGCAGCTACCTGACAGCAGCAGTGGGACTGAACAGGATTCCTACATTGTTCATGGACAGACACACACAGCAGGATATAGTTGCAGAGCTGGAAGAGGAGATCCAGAGTATCACTCTTCTATCAGTGCCCCTAAGTTTGTCTGGTCTGCAGGTCAGTTTGTTTCTATCTCTTAAGAAACAGATGTTATATCGGCTCTGTTCATCTTCTTTCTAAATGATGAGAAACAAACAGTATCTTTTACTTGTTTCCTTCTGTCCTCACTCTTTAACACAACACACAAAAAGACAGATATGATATCTTGGCTAAAACTCTGCTCTCATTTACAAAAAGTACTTTTAGTCTGGATACTTAAGCTCTTCTACTGCTTACAGCAAATGGAGTCACTTGGTTGAAGGTCAAAGTAGAAATCATAATTTTACCAAAATACTGAACTTTGTTACAATAAAAACAAAGCTAAGGACTATTTGAATGGAGGCATTTTCTATCTGAAGATCTCTGTGCTCTGTTTGACCTCTTATCACATGTTGTTTTTCAGATATTCACTCATCAGCATCTCTCACAGTGAGTCCTGACAGAGCTCAACACTTCACCTCTGACTCTGTCTCACTGAGCTGTGAGGGAAACTCTGCTGAGTGGAGAGTGATGAGGTTATCACCTGAGGACAGATACCTGTCAGTCTGCTCCTACTGGGAGACAATGACTGGATCAACATGCAACATAAACACTGACAGGACCAGTCATGCAGTGTACTGGTGTGAGTCTGGATCAGGAGAGACCAGCAACACAGTCAACATCACTGTACAGGGTATGATTTCATTACATTATGTTTTTCTTTGACTTATTACTTCAAACATCCCGTTGTGTGTTGAGGAGGACAGCACACTGACATGTTAAGAGTTCTGCCCAACACTCTGCTTCATCATCTCTCCAGTAATTAATGGTTTTCACTTCACAAACATAGTTGAGTATTTAATCACACTGTGATTTTAACCATGTATAAATATAGAATATAGATTTGTGGCTGATGTGTTCTTCAGTTTTTAGGTCCATGATCACCATTTAAAGTCCAGTGTGAAGGATTTAGTGATATTTAGCTGTGAGTTTGCAGATTCAGCCAACTGAAAGGGTTCTTGAACATTAGACACACAAAGTGTATGAAGATGAAACGTCAGATTTTATGATCACTGTTAAATCAGTGACAACAATGTAAAAGAAAAAAAACAGTATGTCTTTTCTCATCTCTGTACATCAGCTCATTCTCAAGTTCCTCAACCAGCTGATCTCTGACTGAAACCTGGTATTCTTTGACTGTTTAACAGGTGGAGATATGATCCTGCTGAGCCCTGCCCGTCCTGTGACTGAAGGACATTCTGTTAGTCTGAGCTGCAGATTAAGAAGTCAAACATTTGACTCCATTGTGTTTTTCTATCACAATGAGAAAGTCATTCAAAGTGACAGCAGATGGGAGTTAAAGATCTCTGCAGTGTCAAAGTCAGATGAAGGATTCTACAAGTGTCAACACTCAGGACGAGAGTCAGCACAGAGCTGGATGTCAGTTCAGGGTGAGTAGTAGGGGTATGCATTGGCACTGCCCTCACGATTCGATTCGATTACGATTCACCAGGTAACGATTCGATTCGATTCAATTCGATTCTGCGATGCATTGCTATGCATCAAAATTCTACTGCACACAACAAGGCAAATGTTTCATCAGTCATGAGGCAATACAAGCAGTCAGATATTGAACAACAGATTTTATTGGCTGCTATGTGTGTATTATCACTCTCCTGTTTCCCCAGGTGGTCCCCTCTGTTAATCCAAACTCGCGGACAGTTTATAATCAAATGGATGCTGTTATAATGTGTAGTGATTCAGATCCTGACCTACCAAACATCCTGGAAAGAGACTTAATTTTGTTAAGTTCTTAGTGCCAAACCACACAATTATACATAATCACCATCAGTAAACAGGACGCTGTCTGACTCTGTCACTCGCGGGGACGGAGGCTGTTTTCTGGGGGAAAGTTCCCTGAAGTCTCCGTCGGGAGAGCTGACAGTCGCTGTGATTTATTTTCGTCACAAACACTCGGTGAGATAAAGTTGTTTGCCGGTGACAAACGCTGTTTTTGGAGCAGAAATGTGAGGAAGAGTCGGGAGGACAGGCGAGAGGACGGACGCTGCTCCATGTACAGCTGCGCTATTTGTTTTCCTCATATAAGTTGCTAAAGACAGCTACAGTTACTACGTTACTCTTGTTTGGTCCTGTAACGTTGCTTTGCGTGACATTTCTCTGTATTTAGTTGAGTGAAGGACCTGTGTAGTTATCAGACTGTCAGACCGACACACCCTCGCTCCGCGCCTCCGGATTATCCGTTCACACTGGGACGGCCCTGATACTGTTGTTGTTATGCTAGCTAGTGCTGCCGCTTAGCATGTAGCTACAGGCTGCGCATGTCATTGCAACGTTGCTCCGGAAATGCCCCTGGAAGTAATTGAAACTTTACAACTTTATTGTCCACTGAAGGCCAGAAAATAAACAGTGACATAATCGATTATGGCACGTTGCTGCATCGATGCTGAATCGTGCATGCCCCACTTTGCAATGCATCGCCGAATCGATTATTGTTGACACCACTAGTGAGTAGGATTAAAACAATTGCTGCATTTTCTTGTAAACTGTTTTTGACTAAGAAATAAATTCAGATGAATATTGTTTTCCTATTTATTCCAGCGGTGTCCAGGCCTGACAGCTCTTCATTTCCTGTAGTGTTGATTGTTGGGCTGGTTTGTGGAATCGTTCTTGTTATTCCTCTGCTCATTTTGTTTTGCTACAGAGCGTCCAAGGGTGAGATCTTCTTCTTCTGTTATTACATGTTCTTTAATTATTCAAATACACACACATACTCTGACCTCATGAGAGAACAGCAGTATAACAACCATCTAACAACAAGTGTCTCTTTCACAGATTTGGGCTTCCTCAGGTAGGTGCAACACTCTCTCATCTCATGTTGAACGTAGCATCAACACATTTTTATGTTCTTATTTAAATGTTCTGTATCTGATACATGTTGTAGACCAGTCCAGTCTGAGAGCGCCAACGCAGATCGTGTGGACCAAGAGAATGATCATTACTCCGCTCTTCACCACGGTAAGCAGTTAAATTAATCTTTATTTGTTACGTATCATATTTTAAGTCATCTAATAAAATATTAGTTTGTTTAATAAGCATTGGAAACTGACCTTGGCTTGATTTTCATTTCTCTGTAGGTGATGTTTGTCTCTATGACACAATTGGAGACCGCCAAGAAGCTGAACATGGTACAGTTCATTTTATTCACCATGGAGCTGTTAGAAATACTAGAATAAGACCATTTAATTTAACTTTAAATGACTTATTGACGATCCTTGAGCATATTTATTTGTCTGAAATGACAAATTTTAGACCGAGTTACACATTCTTCTCCAAGGTATGCAGTTAAACTAATATTATAAATCTAATCTTATATGCTTATACAGTAGGGTCCAAAAGTCTGAGACCATTGAAAATCTCTAATATTGTCACGTGAACCTTGAAATAATCAGAAAGTGTGAGTCTGGGCATCAAATCATTTCCAGACTCAACGTTTCTTAAGGAGCAGTGCATGTACCAATATAAACTGTGAAACTTGACAGAAACTGGATCAGTTGGATCCAAAGACGGATACAAAGTGACCACACCAACAGAAGATCAATAAATCACACTTCGCTCTATTGGGCCTGCATTACATGAGGCACAATTAAGTGGTGTTTATGCAACATTAGTAGGGAGTTTTAAGTTAAATTTGGCTATCAATATGAATTAATGATTTTCAGGGATAATTATTAACTAACTCTGCGGCTCTTGGAGTTTAAGTTTTGCTTAAATTGTGGCTCGGGGCTGTAACACTCTGAGTAGCTGGGTGCAGAAAGGAATTTGTAATAGCTGTCACTGTCTAATGGATTATGACTGTGCACTGAACTGTGGTCAGAGAAGCTGTGGCCATCATCTGAGCAGTTTGCTGGCTGGTCATAATTCTGGGCCAAGATTTCTGCATATGGCCTTCCACAACTCCTTTTGTCTGCATGTCTGTCACGACTCAGCTGGTGGACATGGAGGTTACACTCGGTGTCCCTATGCATCATTTTGTCACCCCCCTTTGGTTTGTTGGTAAGGTGATGTTTTGAGGCAGGAGATTTCTGAGACACTGCTCTGTTTAAGCAGACAGGCTCAGGTGTCTTACCCCTGGATTTTGGAAGTGACAACAGTTTCCCAAATCTCATCTTCCTTATCTCATTCAGTGAGATGTTTTCTTGACACATCCCAATTGCATTGTGAGTGCGTACACATGGGTGAAGGTCATTTACAAACAAAGACATAAAGGTAGGGTTCTCTTCTAAGGCTGGTGCATTCTTGCCTTGAAAGTTAGCATGCCTCAATTGCATAATAATAATAATGTCTGGGATGTTCACAAGGGGAATGTTTAACTTGGATGGCTGCTTCATCAGTAGTAGAAGAGGTCAAGGCCTGACAAAGCTCTCTGTAGTCATTTCTTACCCTAGGAGGTTATGATTGTATGAAATTACATACAGTTTTAGAGCTGGTCTTCCACACAAGTTTAACTTTCTCCCTCTCGGTTTCATGGGGCAAGTAAATTAGACAACGTTCAAGTAAAAAGATAATCCTCAACATGATGATCACAGTTGTCTGGCTCAAAATGGTTAGTGTCCCTAGCTATAAACTCAAGCTCTTCAAGGCAGGGGCCAGTGGGGATGCCTCGCACGGGGTTACATTACGTATATGCCACACACGGGGCACCATAATGCATATACCTCACACGGGGCATCATAATTCGACATTATGTTAAACTTGGCTAAAAGAGAAAGAGAGAGGAGGGGAGAGAGGACAGTGAAATGTGATAAAACATGATCATGACATTGTCCTGAACCTTTCTAGTTGACTTTCTGTTTCTTTCAGCTCAATAAAGAAATCTGGAGCAACTAGACCAACGGAATGGACGACAACATGAAAAACTCCATCTGTACTTTGAGAGCTTCTCTGTGATCACGGTGTGGAGCTGTGCTGAACAAATAACACACAGCATTTTGTATTGTTTATCTAACAGCAGCTCATTTAGAGTAACGGTATCATATGGTTTTAATCGTCTGTTGTATTTGATATAAAGAGTTTAGATCATCACATATAATCATTGAAATGTTTTGTTGTTGACGTCCGGAATGTTCTACACCTGCTGTTGTTTGTTGTTGCAGAGAGCAAATGTTATGTGTGGACACTCAGTGCGAATTTTAAAATCAGCTTTTTTGTAGCTTCTGATTAAAAAGAGTTAAACATTTATAATATTTTATGTGAAAAACACATCTTGTTAACACACAAGCTTCTTCTGTCATCTTAAAAATGCTTGATATTCTCTGTATTTCATGTTTTTATATATATAAATGTATTTTCAAAAGGTGGTTGACCATTCTCTGCACCAATAAACTTGTTCCATCAATAAGCTGTCAGCAGTGTTCCTCATCGATTTAGAGGGAACAGAAGGAATATAACTGGAGTTACTTTACTTTGAAAAGTCTCCTCCTCTTTGTGTCAATACTCAATCTTCATCATGTGAATTAGAGTCGAGCCCGTTCAGACAAATGTTGTCCTTCATGTCAGTTATCTTAGTGTCTCAACATGATTCTTCATACTGTGGAACTATTTTATATCTCATTTACATTTCTTTATTTTTTTACTAAACTGGCACCAGAGGTAGTTTCAAAATAAAATTCAGAAGACTAAATGAAACCATTTTAGTGAGTTTGAACATTATTTGAAACATTTAAGATAATATTAGCACAAAACTCAACATAGTATATGAAAAAGGTAATTTTAGATATTTTAATGTAGAAATGTTACATATTATCATATCAACTCAGTCAGGACTCTGCTGGCTGTTTGGCCTCTTCTAAAATGTACTTTTTATTAATGTTTGTTTTGTTAGTGTGAATGTTGATTCAGCGTTTTTTGAAAGTTATCTCCTCCTTTAAACCATTTAACTATCAAACTGTTCAGCTTGTTAATGACATTGTGGCTTTTTGGTATTTCTTTTATTGTACTTTTGGAAATATTCATGTTTTTAAAAAGATAATTTTACAATAGAGTTAAATGGAGGAATCTTCAAATCCTCTTCAAACCCGTCCCACTTACAACCTTTGCTGGTCCTCTATACTTTGAGCTACAGACGCAGTTCCAACTTCTCAGCACTTAGAAGACTTTGAACTATTCAGCTTGTATTCAACTTTTTAAAATCTTCTGCAGTTTTTAAATGATTACAGTTTTAGTTTTAAAATGTTTTCGCCCCTCTTCAGATTTTACAGTGGGTGTGTATTGCAGAATGTTCAGAGCTGCAGAGTGGAGAGCAGCTGGAAAAATTTGTGGACAAATTCTCTTCATTTTGATTTAGATTCGAAAGCTTTTACTTATCTTAGACAATATATATAGAGAAATGTAGCAAATCTTGTTGACCTTCAGCTGGTGGTCTTATTTCAGATGTAAGACTCACAGTTTTGGCTGTAGCAGCCCCAGAGTGACAAGCACTGCAGCAACTCCTCCATAAGCCACAATAATTTTGAGCCGACATTTCTGGAGGAGAGAAGACAAGTTTTGCACTTTTACTGCATCAAATTGTTTTTATTTCACTCTTGATGGTTATATTTGACAGACTATAACCAATCAAGTATGTTTTACCTGTTGAAATACATTTATAATACGAATCATAGAAGGAAGTATATTACCTGCCAAAAAGTGGTTGCAGCTCCTACCTTGTGACTGAAAGGTTGTTTCTACATCACAATGACTTGATTTTACTCTTGGTGGTTATATTTGACAGATTATAGCCCCCTCAGTCCTTATAACCTGTTAATATACCTTTGCCTGTTCAGAGTTTGTAGGGATTCCTTGAGGGTTGAAAAGAGGAGCACCACAAGACATTCATCTCCTCCAGCAGTCTTAAACATCTGGAATTGTAGGAAATGTAATGCGGGATCAGTTCTTAGGGATTCCTTGAAGGTGGAGAGCCTCTGATGAGGACATCATCAGCCATATTAGAACAGAAAATATCTTCACTGTAAACACCGCCTCTGAAAACATGTAGCAGTCTGAATCTAGCCATGAACCCTTGAAGGCCCCCCATCATCTTCAGAACCAGCAGGGTTCTCCTCCTTTACAAGACTCATCTCCATGCCTGTGGAGGGTCCTTCAGCACCGGGTCTAGAGGACACATGTGGTCCACTTGATCTGCAGGATTTTATCCACCAACATACACCGAAGTCTGCTAGACCACCAGCCGCAAACATGGACACCACTACAACGATGACGGTCCCACAACAGGTTCCCTTCTGTTCTCCAGCTGGTCGCTGTGTTTGCTGCACAGGAGAAAAAACAGAGGAATCAGATCCAGACAGACATGATGTGATGTGTCTATAACAGCCTGAAAACTGAAGACACACAGCTCAACTACACATGATGTGTCACTGGCAACACAACACTTTCTCTGCTCTGCTTTCACTCTGTGTTTTTCACAACCTGTCCTCTCCTTTTTCTTTTCATCTCACTGACATTGCATCATAAAATCATGCATCATGTGATCAGAGTTTTTCACTACAAAAGATCCTTTATCTTCCATTACAGTGTTTTTTACTACATCATGACCTGTTTATCCTGTTTGCTCCCAGTCAGCTCCAGTGGAAGGCCTAATACCAGCTACACAAACCTGCCTCCTGTGAAACATACTCAGCTGTTTGACACTTTAACTGGAGGGAAACTAAATCTACTGAAAGCTGGAGTTGGTAATTCTGTTCAGAAGCATTTTTTATTATATCTGTATAACATCTCTCAACATCCAGACAGCCATCAGAATTAAGATAATATGGAGAAAAACAATCAATGTGCTCTGACAGCAACAGGTCTGTAATGAATTCTACCAATCAAATTTAGGGCCCGGAGATATTGTATGGACAGACTACCTGTCAATCACCCTGTCCTGACCCGCCCACCCTCCACGTGACCGGAGTCTCTTCACCGCACTGCGGCAGCCGTGAACGGACCAGAATGAGAGAGCAAGTACAAACACACTTTTCATTAGCAGCTGTAGCTACAGCAGCTTGTACTGACAGACAGAGCAAGAAAAGAAAGACGAGCTGGAGAAGCTACAGACAAAAAAACGTTGGCGGCTCAAGAGCTGAATCCAGAGTCAACCTTGGAGTAACTGTTCAAAGATGGCAACTGATGGAGTCGAAGTCCTGAAGACGGTTTGTGTTTGGAGTGCAGAGAGAAATGAAAACTCCACAGGAGCATGAAACATCGAAACATTTACTTTGCAGACATTGCAAACAGCCGTCGAACTAGTTGGCGTGACAAGCCTGAAATATCTCCGCACAGCCAACTCTTTGGCTCGCTCCATGTTGCTTAACAGTTAACTCAACTCTTCCAGCATGCGACACACATGCTGCTGACGAATGACATAGGATGTTGTAAATGAAAGGTACCTTTTACAAAATAAGGTATTTAATGAAAGTTATGTTCACACTTTATCAATACCAATATGTAGCCTGATCTGTTTTTATGATAGCAAGCAATCTGACATGTTAAATTTATGTTTAGAAAAGCATTTTATCAAAAAGGGATGCATTCTTTTCAGAAGGATGCACTTGTATTTTTTTTCCAGTGAGTTCGACGGTGCACTGTTTATCATTTGAAGTTTGTTTTAGAGAAGGAAAAAAAATTGAGTAAAATCATGAATCGAGTTTGGTGTGACAGAATCAGAGATTCAATTTTTAGGCCATATCGCCCAGCCCTAGATGGTAACACAGTGTACCAGTGCAGTGATGTGCACAGGAGGGGGGTAGGGGGGGCGGTCGCCCCCCCTTGTGGCCCAGTTGTTGAAAAACACGCGCTAAAGTGCCCTCTTGGGTGGAAAAAACACACTAAACTGCCACCTTGGCTGGTTAAAACATGATAAACTGCCCTCTTGGGAGGCAAAAACGTGTGCTAAAGTGCCCTCTTGGGAGGCAAAAAACACACTAAACTGCCCCTTTGGCTGGTTAAAACATGATAAACTGCCCACTTGGGTGGCAAAAACGTGTGCTAAAGTGCCCTCTAAGGAGGCAAAAACGTGTGCTAAAGTGCCCTCTTAGGAGGCAAAAACGCGTGCTAAAGGTCCCACCTGGTTGGCAAAATACAACTGCCTTCTCAAAAACGCGTGCTAATGTGCCCTCTTGGGAGGCAAAAAAATTGTGCTAAAGTGCCCTCTTGGGAGGCAAAAAACGCGTGCTAAAGTGCCCTCTTGGAGGAAAAAATGCATGCTTCCTGGTTGGCAAAACACACTAAACTGCCCTCTTGGCTGGTTAAAATATAAACTATCTATGTAGGTGGCAAAAGGGCGTCTTTAAGTGCCCTCCTCATTGGCAAAACACACTAAACTGTCCTCTTCGGTGAAAATAAAACACTTAATTGCTCTCTTGGGTGGTTAAAACAAGTTTAAGCGCACTCCTGGTTGGCAAAACATGATAACCTGCCCTCTAGTGATGGGTGGTATGAACGCATGCTTAAGTGCCCTTGTGGTTGGTAAAACACAAGTTCTCTCTGCCATTGCGCTGCCATTGGATGGAGAATATTGATTCCAATTAAGGCATGCAAGCTTTCCCAGAGTCATTTTAAACCCTGTTTATGTTCAATACACTTTGTATGGCCATTAGCCCATATGTTCTGTTTTTTTTAAATGTATTTTTTTCCTTTATTTTTTGCAAACGGGCTAAAAAAACTTTCTAGATTTTGTTTTCAATTTACAATTTAGGCTAGGTCATTTAGATTCATTGTATTTAGTAAATAATGGAATAAATTGATAGCAGCTAGATAGATGGTAACTTAAGTTTTAAGAACACATTCCCGTTGTTAAAATAAGTCCATTCCATCCATTTAAGTATTCAATTTTAGACACACTCTCTCTCAAATGCTCACATGTCAGTGGGGACTTAATACTGACTGAGGTGCAACCCAGCATCCTACTGTTGTGTGAAGTAGGTAGCTAATATAGCAAGCTGTCTATTAAGTTACCAATTTTGCATTACTAAATACTAGTGTATGTAGCCTGGAAGTGCTATTATTAGGTAGAGATGCCTATCACATATTTAAGCCTAGGCTGAGGAGCTAGCCTAGCTAAGTCTTGCGGGAATAGCTTTTTAAAGCTAGCCAGTAAAATGAAGCATTGGGTTAGCATTGCATATCAGGATTTCCGCCAGGTTTAAGTTGACCCCCCGCCAGGCTAAGCATTTGGGATTTTTTTTATTCTATTTTAATATTTGAAAATGCTTTTCTTTAAAATGCCTTTTTCAAGTGCACAGCTCAGTTGGAAACATATACAGAGGCTTGCAAAAGTGTTCACCCCCTTGAACGTTTCGACATTTTGTCACGTTACAACCACAAACTCAATTGTATATTAATGAGATTTCATGTGATAGACGAACACAAAGTGTTTTTCAAACATTTTTAAAAATAGAAAACTGAAAAGTGTGGTGTGCAAAAGTATATAACCACTTTACTCTGATACACTTAAATAAAATCCAGTGCAACCAATTGCCTTCAGAAGTCACCTAATTGGTAAATGGAGTCCACCTGTTTGTAATCTAATCTCAGTGTAAATACAGCTGATCTGTGAAGGCCTCAGAGGTTTGCTAGAGAACATTGTTGAACAAACAGCATCATCAAGCCCAACCGGACAGGTCAGGGATGAAGTTGTGGAGAAGTTTAATAAAGCACGGTTAGAATATGAAAAAGTATCCTAAGCTTTGAACATCTCACAGAGCACTGTTCAATCCATTGGATGGGAAGATGGATGGAGCCAAATACAGGACAATCTTGGAAGAAAACCTGTTAGAGTCTGTAATAGACTTGAGACTGGGGCGGAGGTTCACCTTCCAGCAGGACAACGAGCCTAAACATACAGCCAGAGCTACAATGGAATGGTTTAGATCAAAGAATATTCATGTGTGAATGGCCCGGTCACAGTCCAGATCTAAATCCAAGTGAGAATCTTTGGCAAGACTTGAAAATTGCTGTTCACAGACACTCTCCATCCAATCAGACTAAACTTGAGCTATTTTGCAAGAAGGAATGAGCAAAGACTTGCAGCTGTCATTGCAGGGAAAGTTGGTTTTACAAAGTATTGACTCAGGGGGTGAATACTTTTGCACACCACACTTTTCTGTTTTTTATTTTTAAAAATGTTTAAAAACCATGTATCATTTTCCTTCCACTTCACAATTATGCACAATTTTGTGTTGGTCTATCACATAAAACCCCATTAAAATACATTTACATTTGTGGTTGTAACATGACAAAATGTGGAAAGTTCAAGGGGGGTGAATACTTTTGCAAGCCACTGTATGTCCATGCTTCATCATAGTTTGTTTCTTTTGAGTTGTCAAATATTTGACAATATTTAAATGTGTATTGTTCCCTTTGTTTTTATCACAGAGCCCTATTGGGTGAAGAAAACACACTAAACTCCAGACGACTATTAAGATCAAGACATACTATGAAACATTACTGTTGCAATGACTTTTATGTTGGGCCCCTTTTTGATCTATATTGAGCCAGAACTATATCTCACAGAACCAGTTTGGATTATCTGGTGCTAATTTGGTGTTAAAATGCACTAGAATACAGGAAATGGCATCTACTTAATTGAAAATGTTCTGGGGGAGGACCCTCAGACCGTCTAGGGTTTTATTTCCTTCATACATCCATGTCTCTGTGTTCTTCACAGTCCAATGTTGAATCTACACAGCTCTCGTGGATGCTGATCCTAACTACAAATTAACTTGAGTAGTCTGTCTAGTTAGTCTGTTTTAAGGCTATATAATGTGCCATTTGTATAACATATAAACATGTCTAAAGTGCCCTCGGCAACACACGGAACTTAGTGCCCTCTTCAGTGGCGAGAACGCGCTGTATGTGCCCTTTTTTTTCTTTTCGCCCCTGCCCTTCAAAAAGTCTGTGCACGCCACTGTACCAGTTTGAGGTTGTCAGGTAGCAATGATGAGGACATGTGATTTTAGTTAATACAGAAACAAGTCAATGAAACGTCTTAAACTTTATTATAAATTAACATTATCAGGTGGATGAATAATAATAATAATAAAAAACAATAATACATTTTATTTATATGCATCTTTCAGGTCAACCAAGGACACTTTACAGAAACATAACAAAAGAAAACAATGGTCAAGCAACAAAATGAAGTATACAAATAAAGTATACATAAAACAAATAATAAAAGCATTACAAAACACCAGGGAAAGCAAATTAAAAAAGGTGAGTCTTCAGTTGTGATTTAAAAGTATTTATAGATGTGCACTGGCGCAAACTGTGGGGGAGAGCATTCCACAGTGTGGCGCCACCCACACTGAAGGCCCTATCACCCATAGAGCTTAGTCTGAAGGGGGGAATGGAGAGGAGATGTGCATCAGAGGAACATCATGAACTGGGTGGCATGTAGGGGTGAAGAAGACAGGATAGGTAGGGAGGCGCCAGGCCATAAAGACATTTAAAAACCAGGAGAAGTGCTTTAAAAGTTATCCGATATTGGACTGGGAGCCAGTGCGGGTGCTGAAGGGTAGGGGTGACGTGTTCCCAGGACCCGGTGTGAGTAAGGACTCTGGCAGTCGAGTTTTGGACATACTGAAGTTTTTTTAGTCTGTGGGTGGGTAAACCGAGGAGAAGGCTATTGCAGTAGTCCAATCTAGATGTAAGAAAGGCATGAATGAGTGTTTCTGTGACAGAGTGAGATAGAGAGGGGTGGAGTCTGGAGATGTTCTTAAGATGGAAGAAGGCTTTTTTTGTGATGTTGTTGATATGTGAGTCAAAGTCTAAGGTGATTCCTAAATTTCTAACTTCAGCAACAGAGGATGTGATGAAATCAGGAATAGAGAAGCTCAGATGGGAGATTTTGCTGAGAGTGGCTGGGGAAGCAATGAGGATGGCCTCAGATGTGTCCTGGTTAAGTTTGAGGTAGTTGTAGTTCATCCAGTTGTTGATATCATGAAGGCAGTCAGTCAGGTTGGATGGTGGTAGAGTGTCTGATGGTTTTCTGTGAATGTATAGTTGTGTGTCATTGGCATAGCAGTGAAAGTTGAAGCCATGCCGGCGGATAATGTGACAAAGAGGGAGAATGTAAATGATGAAATGTAATGGACCAAGAACTGAGCCCTGGGGAACACCGTGAGAGCTGCTAATTGAGACAAACTGGGGTGCCACTGATGCCAAGTAATGTTTCTAGCCAGTTCAGCAGAAGGGTGTGACAGACAGTGTCAAAGGCAGCAGTGAGATCCAGGAGGATGATTATGTTAAGGTGTCCAGAGTCAGCAGTTAAAAGGAGGTCTTTGATGACCTTTAATAGTGCAGTTTCTGCACTGTGTTTTTCCTAAAACTAGTTTGACCTCTTCCCATAGGTTTTAGTGTGACATATGGAGCAGCTGAAAATGTCACCCTGCTTTACTCGACTCAACTTCTACCACAAGAGAAAAAAACAACCACTTTTCAGTTGTGAAACATGACACTGTGTAATTCTTGCATCATGTGTATATTTTGAAATTTAACTGGAAACATATTTCACTCATGCTGATGAGAACTGGATTTGTGTGTTCTTCTCACACTAAGACACGCTGCAGTTTATTTTAGTATTTTGTCCACGTGATTTTATTTCCCCTCATAATGATCCTATTTGATATCTGGAGTCATTGTAGTAACATGACACAAATACAAAGTCATCTCAGTTTACAGATATCTTTACTCCATCTTATCAGGCTGCAGCTCACAGATTAAAAGTTGTGAAACATTGATAGCTGATATAAGACTCTGCTTTTTTAGACTAATATCTGAAGACCCTCGACTGACAATCTTTACTATTTAGTCAAATTTGATTATTAAACTGAAAAAAACACCACTTTGACTTTTTTTAAGTCAGACAAGAGATAAAATACAGGCTCTGTGGATGCAACAACTGTTGGACAGAATAACAATACAATTTTATTGTGATGTAATATGATTAAATCCAATGATTTTGTGTTTGTTATATGTGAGATAAAGTTGATGAACAAACCTTTGTGAGGGAGATGAGCTCTTAATTTATTCACAGTGGACAGGAAATGTAAATATGTCTAAGTGTGCTGTGGTCAACACCTCTCCAGTAGTTTGAGCTTTGTGAGAAGGGGAAGTAAGAACAGAGTCAGAAAGACATTCTGAAGAAGAAGCTGATATAAAAAACTCTGCTCTCACATTTCCAAGAAATGTAACTTCTCTTTTCTCTCTGCTGCATATTAATCAATACAAAGTAGGAAGTTTGATCAGAAGCAGAGTGACAGTGTCGGTGCTGGATGTGAAGATGGGTCATGTGTTCTTCTCATGCTAAGACACGTTGCAGTTTATTTTAGTTTTTTGTTCATGATATTTTATTTCCCCTCATGCTGATCCTATTTGATATCTGGAGTCATTGTAGTAACATGAGGCATCAACAAAGTCATCTCAGTTTACAGATATTTTTACTCCATCTCATCAGGTTGAAGCCCACAGGACAGGTCGCGTCTTACAGATTAAATGTTGTGAAACATTGATAGCTAATATAAAACTCTGCCTGTTTAGATTAATATCTGAAGACACCCAACTGATAATCTTTACTATTTTGTCAAATTTAATTATTCAACTAAAAAAAACACCACTTTGAAAACTTTTTTTTTAAGTCAAACAAGAGACAAAATACAGGCTCTGTGGATGCAACAACTGCTGGACAGAATAACAATACAATTTTATTGTGGTGTAATATGATTAAATCCAATGATTTTGTGTTTGTTTTATGTGAGATAAAGACGAGGAACAAACCTTTGTGAGGGAGATGAGCTCTTAATTTATTCACAGTGGACAGGAAATGTAAATATGTCTAAGTGTGCTGTGGTCAACACCTCTCCAGTAGTTTGAGCTTTGTGATAAGGGGAAGTAAGAACGGAGTCAGAAAGACATTCTGAAGAAGAAGCTGATATAAAAAACTCTGCTCTCACATTTCTAAGAAATGTAACTTCTCTTTTCTCTCTGCTGCATATTAATCAATACAAAGTAGGAAGTTTGATCAGAAGCAGAGTGACAGTGTCGGTGCTGGATGTGAAGATGGGTCATGTGTTCTTCTCATGCTAAGACACGTTGCAGTTTATTTTAGTTTTTTGTTCATGATATTTTATTTCTCCTCATAATGATCCTATTTGATATCTGGAGTCATTGTAGTAACATGAGGCAAAAACAAAGTCATCTCAGTTTACAGATATCTTTACTCCATCTTATCAGGCTGCAGCTCACAGGACAGGTCACTTCTTACAGGTTAAATGTTGTGAAACATTGATAGCTAATATAAAACTCTGCCTTTTTAGGTTAATATCTGAAGACACCCGACTGATAATCTTTTCTATTTCGTCAAATTTAATTCTTTGCCTGAATAAAACACCACTTTGAAAACTTAAGGAATTCAAAATCAGGAAGTCAAACAAGAAATAAAATACAGGCTCTGTAGATGCAACAACTGTTGGACAGAATAACAATACAATTTTTTCTGTGATGTAATATGATTAAATCCAATGATTTTGTTTGTTGGATGTGAGATAAAGTGAGGAACAAACCTTTGTGAGGAAGATGAGCTAACAATTTATTTTCAGTGCACAGGAAATGTAAGCATGGCAAAATATGCTGTAGTCAGCACCCCTCCAGTAGTTTGAGCTTCGTGTGAAGGGAAGTAAGAACAGCATCAGAGAGACACTCCCAAGAAGAAGCTGATAAAAAACTCTGCCCTCACATTTCTAAGAAATGTAACTTCTCTTTTCTCTCTGCTGCATATTAATCAATACAAAGTAGGAAGTTTGATCAGAAGCAGAGTCACAGTGTCGGTGCTGGATGTGAAGATGGGTCACGCTCTGCTCGGTGTGCTCGGGTTATTCTGTGAGTACATCTGTGACTTTCTATGTGATTGTCAGTATTTATATTAGTGTAGTAGTTGTGTAGACATGAACTGTGTTGCTGTTTGTCTTGGTTCAGATTGGAGGATTATGTTAAGTTTATTACTCAACTGGTTACTTACGCACTAGTTTGTGCACACGTACCTGGACAATGCATGTACAGTATATGATCACAGGTATTATGTATATAGCTGTGGAATTACATGTATTGCTTATTTACCAGGCCTTTATATATTGAAGAGGTTTTTAAATGTGTTTCCCACCTCTGTAGCTCTGTATCATCACAGAACTGTGTGATGCTGTTGATTGATAAACAATATTTGTCACTGATGAAACTCCAGCTGGATTTTGTATTTGATTCTGGTCTAATGAAGTTTTCATCTTTATTTCAGTGCTGAATACACTCCTGTACGGACATGCTGAAGGTGACTAGTTATCTTTTCTATATTATATATCTATATGATTTGGAGAAACTTGTTCACGCATTTATCTTCAGCAGACTCGACTACTGTAATGGTGTCCTTACAGTACTCCCTAAAAACTCCATCAGACAGTAGCAGCTGATTCAGAACGCTGCTGCTCGAGTCCTAACAAGAACCAAAAAAGTAGATCACATCACTCCAGTTCTTAGATCTTTACACTGGCTTCCTGTCTATCAAAGAATAGATTTCAAAGTCCTGTTGTTGGTTTATAAAGCATTGAATGGTTTTGGACCAAAATACATTTCTGATCTGCTGCCACGTTATGAACCATCCAGACCCCTGAGATCGTCAGGCACTGGTCTGCTTTCAGTCCCCAGAGTCAGAAGTAAACATGGAGAAGCAGCTTTCAGTAACTATGCGCCACACATTTGAAACAAACTCCCTGAAAATTGCAGGTCTGCTCCAACACTCACCTCTTTTAAATCAAGACTTAAAACATATCTTTTTGCAACTGCTTTTAGCTGAAGCAATTCAAGTCTTTGAACTGCATTATGACTCTGACTCTACAGTCTTGTTTCTTTTAAAGCGTTTCTATTTAAGCCTACTTTCTTTTTGATGTTTCTTTTTTTCTTAATGTTTTTACTGGTCTTAAAATGCAATTCTTAATGTTTTTTAAATGCAATTTTTATTGTCTTTTAAATGACATTTTTATGTCTTTTAATGTAATTTGTGTGTGCCTGTAAAGCACTTTGAGTTGCCTTGTGTCTGAATTGTGCTATACAAATAAACTTGCCTTGCCTTGCCTTGCCTATATTTACTCATTATGTTTGTCCTGTATGTCACCTGCTATATCACTCTTGATCACTTGTTTTAGCAGCTGTGTTTTTCCTATTATGTGTCATTTTACTCAGTTCACATTATGAAATGACTGGATTAGTGTTCAGTTGTTCAGGGAAGCTACTTGTCAAGTGAAGCTCTGCATGATGCCACTGACTTCACACTGGAATAAGTTTAGTGACTGTAAAGATGCTTCAGTTTGGTCCACTGAAGCTGTGTACAAACAGCTTTTCAAACTGCTTTGTTAGAAATGAAAATATTAACTCTAATCCTAATTTATAACAGAATGTTACATACAAGTCACGAAAATGCCTCTCAGGCGAGTTTTACTACAAAAGAGTCCACTTGTTCACAGGTTAAACTTTATGTTTAACCTGTGAACAAGTGGACTCTTTTGTAGAAAAGAGCAAGACAATAAAGCTCACTTTTCATGGGGAAGTGCAGAATGTCTGTTTGGTTTTGTATCTAATGTAAAACAGACACTTGGCTTCCAAAAACTAGATTCCAGATGAGAGCAGGGCTGGTACAGTAAAAGAGGACAGAAAGGAGAAGCAATGATGAAATGAAATAATCATTTAATTATTATTATTATTATTATTATTATTATTAGTATCATTATTATTATTATTATTATTATGACCCAACAATGTATATATTTTTGTGATACAGTCACTTACAACAGTCTGTCACTCACTCAGTCATTGTGGGCTGTGATGTGGTGTGTTTGCTGCCACATGCTGTGTTTCTCGTTATTAACCAAACTAAAGTGTCTGATATAATCTAATATATGAGACTATAATCTAATAATGTAATCATAAACTGCAAACCTCCAGAACAGTTTCAATGCTCGTTGGCATAATTTCTATACGACTTTAAACTTTATTTCTCTATATTCTCTATGTATGCATAATAAAATCACTCTTAACTGTATCCAGCAGCTCTGTAAAGTTATTGTTACTGTCACAGAGTTCAGCAGCAACAGTGTAACTTATTTATAAGATAGGGGTGCACATAACTCTTTCAGTGAGTTACTCAGGTGAGTACCAGGAGATGGTGTTTGGTTCTCACTCCATATTTAACATGGTCTTAATAAGTGCAGTCTTGCTCACTGTCCTCTGGTTCAGCTTCCTGCATGGTCGATGATGAAGATGCTGCAGACTCACCTCCCTGTCCTTGGTTGAGCCTCCGATTAGCTCAACAGCTTGCTTTGTGTCAAATGTCTCTGTGGTCTGCTTTGACAGGTGAATGTGCATCAGGGCTGAGAGACGAGCATGTGACAGACGAGATCTGTACTTGGTTTTTATTACGTTAAGATGTGAGAATCCCCTCTCACAAGCTGCACTGCTTAAAGGCAGTGTAAGAGACAGCGTAACCACCTTGTTGATGTTGGAGTAAGCATCTGGGTTACTTGTATTTACTATTTGGACCAAGTCATACACAGAAGAGGCTCCCATGCATTTTCCTGCCTGCTTTAAGCGCATCCATTCTGTCACAGTGGTCTTTGCAAGGTGGCCTCATATTTCTTGAGAGTGCTGCAAGCTGTTGTGTTTCCAAAAGTGTGGTCTTGCATTTCCTGAGGCCATGTAGAAGGAAACTTACCCAGTTTCACAAAGGATATCCCATTTCCTTCAAATAGCTTCTTCAGTGCAGCAGTTTTTTTTGCTCAACCTTTTTGTATATAAAAGTGCAGCAGCTTGACCACAGAGCGATTAAATGTCTCACAGTAAGGAACGTTGCGATCAGTTGATTTTGCGCAACTCTCCAGTGTGTTGCAGACACACAGAATATGCACAAGCGAATCTCCAACTGCAGCAAGTTGCCGGAGTTTTGGCACAACGCTGTTGTACACCAACGTTGACAGCAGCCCCGTCTGTGCACACAGCGACCAACTTTGTTGTCCAGTCATCCAAACCTGTGTCCTGGAAAAGTCTCAAAAAAGTCTGTTTGTTATGGCTTGTGCAGTCGGTCAAGTCAAGTCATCAGTCCAACTGAGTCCGAGGCAAACTCTCTTACAATGTAAATGTTCCTGCTCAGCTGTTGTGATGTCCTCAGATCCATCAAAAAGCAGCCCCTAAAATTCAGCAGACTCCAACTTGGCTCGTCACTCCCCGCTGATGGTGTGTCTGCATGATCCGTGTGCCCCCTTCACTTGAATGTTATGCACCTCCGACATTTACTTCTAGCCGCTTCAGTAAAGGAACATCCTCAGAATAGGAAGACATGGGATGTGTATTTTAGCTTTATGGAGGGCAAGGAGAAAAATATTAAACAGAGCTTGCTGCTGTTCTTCATTCAGCTTGTCTCGCCATTTGGTAAGTGGGCGACTGGACATTTCTTCTCAGCTAGCTTGTTTATTGAATAATTTGTGTGCTCCTTGCTCTTTTCATGTTTGTCAAATAAATGATGGTTGAAATTCTTTGAGCCTTTATAAAACGCACCTGTTCTGTCTGCTAGATGTTGATGTGAGTGGCAAATCTTGCGCCACATTTCAGTGCGATCACCGTTAGCTTCATTCTGCACATCCTGCAGCCACTTTTCCGAAAAAAGTCTTTTCTTCGCCTCTGGCTCCAGTTGGCGTTACTCTGTAAGTGGCAAAACACCAAAGAAAAGCTTAATGTCTGTTGCTTTTTGGACATCTGACAGTAGTTGACAAACAATGTGTGTAAGGTTAGATGAGATCGGTCAAGTACGCAACAGCGCGCAATAACTCAAGTGACATTACGCATTCCTGATTTTGTCACACATGCGTACCTGCATACCAGTTATGTGCACCCCTGGATACAATCATGTTTTGCACTGTGCATGTATGATGTGTGATTCAGGACATGAGTAGTGGTGCACTTCTACCTCTGGTGGTCAAAAAATGAGTATTACAGAAAGACGCTGAATTTCCATCATGAATATTTTTGCAGGCTTATGCACACATAACTTGTAAAACCAGACAAAAAAAATCTAATATCAAACTGACAGTATCAGACAGTAATTAACATCACATTTCTTTCAAAGTGAAGATTATACGGCTCATTAAAAGCCTGTTTTTGTTCATATATCTTTTTAAAGTAAATCTTCAGTATGTACTGATTGTGCAGAATGTATCTGATCCACTATCAATACATGTTTTCATTAAAAAAATCATTTTTCGAACAGAACCCCTTCCTGTCCTCACTGTGTCTCCATCATGGCTGAGTGCTGGAGCCTCAGTAACTCTGAACTGCAGTGTTGAAGATTCATCTGCAGGATGGAAGTTCTACTGGTATAAAACTGTTCCTGAGCCATCAGGCAACTTTTTCTACAGAGCTGAGCAGCTACCTGACAGCAGCAGTGGGACTGAACAGAATTCCTACATTGTTCATGGACAGACGCACACAGCACGATATATGTGCAGAGCTGGAAGAGGAGATCCAGAGCATTCCTCTTATGACAGTTTCCCTAAGTTTGTCTGGTCTGCAGGTCAGTTTGTTTCTATCTCCTAAGAAACAGATGTTACATCAGCTCTGTTCATCTTGTTTCTAAATGATGAGAAACAAACAGTATCTTGAAAAAAAATAAATTAATTTAATGTGGTCTATCTCTCACTAGCATCAAGCTAACCTTCATGCTTTCCACCTTACTGGGTGGAATTTACTTGTTTCCTTCTGTCCTCACTCTTTAACACAACACACAAAAAGACAGATATGATATTACAAAAGCTACTTTTAGTCTGGATACTTCAGCTCTTCTTCCGCTTACAGCAGCTGGAGTCACTTGGTTGTCTATCATTTTAAAATGTTCTCAAAATTGTAGCAAGAGGTCAAAGTAAAAATCAGAATTTTACCAAAATACTGAACTTTGATGCAATTAAAAACAAAGCTAAGGACTATTTGAATGGAGGCATTTTCTATCTGAAGATCTCTGTGCTCTGTTTGACCTCTTATCACATGTTGTTTTTCAGATATTCACTCATCAGCATCTCTCACAGTGAGTCCTGACAGAGCTCAACACTTCACCTCTGACTCTGACTCTGTTTCAATGAGCTGTGAGGGAAACTCTGAGTGGAGACTGATGAGGTCATCACCTGAGGGCAGATACTGGTCAGTCTGCACCACCTGGGAGACAATGACTGGATCAACATGCAACATAAACACTGACAGGACCAGTGATGCAGTGTACTGGTGTGAGTCTAAATCAGGAGAGTCCACCAACGCAGTCAACATCACTGTACAGGGTATGATTTCATTACATTATGTTTTTCTTTGACTTATTACTTCAAACATCCCGTTGTGTGTTGAGGAGGACAGCACACTGACATGTTCAGAGTTCTGCCCAACACTCTGCTTCATCATCTCTCCAGTAATTAATGGTTTTCACTTAATAAACGTAGTTGAGTATTTAATCACACTGTGATTTTAACCATGTATAAATTAAGCAATTTTACCCGAGAGATGCTTATTTTTATTGCCCAAGTTATAACAAAGACTTTTGATTTTTTCCATTTATATTTTTCATAAAATGTTTTCACCGACGTCACAATAGTGTCTCCTTAAACATCTGACAGCCCAAGACGTTGATCGGGACGTAGTCTGTTGATTCCTGGACAATTCCAGTTGATTGAGCTCTTCATGTGACATAGGCACAAATCTTTCCTTTTATTGTCATTTGGTTCTTCTCAGCCTCCTTCAACCATTCATCCAAACTGAGACCGCCAAATAAATCAAAATTAACAACAAACCGATCCATTTTGTAGCCTATTTTTCTGCCGTTTCCTGCTCCAGCTCTGACAGTTACAATGTTGCCAGAGACTTGGTGGAGTAATATTTTGAGTAATGAATCAGGCGTGCTGTCATGCTGATCTGAGCACGTTCTAAATTTCTTGTTGACCCATCAGATTGCTTGGTCGGAACAACTTGTTGTTTAATATAGAATATAGATTTGTGGCTGATGTGTTCTTCAGTTTTTAGGTCCATGATCACCATTTAAAGTCCAGTGTGAAGGATTTAGTGATATTTAGCTGTGAGTTTACAAATTCAGCCAACTGAAAGGGTTGTTGAACATTAGACTCACAAGGGCCCTCATTTATCAAACGAATGTACGGCAGAAAAAAGTGCGTACAACCATTTCCACGCAAACTTCGGCATTTATCAATTTGGACGTGAGCGGAAGCTACGATCAGATCTCACGTCAGGTCTGAGGTTGTGTACGCAAATCTGAGTCTGTGGATTTGCGGTGAAGCACAGCAAAATCTGGCTGAAAATAATTAACAAACCTCAGCTGTCATTAAGCAAAAGTAGTCACATTTTTAGAAAAGATCAAAACGGATTCTTAAAACGAATAAAACAAAATACAAAAATGTTAATTAAAAAAAGCCCACGTTTTTACTGATACCACTTTTTTGCAAAATAAAATATGATAACATGACAACTAATTAACGGGATACCTATTAACCCCGCTGGCAAACCTGCTACAGAGCAGGAACGCAGATTCAATAGTACGCACACAGGTCACAGTGGAGCTGCTTCGGGTTGTTGAAGGGCAGGTGGCTCCGTCTCAGACCAGCAGGGGGAACTCTGCTGTATACCCCAGAGAAAGTGTGCCATATTATTTCGGCCTGTTCAGTTTTGCACAATATTGCATTAGTGAATGGAGACTTTGATGTGTCGGCGCTGCCGGGATGCCGATCTCCATCTCGGAAAAGTTTCTCTTCTTGCCAGTGTTTCTTCTCTCCATGTTTGACCTCAGTGGGCGAGGCCTCCGAACCAGGAATATTTTAAGGGCGTAACATGTTAATGACGATTTATCATAGATATAGCATTTATCAAGACCCGATCATTCGTACACTGGAATAGATCTGCACCCGTTTTCGTGCAAGATTGATAAATGAGGGCCATTGTGTATGAAGATGAAATGTCAGATTTTATGATCACTGTTAAATCACTGACAACAATGTAAAAGAAAAAAAACCCAGTATGTCTTTTCTCATCTCTCTACATCAGCTCATTTTCAGGTTCCTCAACCAGCTGATCTCTGACTGAAACCTGGTATTCTTTGACTGTTTAACAGGTGGAGATATGATCCTGCTGAGCCCTGCCCGTCCTGTGACTGAAGGACATTCTGTTACTCTGAGCTGCAAATTAAGAAATCAAACATTTGACTCCATTGTGTTTTTCTATCACAATGAGAAAGTCATTCAGAGTGACAGCAGATGGGAGTTAAATATCTCTGCAGTGTCAAAGTCAGATGAAGGATTCTACAAGTGTCAGCACTCAGGACGAGAGTCAGCACAGAGCTGGATGTCAGTTCAGGGTGAGCAGGATTAAAACAATTGCTGCATTTTCTTGTAAACTGTTTGTTTTTGACTGAGAAATAAATTCAGATGAACATTGTTTTCCTATTTATTCCAGCAGTGTCCAGGCCTGACAGCTCTTCATTTCCTGTACTGTTGATTGTTGGGCTGGTTTGTGGAATCGTTCTTGTTATTCCTCTGCTTGCTTTGTTTTGCTACAGAGCGTCCAAGGGTGAGACCTTCTTCTTCTGTTATTACATGTTCTTTAATTATTCTAATACACACACATACTCTGACCTCATGAGAGAGAACAACAGTATAACAACCATCTAACAAAAAGTGTCTCTTTCACAGATTCAGGCTTCTTCAGGTAGGTGCAACACTCTCTCATCTCATGTTGAACTTAACATCAACACATTTTTATGTTCCTATTTAAATGTTCTGTATCTGATACGTGTTGTAGACCAGTCCAGTCTGAGAGTGCCAACGCAGATCGTGTGGACCATGACAATAATCATTACTCCGCTCTTCTCCATGGTAAGCAGTTACACTAATTTTATAAATCTAATCTTATCTACTTATACAGTGGGGTCCAAAAGTCTGAGACCATTGAAAATCTCTGTAATAATATTGTCACGTGAACCTGGAAATAATCAGAAAGTGTGAGTCTGAGCATTAAATCATTTCTAGACTCAAGGTTTCTAAAGGGGCAGTGCATGTAACAATATAAACTGTGAAACACTTGACAGAAACTGGATCAGTTGTATCCAAAGTCAGACCCAAAGTGACCACACCATCAGAAGATCAATAAATCAAGCTTCGCTCCCTGAAAGATAGAAAAGCAACTTCATCACAGATACAGAATTTGATAAACACACACACAAGAATCCAATCAGGTGAAGTGTGACAAAGGAAAGCTGTCTTGTAGTCGTCTCGAGGACGATCAGCTGTTCCTAAAACACTTCTTAAGGCCCCCACACACCGCCAAGACGCCCAGCTGCCTTATCCGACCACTCTCCGACCACTCCGTTGCCTCTTGTCTGACCCGTTCAGCAGAAAAGTTGCAATGAATTCACCGCTTCGACGTGCTGCCTACTCCACAGTAGCGTGTACGTTCTGCACTTGCGCGAGATGCAATAAGCGGGTGGCGCTTGTGTTGAGTATAAAAAAGACGCTGGACGAGGGGCTTATGCACGCAACTCTCTTTACTTTCGATGAAAACGAAACTTAACTATTTCAGACAAAAACAGCTGCACACTAAACATGCAGTGAGGCATTACCAAACGAACACAGATTAATTCGTCCTGAACCGACATAATAACAGCCAGTCTCGTGCCAGTATTCCAAAACATGAAAACAAGAAATGACGGAACGGAGTGCGCAGAAAAACAAAGCGCACACAGTATTCCGCCCCTCCCACACACCACGCTGATTCGCTAGCACACCGCCAGTCAGAATGGCCATTCAGCTGGCACACAACCAATCAGAGAATCCATTGGCTCAGACGGCCAACGGCCCTCCTCCTCAGACTTCGCATGTTGAATCGGAGCACACAATGCCCGCGCGGCTCCGAAAGCTTCCGATGCAGCTGAACACACTGAACAGATTTGTTCCCGACCTCGTCCGAGTCTCCCCAAATGCTTCAGACGTCCAATGGTTGGGCCGGTGTGTTCTTGCCTTTAGTTGGTGAACAAGACGAAACACTGGAGGAGGGTTAAGAAACACCAGAATTCTTCAAAGAATCAACTTTTAACTCAAACTGTTAAGCAGATTTTATCATTTGCAGAATAGAATTGTTGCGTGGTCTCAGTCTTTTTTGAGCCTATAAACACATTTTAAATGATCCAAAGAGTCTGAAGTCTCACATGATTCATCATTTGTTACAGTGAAAGTGATTAAACTCACCTTGGTTGAAATTTATTTCTCTGTAGGTGATGTTTGTCTCTATGACACAATCAGAGGCCGTCAAGAAGCTGAACATGGGACAGTTTATACCTTTCATTCACCATGGAGCTGTTAGAAGTACTAGAATAGGACAATTAACTGTCAATGATTCAACCTGATCAAAGATTAATCCAATAATCTCACATATTCTTTGATTGTAAAAACACTGAGAGAGGGTGCTTTAGAAACAGTGGAGACAGGGTAGGGAGAGAAAGAGAAGGGGGGAAAGAGAGGGAATGGAGGAGAGACGAGAGAGTAGGATAGGGAGAAGAGAGACAGGGAGGAGGGAGGAGACAACAAGAGAGGGGTTGGAGGAGAGAGCGAGAGAAAGAGAGGGCAGTGAAATGTGATAAAACGTGTTGATCGTGACGTTGACCTGAATCTTTTTGTTGACTTTCTGTTTCTTTCAGCTCAATAAAGAAATCTGTATCAACTAAACCAACAGAACGGACGACAACATGAAAAACTCCATCTGTACTTTGGCAGCTTCTCTGTGATCACTGTGTGCAGCTGTGCTGAACAAAAAACACAGCATTTTGTAAAGTTAATCTACCAGCAGCTCATTTGAAATAACTTCATCATATGGTTTTAATATTCTGTTGTATTTGGTATAAAGTGTTTAAATCATCACATATAATCATTAAATGTTTTGTTGTTTACGTCTGGTATGTTCTGACACCTTTGTTGCTGTTTGTTGTTGCACAGAACAAATATTATGTGTGGACACTCGGTACGAGGTGATAGTGCTTCTTTAAAGTCAGCTTCTTTTGTAGCTTCTGATTAAAAAGAGTTAAACATTTATAACATTTAACGTATTTTATGTGAAAAACACATCCTGTTAACACGCAAGCTTCTTCTGTCATTTTAAAAAAGCTTGATATTCTCTATATTTCATGTTTTTATATTAATGTGTTTTTAAAAGGTGGTTGACCATTTTCTGCATCAATAAACTTGTTCCATCAATAAGCTGTCAGCAGTGTTCCTCATAGATTTAGAGGGAACAAAAGGAATATGACTGGAGTTACTTCAGTTTGAAAAGTCTCTTCCTCGTTGTGTCACTACTCACTCTTCATCATGTGAATTAGAGTCGAGCCCGTTCAGTTAAATGTTGTCCTGCATGTCAGTTATCTTCGTGTCTCAACATGATGCTTCATACTGTGGAACTGTTTTATATCTCATTTACATTTCTTTATGTTTTTTACTAAACTGGCACCAGAGGTAGTTTCAGAATAAAAGTCAGGAGACTAAATGAAACCATTTTAGGAGGTTTGAACATTGTAACATTTACGATTCTATTAGCTTAAAGCTCAACAAAGTATATGGAAAAGGTCATTTTAGAAATTTCAATGTAGAAATGTTTCACATTATTATATAAACTTGACACAAAATAAAAGTTCTGAGTTCTGATTTTATATTAAATTCAGTTCAGAGAGTATGAAGCTCAAATACAGGATGTTCAGGCCTACACAGTGTAATCATACAACAACACACACATTAACTCAATGAAATGTCAGTGAGTTTATGATATGATTAGATGTAATGGTCTAATTTTTCCTGGATGTGTTATCATGATTTATTCTTGATGCCATTTCTTATGTTTAGTGGGAAGCCTGACAGCTGTTTGAGACTTTAAATTGAGGGAAACTAAATCCAGTTACAGATTTTTCAATTACTTAAGCACGATTTTGTAAACAGGGCCCGTTTTCTCATAACACTACTCACAATTAGCCCACCAAACTATGGAAGCCCTAAACGGACATGCATTCATACATTTTATTTCCTCCGTTTTCCCATGATTTGTTTTCCGGATATAACGGGATAATTTTCTCGAGATCTCGAGATAACAAAACTTTGTTTTCCAGAGATAACGAATTAATTAATTCGAGATCTTGAGAAAACATAACGATAGTGTATATATTATAATTGTTCTCTATTGTTTACATACAAAAACTGTTTTTTGAGACACAGTGTCCACAACATGTAGCTCATGCACCAACCCCCCAAACTACCTGCCAAACTACAACTAAACTAAACTACTTTCATGCTTTACACTCAAACTTCTAAAACACACGTTTTTCAAAACACTACACACAGTTCTCTGCATTTGGCACAATTTTCATGAAGAAAATCTGTTGTTTTCACAAAGAACACAGTGCTAATTGTCCTACTATACACACTGACTCATCACATGGGCAAACACATGGACACCCTGCACAACACACTCATTCCACCAGATCAGAAAGACAGCCCAAAGCAGCTCAAGTACGTTGTCATTTGGGGCAACATAAGTTTCCACTGGGCTGCTCTGGTTCGTAACTGATTCAGTGCCTAGCCACGCTTGATAGTTGTTTATCTCCCCCCATATTTTTCCGTTCCTCAATCCTATTGAGGAATTTTTTTCTGTCTGGAGATGGAAAGTGTATGACCGAAATCCACAAACGCGTATACCCCTTCTCCAAGCTATGGAAGACACATGTGAATTTACAGTAAATTATTCTGTTGTTTTGTATGTAGACCACAACTTTGTGTTGGTTGGGATGTACACTGTGTACATTGTTTTTGTGGGAAAATAAAACATATCTGTTACAGTGTATCTGTGTGTTCTGAGTATTAAAACAATATTCTCAAATATTTTACAACACACTTATGTACGTGTAAGTGTAACACTGAACAAAAAGAAGCCTAAGTCATTATGATGAATGGAGAAGGGGTGTTTTCCATTCATCATAGTGTTTTACATTGAGCACATCAGTGTTCAACTGGTTCTTATAAATGTCTATTCATATGATGGTTTGTGTGTGTCATTTGAAAACTAAATACCATTTTGAGAAGAAATCACATTGTTTTGAATGTAAAGTTTCATTTTGCAGGAGAATTAAGGGGTTTTGCCCATTGCGTGTGTGTTTTTTGATTTGTGTGTAGAGTTTTGAGATCATGAGGCATGCTTTCAGAAAATGTGTGTAAACAATCAAGAAAAACTGTGAATCACTGCAGGAAACATAATTCAGTGTAGCAATGTTAGAGGTGC
This sequence comes from Diplodus puntazzo, assembly GCA_963678695.2. Lineage (NCBI taxonomy): Eukaryota > Metazoa > Chordata > Actinopteri > Spariformes > Sparidae > Diplodus > Diplodus puntazzo. The sequence goes on from OZ023170.1 coordinate 23,602,773, forward strand.
AGGAGCATATCGATCACCGTGTCACATATCTTTCCACATTAGTGAGCGTAATCTAAAAAAGACGGTTAGCAAGGCTTCAGTTATACCGGCGGCGCAATCTACGTGAGCCTGATGTTGTCGTTAGCTACATAGCTGACCAGCTACGAGGTCCTTGTGGCTGCTCAGCTATGTAGTTAATGACGACATCAGGCTAACCTAGATTGCGCCGCCGCAATATTCTTGTTTTGCACAGTGACATGCATTCTGCCGTGTGTGTGTGTGTGTGTGTGTGTGTGTGTGTGTGTGTGTATGAGAGAGAAAGAGAGAGAGAGCCTGCTACAGACTGAGAGACAGGGAGTGACACACATATCAGCTGACACACATATTTGTTGTTTTCTTCTTCTTTGTTATTCCTGTTATATTGACAACATGCTACTTGTTTTAACTGTAGCCTGTTACTTTACTACTGTTTTAATGACATGACATGATGTAATATACTACACTATGGTTTTGTTTTCTCAAGTTCTCGAATTCATAAACGCATTATCTCAGGAAAACAAAGTTTCGTTATCTCGAGAAAATTATCCCGTTATCTCGGGAAAACAAATGAAATTAACTCATTATCACAGGAAAACGGAGGAAATAAAATGTATGAATGCATGGCCGTTTAGGGCTTCCGTACCAAACATCCAATTAGCAGAGCACCTCAGACCCTTTGCAAAATAAAACACTCTTGTCAAAACTATACACTAAATTTACACATATTTTGTCACCATATGAAACACACACGCTTCATATTACTTAATTCTGTCTGAACTAGTTACACACTGCTGTTGCTTACCTTAAACATTTTTATCAATTCTACTTCCCAGTGATTAGAGTACTGTATATGAAGTACAGAGAAAGTGCAAATATACAATAAGTTCACCAAACACTTGACAAGACCAATGCTGCAGACTGACGAAAATATAATGTATTTCTCTCCATACACCCAAATCAGTCAACATGGAGAATCACAACAAAACATGTCTGCTGTAGTGTGCATAACACTGTTATCCCAGCAAACAACAACAAATATAAAATACTGTATCCAGTCCTGGTTAAAAATTACAGAAATAATAGATAAAATAAAATAAATCTGATAAAGAAAACAGAAAATACAGAACAGAAAATACTAGACATTATCTCTTCGCCTAGCTGGATCTGGCCAGAGAATTTCCTCCACATCACAGGCGATATCCTCATTGGCAAGACAACGTTAGAAGAGCCATCTTGAAGGTCTAATCCACCCTTGCACAGCTACGCCGTCGACTTGGTCACAGGCCCTCATCCATGGCCTGAATGAGGGGTACCTGAGTCTGGGCCCGGAGATCATAAACCTTCCAGCAGAGAAAAACTCTACGATGGGGTAAGTAAAGGAGAGTACGGTGGAAGGTATAGGACTGTGAACTGTGCATGGTGTTGAAACCACTTCTGGACCAGAGCAACACGGTGGAATGACACATTGTCCCAGATGACCATGTATTGCATCTGGTGCATTTGGTTACCTGCTGTGACCATGTTGTGCAATCGGTCTAAAAATGTGAATATGTGAGGTGTGTTGTAGGGCCAATTTTGGCATGACGGAGCAGGACTCCATTTTGTGTAAAGGCTGCACAAAGGGTGATGTTACCCCCACGTTGCCCTGGGACATTGATTATAGCCCTGTGGCCAATGATGTTTCTGCCTCTCTGTCTTGCTTTGGCGAGGTTGAACCCTCCCTGCCTCATATATGTAGATGTATCCATGCTGGATTTCATCAGCATTATCTGTAGAACTCTCTGAAATACAGTGAGAGACAAGATTGTGTAGTTCAGAATAGATCTAGTATACAGTCAATGTACATATCAAAAGGTCATATGTGCAGTATGCAACATCACAGTGCTACAGTAAAGTCAACAATACATACCTCCACATACTCATGCCGCAACCGTTTGACCCTCTCTGAATTCCACTCAAAAGACACACGATACAGCTGTTTCATTTGGACCTAATTTCTTTTCAGGATGTGTGCCAGTGTTGACAGAGAGACCTGATGGACATTATTGAAAATGGCATGGTCATCAGTAATGTTGGATTTAATTTCTCTGAGCCTGATGGTATTATTGGCCAAAACCATGTTTATTATCTCTCTCTCTTATTGTTTTGTGAATATGTGCCCCCTTTCTCCTCGTCGTTCTCGTGCCTCACTTGACAAGTGAGGCACGATGTCTGTAAAAAGTAATCGATGACTGTACTCATTGAGTACTGTACTGATATGCAGGACTGCTATTTTCTGGTGAGATAAGATGTCTTACCTGTTCTCATTTCGGAAAGTCCAGAGGATGGATGCTACAGTGTACCTGCTCAAATTTGACTGTACTCTTTGCCCAGCCTCCCTCATTGTTAGACCACATGGTCAACCAAAGTGGCTCGGATCTCATCAGAGATTACGGGCCTTGGCCTTCCTTGTCCTCCTCCTCTTACTCTCACTCCTCTGGCTCTACCTCTGTTTCCAATGTTGTCATCCATTGCTCCAAAACAGAAGAGCTCACCTGTTGCCCTTTTATGCTAAAGCTAATTGTAAAACTGTGTGAAATGTGTTTGCCTATGTGATGAGTCAGTGTGCATATTAAGGCAATTAACTTTATTTTGAATGACAGTGTGTTACTTGTGAAAACAAGAGATTTTCTACATGAAAATTGTGCCAAATACAGAGAATTGTGTGTAGCGATTTGAAAAAAGTGTGTTTTAGAACTGCAGTTTGAGTGTAAAGCAGAAATTGTGCTTGTAGTTTAGCAGAGCTGGTTCAGGGGGGTGGTGCATGAGCTACATGTTGTGGTCATTGTGTCTCAAGTACCAGCATTTGTGTGTTGAGAAATTGAGAAAAACTTTAATACATGGCTGCAGCTGAGAAGGTTTAATTTTTCTCTTGTGATAGATCTTCTAGTCTTCAGGAATGTGATGAATTGATTTTAAACTTGATGTTCTTAGACTCCTTTGGCAGCTGAAAATGCCACCCTGCTTTACTCGACTCAACTTCTACCACAAGAGGAAAAAAAACAACCACTTTTCAGTTGTGAATGTTGACACTGTCTGACACTATCTATGACACCATCACGTGAAACTTGACTGGAAACATATTTCACTCATGCTGATAAGAACTGGCTTCACGTGTTCTTCTCACGCTAAGACACGCTGCAGTTTATTTTAGTATTTTATTCATGTGATTTTATTTTCCCTCATGATGATCCTATTTGATATCTGGAGTCATCATAGTAACATGAGGCAAAAACAAAGTCATCTCAGTTTACAGATATCTTTACTCCATCTCATCAGGCTGCAGCTCACAGGACAGGTCACGTCTTACAGGTTAAAAGTTGTGAAACATTGATAGCTAATATAAAACTCTGCCTTTTTAGATTAATATCTGAAGACACCTGATTGACAAACTTTTTTTAATTTGTCAAATTTAATTCTTTAACTGATTAAAACACCACTTTGAAAACATCTTTATTTTCTAAAGTCAAACACAAAACAGCTGTTTTACTCTGGTGATGTAGCATTTTAAAGAAGATTGTATGGGTGACATGGTGTACACATAGCACAGGCCCACAACAAAACACAGTCAGTGTGGATGCACAAACATATCTACAATTTAATGTTAGTATATGGTCTGATATGATTAATGTTATGTTTCATGTACGTGCAATAATTTCTGGTAATGCCAGTTTTATGAGGGAGATGATCTTGTAATTTATTGTAACGCCCCTTGTGGACTGTGGCACAAGGACTTGTGGGTATTCCATTATTGTCGTTGTTTATGGTTAATTCTGGTCTGAGGTCAGTGAGCAGCTGTAAAGCCTTTCCCTCCAGGGAGAGAGCAACGTGACCGGCAACTTCTTCCGCTGTCCAGGCGTTAATCTGTGCAGCGAGCTGAACCTGGACCAGATAAGTGTCTGCCGGCTCTTCTCCATTGTAGCGCGGCAGTTTCAGTGCCGCCCGCCGGGGACTCTCAAATCGCTCCGCCGGCCTGACTGCTTCGGTGACGCCGGCAAAGGTAGTCCCGGCGATCGCTGCTGTGGGCCGAGCGATGCCGGCCTCGCCGAGGCTGGGCTGCCGGCAAACATGGCGATCGTGCCCCGCGGGGGCCGACCGGTAACACCACCATCGGCTCCAGCAATGGCGTCCCGCGGTGGCCTTTCCATACGCCGCTCGTTCCGGCGATCACTCCGCCCGTCTGGACGCTCGACATAACTTTTCACTCCCGTTCTCTCTTATCAGTCTATTCTATTACATCTGAACGATTAAAGCATCGATATCATTCCAGGACGTCATCATAGTTGATGCCACTTCTGATACCAATGTAATGGATCAGCAATAAGAAGAAGGCAGTGTGTAGTTTGATAGGTTCTCAATATAGTTCGGCCATCTATTTAACACAAATTAAACATTTTAACAGGCGGAACGTCTCTCCCGGCAAACATCCTTTCGCTCACGGTGGGAACATTTTTATAATCTTTCTCACTCATCACAATTTAACCACAGAACAAACGGTGTGGGTTAACCCACCCGTCGTACGCATCTTCTTATTCCAAAACACATTCATAAACCAGAATTAACCATAAACAACGACAATAATGGAATACCCACAAGTCCTTGTGCCACAGTACACAAGGGGCGTTACACTATTCACAGTTGACAGGAAATGTAATCTTGTCAAAATCTGCTGTGGTCAACACCCCTACAGTGGTTTGAGCTTGTTTTGAGGTGTTAAAGTGAAGTAAGAACAGACTCAGATAGACTCTCCAAAGAAGAAGCTGATAAAATCTCTGCCCTCACATTCTAAGAAATGTAACCTCTCTTTTCTCTCTGCTGCATATTAATCAATACAAAGTAGGAAGTTTGATCAGAAGCAGAGTGACAGTGTCGGTGCTGGATGTGAAGATGGGTCACGCTCTGCTCGGTGTGCTCGGGTTATTCTGTGAGTACATCTGTGACTTTCTATGTGATTGTCAGTATTTATATCAGTGTAGTAGTTGTGTAGACATGAACTGTGTTGCTGTTTGTCTTGGTTCAGATTGGAGGATTATGTTAAGTTTACTACTCAACTGGTTACTTACGCACTAGTTTGTGCACACGTACCTGGACAATGCATGTACAGTATATGATCACAGGTATTATGTATATAGCTGTGGAATTACATGTATTGCTTATTTACCAGGCCGTTATATATTGAAGAGGTTTTTAAATGTGTTTCCCACCTCTGTAGCTCTGTATCATCACAGAACTGTGTGATACTGTTGATTGATAAACAATAGTTGTCACTGATGAAACTCCGGCTGGATTTTGTATTTGATTCTGGTCTAATGAAGTTTTCATCTTTATTTTAGTGCTGAATACACTCCTGTACGGACATGCTGAAGGTGACTAGTTATCTTTTCTATATTTACTGATTATGTTTGTCCTGTATGTCACCTGCTGTATCAATCTTGCTCACTTGTTTTAGCAGCTGTGTTTTTCCATATATGTGTCATTTTACTCAGTGCACATTATGAAATGACTGGATTAGTGCTCAGTTGTTCAGGGAAGCTACTTGTTAAGTGTAGCTCTGCATGATGCCACTGACTTCACACTGGAATGAGTTTAGTGACTGTAAAGACACTTTAGTTTTTAGTCTTCATTATGGCCCAACACTGTGTATAGTTGTGTGATACAGTCACTTACAACAGTCTGTCACTCACTCAGTCATTGTGGGCGGTGACGTGGTGTGTTTGCTGCCACATGCTGTGTTTCTCGTTATGACCTCTGGGAGCTGCAACAGTCACAAGTTGTCAAATGCTTCACAAACAGATGATGACAAATTATTAACCAAGCTAAAGTGTCTGATATAATCAAAGTAATCATAAACTACAAACCTCCAGAACAGTTTCAATGCTCTTTGGCATAATTTCTGTATGTCTTATATACTTTATTTCTCTATATTCTCTATGTGTGAGTAATAAAATCACTCTTAACTGTATCCAGCAGCTCTGTAAAGTTATTGTTGCTGTCACAGAGTTCAGCAGCAACAGTTTAACTTATTTATGAGCCATGTTGATGTAAACATGTTTTGCACTGTGTATGTATGATGTGCGATTCAGGACATGAGTAGTGGTGCACTTCTGCCTCTGGAGGTCAAAATGAGTATTACAGAAAGAAACACTGAATTTCCATGATGAACATTTTTGCAGTCTCACACATGAAAAAAGAAAAATTATTACTTAGAAAATGAAGCACCAGAAGAAAATATTTCTAACTCGTCCCTCTGAGCTTCTGTACATTTTTGTTTCCTTTCTGTGAATTCTTGAACATGAACAGGTCCAAACAAGGCTGTTGTGACTCTGCAGCCAAACTGGACTGAAGTATACAGAGGAGAGAGGATCACTCTCAGATGTGAGATCAAAGATGGAGGAGACACTGAGTGGGAGTATGAATGGACAACAACCAGCTCAGAAAAACCTTCAGATCAGAATGAACACAGTATTACATCTGTGACTGAATCCCACAGTGGAGACTACAGGTGTAAGGGCAGAAAGAAACATACGCAGCATTCTTCAACAGATTGGAGTGATCCCATCAAACTGACAGTATCAGACAGTAAGTCACATCACATTTCATTCAAAGTGAAGATTATACAGCTCATTAAAAGCCTTTTTTTGTTCATATGTATGTTTAAAGTAAATCTTCAGTATGTACTAATTGTGCAGAATGTATCTGATCCACTATCAATACATGTCTTCATTTAAAAAATCATTTTCCAACAGATCTCTGGCCTGTCCTCACTGGGTCTCCATCATGGCTGAGTGCTGGAGCCTCAGTGACTCTGAACTGCAGAGTTAAAGATGCATCTGCAGGATGGAGGTTCTACTGGTATAAGATGGTTCCTGATCCATCAGACATCTACCACTACAGTTATGAGCAGCTACCTGGCAGCAGCAGTGGGACTGAACAGGATTCCTACATTGTTCGTGGACAAACACACACAGCAGGATATAGTTGCAGAGCTGCAAGAGGAGATCCAGTATATTACTCTGAGTACAGTTTCTCCAGGTATATCTGGTCTTCAGGTCAGTTTGTTTCTATCTCTTAAGAAAGAGATGTTATATCAGCTCTGTTCATCTTGTTTCTAAATGATGAGGAACAAACAGTATCTTGAAAAAAGTGAATGAATTCACTGTGGTCTTATGATCTTTTCTCTCTCTCACTAACGTCAAGCTAAACTTCATGCTTTCCACCTTACTGGGTGGAGTTTACTTGTTTCCTTCTGTCCTCACTCTTTAACGTAACACACAAAAAGACAGATATGATATCTTGGCTAAAACTCTTATTTGCAAAAAGTACTTTTAGTCTGGATACTTAAGCTCTTCTTCTGCTTCTTCTGTGCTCTGTTTGACCTCTTATCACATGTTGTTTTTCAGATATTCACTCATCAGCATCTCTCACAGTGAGTCCTGACAGAGCTCAACACTTCACCTCTGACTCTGTCTCACTGAGCTGTGAGGGAAACTCTGCTCTGTGGACACTGAGAGTGCTTTCAACTGCTTCCGTCATGTGGAAAGACTGCTCTGACTGGGTGACAATGACTGGATCAGGATGCTACATAGACACTCAAAGCCGCCGTGATGCAGTGCACTGGTGTGAGTCTGATTCAGGAGAGTTCACCAACGCAGTCAACATCACTGTACAGGGTATGATTTCATTACATTATGTTTTTCTTTGACTTATTACTTCAAACATCCCGTTGTGTGTTGAGGAGGACAGCACACTGACATGTTAAGAGTTCTTCCCAACACTCTGCTTCATCATCTCTCCAGTAATTAATGGTTTTCACTTAATAAACGTAGTTGAGTATTTAATCACACTGTGATTTTAGCCATGTATAAATATAGAATACAGATTTGTGGCTGATGTGTTCTTCAGTTTTTAGGTCCATGATCACCATTTAAAGTCCAGTGTGAAGGATTTAGTGATATTTAGCTGTGAGTTTACAGATTCAGCCAACTGAAAGGGTTCTTGAAGATTAGACACACAAGGTGTATGAAGATGAAATGTCAGATTTTATGATCACTGTTAAATCAGTGACAACAATGTAAAAGAAAAAACCCAGTATGTCTTTTCTCATCTCTCTACATCAGCTCATTCTCAAGTTCCTCAACCAGCTGATCTCTGACTGAAACCTGGTATTCTTTGACTGTTTAACAGATGGAGATATGATCCTGCTGAGCCCTGCCCATCCTGTCACTGAAGGAGATTCTGTTAGTCTGAGCTGCAAATTAAGAAATCAAACATTTGACTCCATTGTGTTTTTCTATCACAATGAGAAAGTCATTCAAAATGACAGCAGATGGGGGTTAAAGATCTCTGCAGTGTCAAAGTCAGATGAAGGATTCTACAAGTGTCAACACTCAGGACGAGAGTCAGCACAGAGCTGGATGTCAGTTCAGGGTGAGTAGGATTAAAACAATTGCTCCATTTTCTTGTAAACTGTTTGTTTTTTTACTGGGAAAGAAATTTAGACAAATATTGTTTCCTAGTTGATCAGTTTCATCCAAAGCACGTTCAGACAGACCCAAAGTGACGACACTGTGGGAGACAGAAGTCTGTGTTATGAGTTCACTCTGTCCAGGGGCCCGTTGCACAAAACTAGGATAACGGTTTAAGCCGGGATATCTTGGTTATCCTGGCTCACTTTATCCGTGATGCTGTTGCACAAAAGCAGGATAGGGCGCAGTAGGATATGTTATGGTATAAGTTACCATGAAGATTTATTGTGTGGAGCTCACCTGCTCTTGACCAGGTGTTACGACCCCAGCTCGTTGGGGAAAGGGGAAATAACAAAAAGAACCAGGTGGAAATTGGTTAAGCAAAAATTAAATGGGTTTATTAATAAGGAAGGTAAATTTAGCACAAATCAAACAGGACAAACTAAGGGAGGAGGGGGCTATTCCCAAATAAAACACAAAAGACAAACCAAAATACAGAACTGGAATAGCACCCCTAAGTATGCAAAAACAGGCTTTTAAAGCAATAGAACTAAAAATTGGCTCAAGGCCGTCAACGAGGGTCACACACCCAAAACAACAGGAGAAGGCAAAAGTTCAGCGCTCAGGCTGAACCAAAGTGGCTACCAAATAATACACAAGACAGTCAGCCTTCGAACAAAGACTCAAGGCAGCAACCAACAGGAGTACAAAGGGGCCAACTGCTCACATGAAATCACAGTGCCCTCGAGTGACTCTCTGCTGCTGACTTTTAACAGGTGGTACTGGGAACGAGCTGAGGTGAGATTGGGCAGTTAAACTGGAGCAGCACGACCCAATCACAGCGCAGGAGGGCAGGTAGACCGAGGCAGATGAGTAGGTTAGGTTAGACCAAGCAGGAACCAGAGACACCAATCAGGAGCAAGGGCTGGCACACTCCATCTGCATACGAGAACAGGATGACAGACACTCTGGGGCAGGGCATAACAGCCAAGGGCCGTGACACCCCCCCCCTTAAAACACAAACTAACAAGTTTGTTGACACTAATCAAAATATGATATGCACACAAAATACTTACGCTCTGGACAGGGCATCTGCAAACATGTTTTCAGACCCTTTCTTATGTTGTATATCTAACGGGAAATCTTGCACCAGGAGAGCCCACCGCATTAGGCGCTGATTATGATTATACATGCGCGACAAAAACACAAGTGGGTTATGATCAGTGTAGACGAGAACTGGCAAAGGACTGGACCCAACATATACCTCGAAGTGTTGCAGTGCGAGTAGCAGAGCGAGGGTTTCTTTTTCGATGGTGGAGTAGTTAGCTTGATATTTGTTAAATTTGCGCGAATAATAGCTGACAGGGTGGTCTATTCCTTGCGCATCTTCCTGCAGCAGCACAGCACCGGCCCCGACAGCGCTGGCGTCAACTTCTAGTTTAAAAGGTCGAGAGAGATCAGGAGCGGCGAGGACAGGAGCATGGCAGAGGAGCGACATAACACTGTCAAACGCATTTTGACACTCGGGAGTCCATTCAAATTCGACCTTTGGGCTGAGCAGAGATGTAAGAGGGTAAACGACTGTGGAGAAATTGCGACAGAAATTTCTGTAATAACCCACCATTCCTAAAAATCTGCGCAGCTCTCGTCTGGTGGTTGGAACCGGGTACTGAGTGATGGCTTCTACTTTGGCATCCACAGGTCGTACCTGACCCTGACCCACTTGATGTCCTAAATAGATCACTGTAGCTTTCCCAAACTCACACTTTGCTAGATTGAGGGTGAGAGAAGCTTGGGCCAGACGTGTGAATACTTGTCTTAACACTTTCAGATGTTCATCCCAAGTGGAAGTGTACACAACAAGATCATCCAAATACGCACTACAGTTAGGGATGTCACCCAGGACCTGGTTTACTAGGCGCTGGAAGGTGGCTGGAGCATTACACAGGCCGAATGCCATGACATTGTACTGCAAGAACTGATCGGGTGTCACAAAAGCAGATATCTCAGAAGCGCGTTCGGTGAGAGGGACTTGCCAATACCCTTTCAATAAATCCAACTTACTAACGTAATTTGCGTTCCCCACATTATCCACACAGTCCTCCATCCTAGGTAAAGGATATGAGTCTGGGACTGTCACAGAATTAACTTTGCGAAAATCCGTCACAAAGCGAGATGAACCATCAGATTTAGCCTCTAACAGGCAGGGCGAGCTCCACGCGCTGGAACTGGGTTTCGCTAAACCGTGTTGTAAAAGGTAATCAGTTTCTTTTTTCATTAGCACACGTTTTACGGGGTTGATGCGGTATGGGTGCTGCTTGATGGGTTTCGCATCCTTCACATCTATGTCATGCCTTATGAGAGTGGTCTGCGTGGGAACATTACTAAGCAGACATCTGAACTCTGTCACTAAATTAACCACATCATCCTGCTGGTTGAGAGACAAGTGGTTGAGTTTTGTCGGCAAGGCTTCTAACATTTCTGTGTTGGGCAGGCGAGCACTTTGCGCAGCGGGGTGAGGTGGACGTAACCCGTCCGCATTGACGGGTGCGTCCTCAGACTCTGGTGGGTTTCCCACTACCGCTGATGCACGGAAAACAACTGGAGGTGAAGGTTTAACAGACTCAAGCGGTGCAGTCTCTCGGGAATGGTACAGTTTTAGCATATTAACGTGACAGACCCGGGATTTACGCCGTCTGTCAGGGGTGCCGATGACATAGTCATATTCGCTAAGACGCTTGAGGACATCATAGGGACCTGAAAACTTTGCAGAGAGAGCCGAGCCTAAGACAGGGAGTAAAACGAGGACTTTATCCCCGATTTGAAACTCTCGCTTCATGGCGGTCTGATCATAGCGTTTTTTCATGCCCACTTGAGAACGAGTCAGACATTGTTTGGCAACAGCATTAGCTCGAGACAAACGTTCACGGAAATGACTGACATACTGCGCCACTGTTTTATCAGCTGACTCTGCAGGCGGCCACAGGAACCGCTCCTTTAGCGCTCTGAGCGGTCCACGCGGGGTGTGACCAAAAACGAGCTCAGCAGGACTAAAACCGAGTGATTCCTGCACAGCCTCTCTGGCAGCGAACAACATAAAGGGGACACCCTCATCCCAGCTCTTACCTGTCTCTAAACAATACTTACGCAGCATGGACTTTAATGTCTGATGCCACCGCTCCAACGCACCCTGAGACTCTGGATGATAAGCGGATGACACGACATGTTGGACATTTTGGGTTTTAACCACCTCTTTAAAGAGTCTCGACTGAAAATTTGTGCCCTGATCAGTCTGAATGACTTTCGGGAGTCCGAAAGTAGAAAAAAACTTAGTGAGCGCCTTGATAACATGGTTAGTGGTGATTTGGCGCAATGGAACAGCTTCGGGAAATCTGGTGGCAGCACACATGATGGTTAACAAATATTGGTTACCAGACTTTGACTTGGTGAGAGGGCCAACACAGTCAACGATGACACGGTCAAAGGGTTCGGTTACAGGAATAGGATGCAATGGGGCAGGTGGTATGGTCTGATTAGGTTTTCCGGTGACTTGACAGATATGACAACTACGACAGAAGCGAGAGACATCCTGTTTTAATCCTGGCCAGAAGAAATGTTGTAACAGGAGCCGATAGGTTTTTGTAACGCCAAGGTGTCCGGACCATTGGCTCTCATGTGCTAATGACAAGACTTGCTGTCGGTAACAAACTGGAATTACGATTTGGTTTACAGCGTTCCAGTCTGAGGTATCATCACTGGAAGGTGACCACTTACGCATCAGTATGCCTTGATCCACAAAATAAGCTACTTTATCCCTGTTAACCTGATCTGTACTTACCACACTATCAAAACACTTCTGCAATGTTGGGTCAGTCTTCTGCGCAGCACACAACCGATCACGGGTGACAGGAAAAACAGTATTGTCAGCGGTTGGAGGTTGAGGGACAGGGGGCTTTAATGCTTCCTCCTGTAGAGTGCGAGATGCGTCAACCTCCACCCGTTGAGTCATCTGGGCGTCATCTGAAAGAACTGACATCATCACAGTGTCATTCAGAGAAATTTCAGGACATTTTTGCGATTGAGCACGAGTGACTACACAGGCGGGATACAGACCAGAGGATGAAGTTGGCTGCTCGACTAGGTCAGGGATATCCAGCACCTCCAAGGCAGGTGTCACTTTACCACCAGCCACATCATTTCCCATTAACATGACAATGCCTGTTATGGGCAAAGCAGGACAAACAGCAATAGGAAAAGTACCTGTTATTAAAGGTGACTCAATATATATACGATGCATGGCCCTTGGGATATAACCCATTTCTATGCCACGCAATGCAATGCTGTATCCACACGAGGATTGTTCTGAGAAAGGCAACGCACTGGCCAAAATCACCGACTGTGAAGCACCAGTGTCACGCAAGATGGATATTTGGCTCTTGTCAGTTGACTCTCCTGTCAGGGACACATACCCTTTAAAAATGAAAGGTTTAAAGCACAGATCAGATTTTTCAACGGTGCAGGGAGTGAGGACAGGACGATGGGTCTCTGCCTGGATTAAACCACTCCCTTTAGGTGGGGCAGAACTTTCCTGATTTTTACGCTTTAGGGTCAAACAGTCTGCAATGACATGTCCAGTTCGTTCGAATGCTGCAAAGTATGAATCAACCTCACTTTCCCGAAATGTTGGCACTAAGGAAACGTGCTTAGTGATGTCAAAACTATCAGTGGTTAACCAGGAAGAAGATGGAGGCGCTGCTACACGACCAGCCGGTGGGACCTGAGCCTGAGATTGTAATTCTAGCTGACGCAACCGTATGGCTTTGTCGGCTTCAATCTCTAGCTTTCGAATTTCCAGCTGTCTGTCTTGAGCTTCCTTTCTTTCCTGGGCTTCGATCTTTAGGCGGGCGAGGCGTACCTTTAGCCGCGCTTCATCGCGAGAGCTAGAACTACCACTGAGGGTAAGAGCCTCGAAACGGGGAATCGTGAATGGAGTTTTCACCCGTGCACCTTCATCATCACTTCCTCCAGCCTCAGGAGTAGGTGGTACTTTTCCCACCTTAAGGCTACCCACTTCGACTGATTGGGCGCCATCACAAAGCTCAGCTGATACAGGCAACGCACCAGAGCTGTCGGGTAGACTGATCACCCCCAGCTTCACCAGTTGATCCACTACCTGAGCTTTAAGCTCCTTTTTAACAATTTGCTTCGGGAGGTTGAGGTTATAATGATTCGCAATTTGCACCAAATCACACTTACGGCATTTATCAATTTGATCCAGAGAGGGATCTACTACAAAACTCTCTAAACTGAACGTGTATCTGGTCTCAGTCGCCATTGTTACCCACACACTATTTATGCCACTATAAATTTACCTACCCATTAATTAATTGAATTTTTGCTTTCAGGATTATTTAGCAGATCCCTGACGAGCCCCCACTTAAGTTACGACCCCAAAAATTAAATGGGTTTATTAATAAGGAAGGTAAATTTAACACAAATCAAACAGGACAAACTAAGGGAGGAGGGGGCTATTCCCAAATAAAACACAAAAGACAAACCAAAATACAGAACTGGAATAGCACCCCTAAGTATGCAAAAACAGGCTTTTAAAGCAATAGAACTAAAAATTGGCTCAAGGCCGTCAACGAGGGTCACACACCCAAAACAACAGGAGAAGGCAAAAGTTCGGCGCTCAGGCTGAACCAAAGTGGCTACCAAATAATACACAAGACAGTCAACCTTCGAACAAAGACTCAAGGCAGCAACCAACAGGAGTACAAAGGGGCCAACTGCTCACATGAAATCACAGTGCCCTCGAGTGACTCTCTGCTGCTGACTTTTAACAGGTGGTACTGGGAACGAGCTGAGGCGAGATTGGGCAGTTAAACTGGAGCAGCACGACCCAATCACAGCGCAGGAGGGCAGGTAGACCGAGGCAGATGAGTAGGTTGGGTTAGACCAGGCAGGAACCAGAGACACCAATCAGGAGCAAGGGCTGGCACACCCCATCTGCATACGAGAACAGGATGACAGACATTCTGGGGCAGGGCATAACAGCCAAGGGCCGTGACACCAGGCTAAATTCCAGAATCTATTTAATCTCATCCCTTATCTCAGTCAGCGGTCACCACAAACGGAAACCAATAGTTATTCCACTGCCCACTACACATTGTTATCACATATATCTAGACCCACTGTCATTAAACGTTTGAGATCATTAATTTCAATCATTTTGGATAAATTATGATTTTAGATCAGGGGTGGGGAACCTCCGGCCCCCGGGCCATATACGGCCCGCGAGACAGTTTGGTCCGGCCCACGAGGCAATCCGTAAGTACGTTCACAAAAAATTAATTTAGGAAAAATTATTTCAAATGTGCAATTAAATGCCCCCGGGGTGGGTGTCCGTCTTTCCGGGCCATGACCAAGGTCATTGAACACAACATCAGCGCAACTGTCATCTCATCGCGTCGTGTCCTCAGTGATTGACAGGTGACAACGACTATGAAGGTAGATTTGTGTCTTTATTATTCAATCAAAAAAAAGGTTGCTTCAATCAAAATATATATTTTCAATTAAAAAAACCTTCACTTCAATCAAAAAAAAACCTTTTCAAGCAAAGAAAAAAAGTGTTTGAATGCAAAAAATATAGTTGAGACTCAAAAAATGCATTTGAACACTGTTTTTCTTTGATTGAAAATGTTTTCTTTGACAGAAGTGAAGGTTTTTTTGTTTGAAGCAACTTTTTTGATTGAAGTAATGTTGTTTTGTGTTTGGGACATATTATGGGTAGGACATTTGTGTCTTTATAATTCAATCAAAAAAGAATTTGCTTCAAACAAAAAAAAATATTTTCAATCAAAAAAATCACTTTCATAAAAAAAAAAGATTACTTCAATCAAAGAAAACATTTTCAATCATAGAAAAAAGGTGTATGAATGCAAAAATATAGTTGAGACTCAAAAAATGCATTTGAACACCTTTTTTTTTATTGAAAATGTTTTCTTTGATTGAAGTAATCTTTTTTGTGTTTGGGCCATATTATGGGTAGGACATTTGTGTCTTAATTATTCAATCCCAAAAAAGTTGCTTCAATCAAAAAAAATATTTTCAATCAAAGAAAAAACTCAAATGCAAAAATAAAAATCATTTGAAGTGTTGTTGGTTTTTTTTGAAAATATTTTTTTCGATTTGAATTGAATTTTTTTTTTTTGAATGAAGTGAAAAAAGTTTTGAAGTCTTTTTTTTTTTTGATTGAATCATTTTGACACAAACATCCCGCAGTGGGCGGGTGCTTCCCCATTGGTCAGACATGTTTGAGTGACAAGTGTCTACACCAACAACGTCTTTCTGACAAGCAAGTCATGGTCGCCAGCAACCCAGGGAGCAGTGCTGGAGTTGTTTAGGAGATGAAACAGTATTAAAATGATTGGCGTCATGTTATTAGCCCACTTTGTCTGATGGGTGCAGGGCGCGCTAACGGCTAGCTAACAACATTAGCCGATGACCCTGCACACTGAATGAATTGTTTATTTCGCTTAAGTACAGAGGCTAGCTATGTGCTAGTGCTATGTTATGTTATAATATGTAACATCATTAGTGGTCAAACAACAGTCCACACGCCAACTGTTGCCCGCTGCGCTGCGCTGCCTATTTAGCAGCAACAGGTCACGCAGAGCCTGAGTCTATCTTCTCACACAGCCCACAGGATTACGTCTATTACTGCGGTCAAGCCAGCCGTGGTTCGCATTTGCTTGGTCAAGTCAGCCGCACGTTGTTTTCTCGTGCGCGAATCTACTAACAGTTACGGTAATCCTAATGAAACCGCTCTGAAGAGCTTCTGGAAGTGACTGTGGGGCAGACTGCAGTCTCACATGAGACCAATGAAACATACGGTACTTTTACAGTAATTATTCCCGTTAATAAACTGAAGGTATCACGAAAGTATGTGTCCGGATTTCAAAGGACGAAAGAAAAACATAAGGATATTTCACCCAACTTGACATGGAATAAAAAGCTTATTTTCCATAAGTAATCCATGATTCATATACCGCTGAACTGAGTACTTCCTAGACTACGTGCACGCATAATATGAAGTACTTTTACTGTGTACTTTTAAAGTAATCCTGTGTTTAACATTTGTCTTTCATTAATTACAGTGAAAGTGTTCAACTTGGCTCTTCAACACTTTAACAAGGTTTTGCCTTCACAGATGCAACATTCATTAGTGCAACTTAAAAGAGAGACATGACATGTAAGAGAGGTTCTTCACCAAATTTAAAGTAAAATGTTTTACAGTATTTATAAAATAATTCAGTGTTAATATTAATTAACTGTTCAAGTATTTCTGACCTGTGTGTGCTGCATTATATAAACTGGACTTAATCACAGTGACATTACAGTTTTTGCCTAATGCTTAAACACTAAAAGTGGTTGCTATGCCCAAAGCATCACAACCTCTAACTTTGGTGACCATGCCCTAAACAAAAGCACCAACCCTGAAAACACAATATATGCTTTGCATTGTGTTTGAAATTCTCCAACACACTTCTTGCAAAATCCTACACACTGTTTTTTTACATAAGACACATTGTTCAAAAAGGAAATCTCATGCAATCATTGAGAAAACACGTCTATTTAAATTACAAAACACAACTAAAATTGGAAAAGCACACAGACTCACACACATTTAAAATCTAATTGTAGACCAATCAGTCTAAGCCATAGCATTACAGATACACCTGATGTGAGCTCAGCTCCTTAATGCCAACTTTGGAAACGTGGAGGTTGAAAGAGGAAGAGGGAGAGTAAGAGCAGCAGCAGGACGAGGAAGAGGACGAAGAAGAGGAGCAGGCAACAGTGACACTGCATCTCCTCTCCATCCTCGGTCCTACAACACAGCCCTCATTATTCGCTTTCTGGACACACTTCATGAGACAGCAGTCCAGGACGGGCCAGAGCAGCCCCAGTTTGTTGTCTTCTGGGATAATGTCAGTTTCAGGGCTGCTCTGGTCCGGGACTGGTTCACCAACCATAATAGATTTATTGCACTCAACTTGCCACCATACACCCCATTTTTTAAAAAAATGTTTTAAGGGATAGACAGGAAAGGGGAGAGAGAGGAGGTGTGACATGCAATAAAGGTCCTCTGGCTGGATTCAAACCAGGGTCCACTGCATACATGGCATGCGCTCTAACCACTTGACTACCTGCGCAGCCCATGCACCTTATTTTTGAATCCAATTGAGGAGTTTTTTTCAGCATGGCGCTGGAAATTTTATGACCTTCAGCTACATGCCCGCATGCCTCTTCTACAAGCCATGGAAGAGGCATGCGGCGACATTGAGGTGAGGTCCATACAGGGTTGGATACGGCATGCAAGGCAATATTTCCCCCGTTGCTTGGCAAGGGAGGACATTGTCTGTGATATGGATGAGATGATGTGGCCAAATGCCAACAGGAGACAGGATCCATAGCCTAAATGTCTTTCAATCATTCCCTTACAACACTATGTTTTGTAGAACATTCTAGTTGTACCATGTCTCTGTGTTTCTTTTTTCTTGTTTTTTTTTACTTCTGCAAAAACCTGAAAAAAAAAAAAAACCTGAAGTGTCTCCATTTTGTTTACGTATCTAGATTAACTGTAGTGGATCAATCTTTCACAAAAAAAAAAAATCTGTATGAGACTTTTAAAGTCAAAAAACCATCCAAAGTACTGAATCCAGCTGTGTTTTGCACAAAGTACATCTGTGTGTTGTTGCTGCTGGGAAAGAGTGCAAACAAAGGTGCTTGTATTTAATGTTTTGATGCTAAAAACAGTTTTGAAATGGGATTGTTAGGTTTCGTTTCAAGAGTTTCATTTTGCCGCATAAGTTAGGAGTTTATCTACATGTGCTGTGTCTTACTCGACCTGTGTGTTAAGTTATGACACAGTGAGCCAAAGTCTGCAACATGTGTGTAAGCAATCGGCAAAAACTGTAATTTCCTTTTTTATGTCTTTGTTCTGAATCAAACAACAGAGGGACCAAAGGCTGAACTGAGGCCTGATGACAGAGACATTCCTGTAGGGGGCAGTGTGACTCTGACCTGCTCTGTGAACCCATCATCATCTGGTTGGAAATACTTCTGGTACAGAGGAGAGAAAACCTCTGAACCTCTGACCTCTCAACTCTCAGCTGGACCAATCAGAGTCTCAGAGGGAGGAGTCTACTGGTGCAGAGGAGGAAGAGGAGAGCCAGTTTACTACACAGAGTACAGTGATTCAGTCACTATCAACAAAATCAGTGAGTTTGATTTTTATTATGGAGACAGAATAAAGATATACGTTGTATTAATTGGTTGACAAACATCATATATTTGATGTAGATTTAAATTTTCTTCATTTTTGTTTCCTTTCTGTGAATTCTCGAACATGAACAGTTCCAAACAAGGCTGTTGTGACTCTGCAGCCAAACTGGACTGAAGTATACGTTGGAGAGAGGATCACTCTCAGATGTGAGATCACAGATCGAGGAGACACTGAGTGGGAGTATGAATGGAGAACAACCAGCTCAGAAAAACCTTCTGATCAAAATGAACACAGTATTACACCTGTGACTGAATCCCACAGTGGAGACTACAGGTGTAAGGGCAGAAAGAAACATACGCAGCACTCAACAGATTGGAGTGATCCCATCAAACTGACAGTATCAGACAGTAAGTCACATCACATTTCTTTCAAAGTGAAGATTAAACAGCTCATTAAAAGCCTGTTTTTGTTCATGTATTTTTTTTTGTAGTAAATCTTGTGTATGTACTGATGGTGCAGAATGTATCTGATCCACTATCAATACATGTTTTCATTTAAAAAATTACTTTCCAACAGTACCCCTTATTGTCCTCACTGTGTCTCCATCATGGCTGAGTGCTGCAGCCTCAGTGACTCTGAACTGCAGAGTTAAAGATGCATCTGCAGGATGGAGGTTCTACTGGTATAAGATGGTTCCCCATCCATCAAATATCTACTACAGCTATGAGCTGCTACCTGACAGCAGCAGCGGGACTGAACAGGATTCCTACATTGTTCATGGACAGACACAAACAACACAATATAGTTGCAGAGCTGGAAGAGGAGATCCAGAGTATTTCTCTGAGTACAGTTACTCTAAGTTTGTCTGGTCTGCAGGTCAGTTTGTTTCTATCTCTTAAGAAACAGATGTTATATCAGCTCTGTTCAACTTGTTTCTAAATGATGAGAAACAAACAGTATCTTGAAAAAAAGAAGAACATTATTTTTCTGGGTGGTCTTACGATCTTGTCTTTGTCTTCCTTCTGTCCTCACTCTTTAACACAACACACAAAAAGACAGATATGATATCTTGGCTAAAACTCTGCTCTCATTAACAAAAACTACTTTTAGTCTGGATACTTAAGCTCTTCTACTGCTTACAGCAGATGGAGTTACTTGGTTGAAGGTCAAAGAAGAAATTTATTTGAATTTTATTTAATCTATTTGACCAAAATACTGAACTTTGTTGCAATAAAAACAAAGCTAAGGACTATTTGAATGGAGGCAATTTGAAGATCTCTGTGCTCTGTTTGACCTCTTATCACATGTTGTTTTTCAGATGTTCACTCATCAGCATCTCTCACAGTGAGTCCTGACAGAGCTCAACACTTCACCTCTGACTCTGTCTCACTGAGCTGTGAGGGAAACTCTGCTGAGTGGAGAGTGATGAGGTTTTCAACTGAGAACAGATACTGGTCAGACTGCACCACCTGGGGGACAATGACTGGATCTACATGCAACATAAACACTGACTGGACCAGTCATGTAGTGTACTGGTGTGAGTATGGATCAGGAGAGTTCAGCAACGCAGTCAACATCACTGTACAGGGTATGATTTCATTACATTATGTCTTTCTTTGACTTATTACTTCAAACATCCCGTTGTGTGTTGAGGAGGACAGCACACTGACATGTTCAGAGTTCTGCCCAACACTCTGCTTCATCAGCTCTCCAGTAATTAATGGTTTTCACTTAACAAACATAGTTGAGTATTGAATCACACTGTGATTTTAACCATGTATAAATATGGAATATAGATTTGTGGCTGATCTGTTCTTCAGTTTTTAGGTCCATGATCACCATTTAAAGTCCAGTGTGAAGGATTTAGTGATATTTAGCTGTGAGTTTGCAGATTCAGCCAACTGAAAGGGTTCTTGAACATTAGACACACAAGGTGTATGAAGATGAAACGTCAGATTTTATGATCACTGTTAAATCAGTCACAACAATGCAAAAGAAACAACCCAGTATGTCTTTTCTCATCTCTCTACATCAGCTCATTCTCAAGTTCCTCAACCAGCTGATCTCTGACTAAAACCTGGTATTCTTTGACTGTTTAACAGGTGGAGATATGATCCTGCTGAGCCCTGCCCGTCCTGTCACTCAAGGACATTCTGTTAGTCTGAGCTGCAGATTAAGAAATGAAACATTTGACTCCATTGTGTTTTTCTATCACGAAGAGAGAGTCATTCAAAATGACACCAGATGGGAGTTAAAGATCTCTGCAGTGTCAAAGTCAGATGAAGGATTCTACAAGTGTCAACACTCAGGACGAGAGTCAGCACAGAGCTGGATGTCAGTTCAGGGTGAGTAGGATTAAAGCAATTGCTGCATTTTCTTGTAAACTGTTATTGACTGAGAAATAAATTCAGATGAATGTTGTTTTCCCATTTATTCCAGCGGTGTCCAGGCCTGACAGCTCTTCATTTCCTGTGCTGTTGATTGTTGGGCTGGTTTGTGGAATCGTTCTTGTTATTCCTCTGCTCATTTTGTTTTGCTACAGAGCGTCCAAGGGTGAGACCTTCTTCTTCTATTATTACATGTTCTTTAATTATTCAAATACACACACATACTCTGACCTCATGAGAGAGAACAGCTGTATAACAACCATCTAACAACAAGTGTTTCTTTCACAGATTCAGGCTTCCTCAGGTTGGTGCAACACTCTCTCATCTCATGTTGAACGTAACATCAACACAATTTTATGTTCTATTTCAATGTTCTGTATCTGATACATGTTGTAGACCAGTCCAGTCTGAGAGCACCAACGCAGATCGTGTGGACCAAGAGAATGATCATTACTCCGCTCTTCACCATGGTAAGCAGTTAAACTAATCTTTATTTGTTACGTATCATATTTTAAGTCATCTAATAAAATATTAGTTTGTTTAATAAGTATTGGAAACTGACCTTGGCTTGATTTTCATTTCTCTGTAGGTGATGTTTGTCTCTATAACACAACTGGAGACTGCCAAGAAGCTGAACATGGTACAGTTTATACCTTTTATTCACCATGGAGCTGTTAGAAATACTAGAATAAGACCATTTAATTGAACTGTAAATGATTTATTGACGATCCTTGAGCATATTTATTTGTCTGAAATGACAAATTTTAGACTGAGTTACACATCTAAGAACAAGTGTCTCTTTCACAGATTCAGGCTTTGTCAGGTAGGTGCAACACTCTCTCATCTCATGTTGAACGTAACATCAACACATTTTTATGTTCCTATTTAAATGTTCTGTATCTGATATGTGTTGTAGACCAGTCCAGTCTGAGAGCACCAGCGCAGATCGTGTGGACGACGAGAATGATCATTACTCCGCTCCTCTCCAAGGTATGCAGTTAAACTAATATTATAAATCTAATCTTATATGCTTATACAGTGGGGTCCAAAAGTCTGAGACCATTGAAAATCTCTAATATTGTCACGTGAACCTTGAAATAATCATTTCCAGACTCAACGTTTCTTAAGGGGCAGTGCATGTACCAATATAAACTGTGAAACTTGACAGAAACTGGATCAGTTGGATCCAAAGACAGATACAAAGTGACCACACCAACAGAAGATCAATAAATCACACTTCGCTCTGTTGGGCCTGCATTACACGAGGCACAATTAAGTGGTGTTTATGCAACATTAGAAGAGAGTTTTAGGTTAAATTTGAAATAAGAATTAATGATTATCAGGGATAATTATTAACTAACTCTGCAGCTCTTGGAGTTTAAGTTTTGCTTAAATTGTGGCTCGGGCTGTAACACTCTGAGTATCTGGGTGCAGAAAGGAATTTGGAGTAGCTGTCACTATCTAAGGGATTATGACTGTGCACTGAACTGTGGTCAGAGAAGCTGTGGTCATCATCTGAGCAGTTTGCTGACTGGTCATAATTCTGGGCCATGATATCTGCATATGGCCTTCTACAACTCCTTTTGTCTGCATGCCTATCACGACCCTGTTGGTGGACATGGCGTTTACTCTTGGTGTCCCTATGCATCCATTTATCACCCCCCTTTGGTTTGTTGGCAAGGTGACGTTTTGAGGCATGAGATTTCTGAGTCGCTGCTGAGTTTGAGCAGGCAGGCTCAGGTGTCTTACCGCTGGATTTGGAAGTGACATCAGTTTCGCAAATCACCTGTGTCATCTTCCTTATCTCATTCAGTGGGAGGTTTTCTTGGCACATCCTAATTGCATTGTGAGTGCGTACACATGGATGAAAGTTATTCAGAAACAAAGACATAAAGGTAGGGTTCTCTTCTAAGGCTGGTACATTCTTGCCTTGAAAGCTAGCATGCCTCAAACGCAATTGAGTTGCAGAGATGAGGCGGGGCACTCCTGCAGTGATCTGGTCCCCCTTTCAGAGGGATAGGCACTGATGAAGGTGTCATGCATCAAAGACTGGGAACAGTGGATAGAATAACTTCTGGGGGATAAACTACCTGTGACCTCCCTGTCTCTTTCCAAAGGATGGGAAGTCATGTTACTGTTATCTCTGTCTCTCAGTGGAGGTTGAGGAACTGGCTTAATTCCCAAGGAAGGGTCAGTTGAGAACTGTTCACATCTTCTGAATGGAGAGGGAGTTAACCTTCCATCAAGGGAGGAGTATGAATCGGAGTAACCAGAATCACATTGGCTGAACGACTGGTGGGGAGAGACGTCCTGACCTAAACCTTAAGCACTCTTTCTTGTGTGAACAAAGATCTAACTCCTCTGAGTGCAGGTCATCTACACAGCACATGGCTTACTTATTAGCCATTTGAACTTCATGGAGGAGACTAGAATTATGCACTCTGAGGAGTTCTAACTCCTGTTCTAGGGTTGTTTTGCTCTGAACAGCAAGGCTGGTTTGCCTGTGGATGCTTTCTGCGCATCACACTTGTCCTTAAGTAGGGACTCTATCTCCTCATTGCACTTCAATGCACTGAGATTTAACCTGCTAATGACTACAGGGCAGCCAGGTTTTACACACTGTGCCAGAGAAGAAAGCAATGGCTCTACACAGGGGCTCTCCATTGTTAAACAAATTGTCCAACAACGATCAGTGTGGCTGGCTATGGTGTTGCTTTGGCAGACACTCTGTAGTGTAGCTTGGGGGAAGTGCACTAACCTAATCAAACTGTGTTATGGCCTACACTATAGGGGGTTGCTTCCTGTGGAGGAGGGGTGGCTATGGGCATACAGATTGGGACGAATGGAGATGCCTCGCGCGGGGCACCATTGTGTATGTGACTCACGCGATGCACTATTATGTATATGCCTCACATGGGGCACCATTATTTTGGGTATTAGGTTAAATTTGGCTCCTTTTTTCCGAGCCTATGAACATATTTGAAATGAGCCAACGAATCTGAGGTCTCACATGATTCATTAGTTGTTACAGTTATAGTGATTAAACTCACCTTGTCTTGGTTTTCATTTCTCTGTAGGTGATGTTTGTCTCTATGACACAATCAGAGGCCGTCAAGAAGCTGAACATGGTACAGTTTATTTTATTCACCATGGAGCTGTTAGAGATACTAGAAAAAGACAATTAACTGTGAATGATTCGATTATCAATCTTTTAAGATTAATCCAATAATCTCACATATTTTTTCATTGATCATAAAAACACTGAGAGAAAGAGGGGCGAGGAGAGAGACCAGGGTCAAGAGTGAAATATGATAAAACATGTTGATTGTGACGTTGATGTGAATCTTTTTGTTGAGTTTCTGTTTTTTTTTCAGCTCATTAAAGAAATCTGTATCAACTAAACCAACGGAACGGACGACAACATGAAAAACTCCATCTGTACTTTGGCAGCTTCTCTGTGATCACTGTGTGCAGCTGTGCTGAAAAAATAACACACAGCATTTTGTAAAGTTAATCTAACAGCAGCTCATTTAAAATAACTGTATCATGTGGTTTAAATCCTCTGTTGTATTTGGTATAAAGAGTTTAGATCATCACATATAATCATTGAAATGTTTGGTTGTTTACGTCCAGTGTGTTCTGACACCTTTGTTGCTGTTTGTTGTTGCAGAGAACAAATATTATGTGTGGACACTCGGTACGAGGTGAAAGTGCTTCTTTAAAGTCAGCTTCTTTTGTAGCTTCTGATTAAAAAGAGTGAAACATTTATAACTTTTTTAATGGATTTTATGTGAAAAACATCCTGTTAACACACAAGCTTCTTCTGTCATTTTAAAAATGCTTAATATTCTCCATATTTCATGTTTTTATATATATAAATGTATTTTAAAAGGTGGTTGACCATTTTCTGTTCCATCATTGAGCTGTCAGCAGTGTTCCTCATAGATTTAGAGGGAACAAAAGGAATATAGCTGGAGTTACTTTAGTTTGAAAAGTCTCTTTCTCTTTGTGTCACTACTCACTCTTCATCATGTGAATTAGAGTCGAGCCCGTTCAGTTAAATGTTGTCCTGCATGTCAGTTATCTTCGTGTCTCAACATGATGCTTCATACTGTGGAACTGTTTTATATCTCATTTACATTTCTTTATGTTTTTACTAAACTGGCACCAGAGGTAGTTTCAAAATAAAAGTCAGGAGACTAAATGAAACCATTTTAGGGTAAGCATACAAAAAGGCCATTTCACTGCACTCGTCCTACAAACTGTTGATTCCGAGACTCTGGGAAAGTCATGGACTCAAGTTAAATCACTTGTAGTGTCGATATCCCAGCCTCCCTTCACAAATCACGTGATTTTAAGAGTTCTTGTTTCGACAGGAGAAAGTTAAACACTGTATAAAACGGCTACAACAAATCCTAAATCCTTGCTGCCTTCCTGTTAATGCGGCATTAAATACAAGAATTTAAGATGTTTCTTTCTTTGTAAAAATGTCTGTTTCTCGTGTTTAAAATTCCATGTCTGAAGTGTTTCTTACCTCCCAGCAGCTGTTTGAACACACCGTTGTCAGTGATTTAACTATTTACATCAGATCTCTTACATCTGTTTTAGTGGTAAAAACTGTATTAACCATTATTTTATTTCTAAATCAAACTGCAAATAAGGAATCAACTGCAACACTTGGCAGCAAAATTACACTTTTTGTCATTTGTAGTGACTTTGACTACAAAAGGCAAAACACTGAACGTCATCGCTGCAGCTGCAAAGCACAAAGCTCAATCCAATGAAGGACAGTACATAATTAATCAGTGTGACTGTCAGTTTAGTGTTTCGAAATGAGGCTGTCCGATCAGATGACTTTGATTCAAGACTCACAGATCTGACTTCACCTGTTCAGCCATATAAGTGAGCAGCAGCTGCATCATACTTCAGAGAAATCAATTCTGAAACTGTAATAAATAAAAAGAATCTTTCATTTATGCTGTGTGCCAACTTAATTCACTCAGTGACATTTATATACTTATACTGACACATCTGAACAAATATTTCAAGTGTTCCCTTGATTATTCAAATAGACTTCGTAGTTGCAAAGATAAACTCAGTTAATTATCAAGCAGATACACAAATTAGAGGCTAGTTCTTAACAGGTTGCAGTCTGGGGACAGAGACACGTAGAAAGTGAGAGAAAACTTGTTTATCCAGACTAATAAAGTCTGAGCAGACTCACCAGATCCTGCAGCTGCCATGATGTCACTGTGCTGTAAAGATCAGAGACTCGTTCTGCTGAAGGGGAGAATAAAGAGAATTTAGGTTCCTTTACACTAAATTAGACATAATTAACTAACGACTAGCCAACATTTATGTAGTGTCAAATCACAGGACAGGTTATCTCATGACCTTTTCCACAGAGAACAGATTCAGACCACAGACCTCTTGACTTTAGTGGCTTTGGCAGATGAATAGTTGTTGAGTTAATGACTTTGAATACTTACTTGTGTCAGTGCTGCTGCACTGTGTCCTCTAAACTCTGAGGGTGAAGTCAAAGAGCTCTGAGTCACCGACTGTCCTGTAATATGTTTACATCATCAAAGTCATTATCAGACATGGATAAAAACATACAGTTCATTTATTCATTATTTGGTTAAGATTAAAGTCTGACAATCACTAGAAGAAGAAAAGTTCAGCTGAATTGTTGTTGTGAGAACTTAAAAAAGAACGAAAGGTCGTGAAGTCAACGAATCTCTCTTCAGGGTCAAACTGTGGTGACAGCTGTAGATGAAAACCAAACAGATGATTGATGGTTGATGGTAAACTTACTCTCTGAAGTGTTCGTTTTATTCTCTGGAGACATTTCCTCATCAGTAGTTGTTATAAAGTGTTCCTCCATACATCTACCACAGACTTCAGTACAGTCTGGTCCCACATTCAGTGATGTAATGATCCTTCCTTCTTTTAGCTTCCTCTAGAGCTCTTACACTCTCATTCATGACCTCATCCTGTTCCTCTTGGCAGAGGCTGAGTGTTGTGTGACATCTAGTGGTTGTATTTAGTATTACAGGTCCAGTCTGAGGCTGATATCACACCAGTTTGAAGATGTAAATAAGGGTTGAATAAGGTGAACAATTCTCTGTATCAGCAACCATAAACGTCATCATTTACTGTATTTAATGACACACACAATAAATAGTAATGCATGAGTAACACAGCTGCAAACTTGAACAGCTCGGAAATGTGACAACAGATATTTGCAGTTGTCTGCTTTGTTATATGGATATTTTTTGATACAAATAGAAAAAGAAAAATGTTGGACAGCTTCGGGA
The DNA here is from genome assembly GCA_963678695.2 of Diplodus puntazzo. Lineage (NCBI taxonomy): Eukaryota > Metazoa > Chordata > Actinopteri > Spariformes > Sparidae > Diplodus > Diplodus puntazzo. The sequence goes on from OZ023170.1 coordinate 23,630,287, forward strand.
CAGATACTGTACAGACCGTCCACATCAGGGCAGTCGATCCTGTGCAGGAGCTGAGCCTTTAACACGAAGTCTGTGGCCGTCGACATTTGAAATTAAAGGATGTGCATGAGATTTCCTCGTGTCTCTGGTTTGCTAGTAAGGAACGTATTGTTCACTCAGTAGTAAATTGTCAGAATTGTGGAGTAACTACTCAGTATAGTCACTTTCCTTAAAGATATAAAGGATAAGAAGCAATAAGAAAACTAAGAGGCTTCTTGGCGCTCTTGAAAATGTCACACATGAGATGTTGATGAATATATATTTTTTGTAGTGTTGTGAGTGTGATATCTTATATCAGTCGTAATCATACAAAAGAAACATATGTTATTGTTTTAACAGAGTGACAAACAGTGTCCGGGTGAACACGTACAGTTATATATTTATTTTAGTGGTCATGTAGTATTTTAAAGCGCTACAATTAATATTTCAGTATGTTCTAACTACAGTTATGTCATGTAACACGTTACACCTGCGTTACAGACAGAAGTGAAGCTTCTGTTTAAGAACCCGTCCACACCAACATGAACATATTAATATGGACTCTGTGTGTTGAACAGAACCGAGCCTAGAAGTTCTTTGTTCAGTCTCTGTGTGACTGAAATAACAAACTTTCATTTACATTCTTGAATCACAACATGCTGATGTTCTGTGGACCAACATAAACAGGCACAAAAAAGGAGATTTTAGTCTCATTCTATATATTATAGAAGGTTTAGATCTGTTGTGTTTCATGTGACGAGAATTAAATTAGGAACATTTATTCCTCCCTCATAATATATCAGACTGTGATCCTGTCTGACCAGTCCTTCATCCAGAAACATCTGTTTAACTGCTCTATAGAGGTTATTGGGACATTCTGTAGAAAGTAACTAATAAGTGGTGTAATGTGTAATGTCTTACTCTACGCAGACAGTATTATTGTATCGTAATATATTACTTAGATATGAAAGTATCTAGTAATATATAATACATTACATTTAGAAAGTAAGTTGCCCAACACGGACAGAAAGAGGAACTGATGATAAAGTAACTGATGAGTTGTTTTTCACAGTTAATCATGAAGAAAATCGATCAGCATGTTGATTCACAGATTTATATGGATTCATTAATACCTGATTTAATTATTATCTCACAGTCTGTAAACTGTTTCAGTGTCAGAATCATTATGTTTCAGTGCTGTTTGGTTTATATTGTTGGAAACAGAGTAACTGTCGAGTATATTGTTTAACTTCAATACTTATAAAATACATCAACCACTGTCAGTTTTAAATGTGCTGTCAGTGACAGCAGATCAGAGGTGGAAGTCTCTTTATTAATATTTCATATCAATACATTTTCAGGCACTATTCAACGGAAGATAAATGACTTTTCTACATTTTGACTTTGACTCTTCTGCTTCTTCTCAGGCGCAGATCGTCTAAAATGGCGGAATCACCTCGTACAAAACTGTTTGCAGCTCGCTGCGTGAAGTTACTGACAACAACCACCTGAACTGAACCTGCGCTGGTACCGACATGCTGCATATATTCAGGTCCAAAAGTGAAGTGTTTAAACAGCTGCTGCCATATCTAAAATTGTTCATATAAATCGATCATTGTGCCATCAGCAGTGCAGAGATGAGAGGACTGAACCAGAAAGAAATGAAGCCGCAGTCAACAAATGTTTCATGTTTTTGTTTATAAAAATAATAATCTGTTATTAAACTGGTTCTCAAATAATTTTCTTTTGATCGGCTGATCACTTAATTGTTCATTTCCAGGTCCATGTGCCACCTGTTTACCTTTAAGCACCTGTCACTCTGAAGGTCTCTGGATGGAGTTCTGTGATCAGTGATTCTGATCAAAATGTTCATATTTTCATTCATCAATCATGAGAAGTACTTCTTATTTTATTGCAAATAAGAAATACATTTACAGTATTTTATTTAATTTTTTGGAGGCACATATGACGGATCGGTATTTATTCTGGCTGTTTATCAGTTCAGGGAGTTGGAGAGCACTGAACGATTCGGTGAACGAATCTTTTGAACGAATCATTTTAATGAACGGATTCTAGAGATTCAGTACAGTAAAAAGAACTGTAGTTCCCATCACTAGTTGCAATGTTTGCAACCACAGATCTGTCTCACAGCGAGATCTGTAATCTGATTAACATAGCACTGCACCTCATGCAATAACAAATACAAGCCCCAACTAGAGTTGATGTTATTATAGGTGTGGCACATAATAGACATGCCTCGGCGCGTAACACACCAGGTATGTTTCCCCGTATGTTTCAAGAACACGGCGAACTTGCTCATCTTGTTTCACGTCACAGCCACTCTGCTGTGACTCTCTGACTGTGTTCTGGTGTTAAGTTTCCTGCGCAGCCTCAGAGTGAAATCACAGTGTGTCTCCTCTCCATCTTCCTCTCGTATATATCGATCTGTGTGTGGATCAACAGAATTAAATCATAAAGAAGTTGCAGATGTTTCTCTTCTCTCCACAGAACACAGTGCATGATGGGAAACGCTCCACTTTTCTGCTGATGGAAACAAGTTTGATCTGAAGTTTTATTCATGTGTAAATGTATCCGACAGAGATGAACCGACAAAGGTGAAGAGTCGCACGAAGAGGCGACAAACTGACTTTTTATTTATGTAGCCTATTTATTTATTTATTTATTTATTACAAAAAACAAACACCTGAATGTTTTTAATGCCGAATTTACAAGAAACATCAACGATTCATGTGTGTCGTCGTCTGTTTCTGGAGAAAATGTTTTTTTTGAGACTGTATAAACTCCGAGAAACACTACAACATATTGTTAACTCATTGGACGTTGCAGCAAATTGAATACAAAATATTCCTGTGTTTGTTTTCATGTTAAAAGTGTCAGTTCTTCGTGTTTAAATTCAGCTCTCAGCAGCTGTTTAACTCACTCAGCTGTTTCCACCTCAACATTTCCACCACAAGTATTAAAGAACAAAACATACTGAAGGTAAACACGTCACATTTTACACATACAGTAAAACTAACTACAGTGAAGTGCTTCTCGTCAAGTCACCAGACTGCATTTAAAAAACGCTCAACTTTGAGACTTATTGCCTTAAGAGGAAATGTCTAAACTGTGAGAAACATTTTCTACAACACGTTATTAACTGTTTGTTAATATATAGTGTTAAAGATGAATATGGTCAAACAAAATCATGTAGTTATATTTAAACATAACTTCAGATCAAACTAGAAGTCAGACGTGATGTCAACAAGCTCCTCCCCTGAGCTCCGTACGATCTAACAGATAACAATCGATCGAGGGTGCCACAGTAAAACTGACCTACTCAGACCGTTTTGACGCGTTTCACTGCTAAACCTCAAACTGGACACAGATGAGTGTGTGAGACCGATGATGAAGGTTGTAACATAGGAAGTTAATGGCGAGTTGAAGTGCTGAGTCTTTGGAACTGGACGTGTTACCTGGAGACTCTTGGCTGAGAGGTAAAACATTTTGAATTAAGTCTAGCTGAGGATGTTGTTCTGATCTCTTAATATCAACTCTATGTTTATATTTGTATTTCATATTGTTGTGTAAAATCAAACTTTACTGAAGTCGATGTGAAAAAGTCGATGATCGTGTTAATCTTTGTGTTTGTGATCTTTAGCCTACATGAGTGCGAACTTCGGCAGTTCGATAAAGCTGGAAATATATTCACAGATTCGAACTTCCCGGATCAATAACTCATAAGCGAAACACTGTAAAAACTATTTCCTACCGTAGTAAGGTAGACAATGAGTTATTGATCCGGGAAGTTCGAATCTGTGAATATATTTCCAACTGTACCGAACTCTTCCACCTCTGATCTGCTGTCACTGACAGTACATTTAAAACTGACAGTGGTTGGTGTATTTTATAAGTATTGAAGTTAAACAGTGTACTCGACAGTTACTCTGTTTCCCAGAATACAAACTAAAAAGCACAGAAACATAATGATTCTGACACTGTGAGACTTTACAGATGATAATTTAATCATATGCTTTAATAATGCTGATTCTTCATGATTAACTGTGAAAAACAACTCATCAGTTACTTTATCATCAGTTCCTCTTTCTGTCCATGTTGGGCAACTGACTTTCTAAATGTGATGTATTGTATATTACTAGATACTTTAATATTAAAGTAATAAATTATGTTACAATGTTACTGTCTGCGTAGAGTAATACATTACACATTACACTACTTTTTAGTTACTTTGAAGATTTCCAAATTAGCAAAATAAATAAATAAATAAAATTAATAACGAAACAGTAAAATACACCTTGACAGAAGGTGTATTTTGTCCCCCTCCCCCTTTGACTTCACTTTTACTTTCAACTCTGATTTTCTCTCTCGCTGATGGCGCAGCAAAAAATTCCATCGGTGAGTAAACACCTTCAACAGAATCTAACAGAACCCATCTAATTACTGAAATGGACCTGAATATATGCAGCATGTCGGTACCGGTGCAGGTTCAGTTCAAGTGGTTGTTGTCAGTAACTTCATGCAGCGAGCTGGAAACAGAGTTTTGTTCGAGGTGATTCCGCCATTTTCGACGACCTGCGCCTCAAAGAAGCAGAAGAGTCAAAGTCAAAATGTAGAAAAGTCATTTATCTTCCGTTGAATAGTGCCATACTCGACAGTTGCTCCGTTTCCCAGAATATAAACCAAACAGCACTGAAACATAATGATTCTGACACTGTAACACTTTACAGACTGTGGGATGATAATTTAATCAGGTATTAATGAATCCATATAAATCTGTGAATCAACATGCTGATCGATTTTCTTCATGATTAACTGAACAACAACTCATCAGTTACTTTATCATCAGTTCCTCTTTTTGTTTGTGTTGGGCAACTTGCTTTCTGGTGGAAAAAAAAACGGTGGAAACATCTTGTGTTTAGTTTGCACAGAGAAATGAATACATGAATGCTTCAGTGGTGCACGTCAGCCTCCTGCGGTCAAAGTGACTGTTATTATTAATAACTGCATAACAAGTTTTTCTACAGTTCTAAAGTCATGAACACAGGAGAGAAAACTATTTAAATCAGACTGAGAAGATAGATCACCAGAAAAGTAGAAGTTCACATTAAATAAGGAGATTAGTTTCATGTTAGGCTTGTTATAAAATGCCGTGCCTCCATAAAAGTACACAAGAATACAATTTAACACAACAGCTTAGCAGAGGGTAATACATATAAGCTCTCCATGTTCCCTGTAGTGGGTCAGAACGTGCAGAATTATATCAAATCTCCAACAGATTCAAAGTTAAGAAAATAATTCATCCACAGAACTCAAACAACAAAATTATCTGCTGTTCCATTTCCGAGCTGTTCAAGTTTGCAGCTGTTGAATTGGGCTTATTTACATCGTCATCATCAGCCTCAGACTGGACCTTTAATACTAAATACGCTAAAAAAGCCACTAGATGTCACACAACACTCAGCCACTCCCAAGAGGAACAGGATGAGGTCATGAATGAGAGTGTAGCAGCTCTCCAGGAAGCTAAACGAAGGATCATTATGTCACTGAATGTGGAGTCAGCTGTACTGAAGTCTGTGGTAGATGTATGGAGAAACACATTAGAACAAATTCTGATGAGTAAATGCTTCCTGTGAATAAAAAGAACGTTTCAAAGAGTAAGTTTACCATCAACCATCAATCATACGAGGTAGATGTGTTTGGTTTTCATGTACAGCTGTCACCAGTCTGACCTGAAGAGAGATTCATTGACTTCACGAACCTTTGCTTCTTTTTAAAGTTCTCACAACAACAATTCAGCTGAACTTTTCTTCTTCTTCTAATGTTTAACATTTCACTCACTGGATTGTCAGACTTTAACCAAACCTTAACCAAATAATGAATAAATGAACTGTATGTTTTTATCCATGTCTGATAATGATTTTGATGATGTTCACATATTACAGGACAGTTGGTGACTGACACAAGTAAGTATTCAAAGAACTGTTCATTGGCCAAAGCCACTAAAGTCAAGAGGTCTGTGGTCTGAATCTGTTCTCTGTGGAAAAGGTCATAGATAACCTGTCTTGTGATCAGACACTACATAAATGTGACAAGTCATTAGATAATTATATCTAATTTAGTGCAAAGGAACCTAAATTATTTTATTCTCCCATCAGCAGAACGAGTCTCTGATCTTTACAGCACAGTGACATCATGGCGGATGCAGGATCTGGTGAGTCTGGTCAGACTTTATTAGTCTGGATAAACATTTTTTCTCTCACTTTCTACATGTCTCTGTGATCAAAACTGTACAAAATAAACCTTAAATACAGTAGAATGAGGCAGCAGCAATCGATTGGCCAGCAGATCCTCTCTGTGAAAAAAATTAATAGAAGATGTCAATATTAGTTATTACTGTCATTGTTACTTAATACTAAGGGTGCAACCAACAGATCACAAAACTAAAAAAAAATCATTTTTTAGATCAAAACAAAAAGGATTATTGTTAAATGTTTTTGTTTATTGAAATATACATTTAAATTTGAAATTAATATTGAATTATGAATACTCTATTTTGGCTCTTATCTCTATCTAGACACTTGTTATATTCACTATTTCATAGTATTCTTTATATGTAGTCTATTCTTCAAATAATCCACAAGTCATATTGGCTCTTCTCTCGGACCAGGACTCAGTCACAGCATACAAACACTCTGTTTCCCATTTTTCCCAGTGGTGCAAGGACAATCATCTCCTTCTCAATGTCACCAAAACCAAAGAACTAATTTTCGACAACTGTAACAAAACCACTTATCATGAACCCATACACATTGACAATCAGCCAGTGGAGATTGTGGACAGTTTCAGATACCTCGGGATCACACTGGACAATAAGCTGAACTTCAACCAACACACCTCAGACATTATTAAGCGCTGCCAGCAGAGAATCCACATCATCCGTAAACTCAGATCATTGTCTCAGTCAGTTTGCATTCACTAACTCAGTCCACCCAGTACGTGTTTGTCTCAGATCCTCCTCACTGCAGCTCTGCATCAATGTTTGGGGAATTATTAGGTCGGCTTTAAAAAGTGAAATCTACAGTTAATAAGTGGTTCAGATAACGTGCCAAATCACGGATCAACTTCGTTCCATTATACCACTATCTGGTCAGTTTACATTAGTGACAACAGCAAATTAGACAGAGAGAACTCAACATACACGTACATCATGCACCAGAGCTTAAGGTTAGTTTACCTTGCATTCGCTGAACAGTTGAGGGTGATGGTCACGTAAATTAGATGTGTTGTCGCCCCTCGCAATAACTTTCTTCTTGCAGCTCCTGCAGATAGGGCTGCCATCCTCGACCAGCTGTCCCTGAGCATTCTTATATTGACCAAAATGATTATTTTCTGTGAGGTTTCTGATCGTTTATGTTGAAATGCAGATCTGTCTGCATTTTATTTCATTTAGAATGATCTGCAGGGCAGTGTTAAAGTGTTCAAATATAGAAATGTTTAGGCCAAAGAGCATGAGATTATGTGTCCTGAGCTTGGGTGTTCAATGCACTATTTTACATAAATAGGTAAGATTTTTATTTTTGGTATTCCTCCTGGGTGACTTTTCTTATTATTAATTTTGTTAGATGCTACACCTAGCATTAGAATGCATCATTTTGCACAATTTAATTAATTCGCGCAGCGATCTTGACCTCGCCTATTGTGTCCATGATGCAGCCATGTGGCCGCAGTTGTGTATACACAACAACCCTGAAAGATCAGAATCAGAATCCTTTTATTGTCATTGCACAAGTTTTAGCAGCATCCAGTCATTCACACAACATAAATAGAGTAAGAAGAACAAGTAAAAAGTACAAGGCATTAGTGCAATGTAACTGTATTTAAAAAAAGTAAAAATAAATAGATAATATGTACAGCAGGGATGGGCAACTTTGATGACCTAGAGGGCCACGAAATTTTGTCTACCTATTTACTACCTGAGGGCCAGATTGTAATCGTGCACTTCCACCAGGAAGATACTATGACCCCATCATTCAATTAGCCAATTATAGCTACTAAAATTAATGAAAACACATAAATATTGACTGAAAATCAAGTTTATTTTACAAACATCTCTATTTCATCTCTACATTTCATTGAATGAACTTAACTCAAACAAAACATGCAAATTTGTAATATAGTTATTTCAGTGCAATGACCTCTCAAAAATCATCATTTAATAAAAGTTAACAGACATTAATTGCATCAACAAGAATGAAGTGCAACAATTATAACAAATTGCAACAATGTTAACAACCCCCCACCCCCACCCCACACACACACACATACACAAACACACACACACATACACACACATTTGTTTGTAGTGCATTTGTACTCTGCTCTCCCATTCATGACATGTCTCAGATATATGGCATGATATTTGCGCCACGTTCAGTAATGGAGTAATGGGAGATTTTGCGCACAGAAAGATATATTTCAGCTTGCAATTATCCATTTTAATTTGCAATAATAACCTCTGTACTCTCACAAACTTACGCTCACTCAAGTTGGTACAGTATTAACATATAGCAAAGCTGAATTAAGCTTCTGATCTCCAAGTCTCCCATTGGGTGACTTTGTGGAACATTTGTGAGTGTAAGTTTGTGAGATCGCAGAGGTTATTATTGCATGTTAAAATGGATAAAAGCAAAGATGCAAATACATTTACTGAGCACAGAATGTATTTTTGTTTGCTCAAATTAAATTAAGTTTTTCTCTGTAACAACTTCTTTTCAAAATATAATTTCTGTGCTTTCAAAATATACTTTTCTGTGCTCAAAATCTCCCATTGCTCCTTCACAAATGTGGCAGAAATATCACACCATACAAATAAGCATGCATTTAACTCAAAAGCCACTAACCCTGACCAACAGGTGGATCATTGTAAAGTTAATGAGATACTTGTGGCCTCTCCTGCTGGCGTACAATAGACTGAATGTCAATGTCAATGCTTGTGCATCCAATCTGCATGAGCTGGAACAGAGTTTCATCTGTCAGCTTGTTTCTCTCTTGGGATTTTTTGTGCTTCATTGTTGAGAAGCTGCTCTCGCAGATGTAAGTGCTCCCAAACATGCTGGCCATTGAGAGGGCAAAATCCCAGAGGAGTGGAAAGCGGGACTCATGTAAAAGTTTCCAAAATGAAATTCCGTTTACCGCACATTATTTATTGTTAATCTACTTTGCTTTCAATTTACTTACTGCACTTGCAGTACTTACTGTTTATCATCCCGCAATTGTACTTCACACATATTTTTTTCACATTTGCATTTTTCTATTTACTCATTATGTGTTGATTATTATTCCTATTTTATAGTAGTTTTTACCTTTTTACACTTTTACTGCCTTCATACTGCATGTTGAACAGTACAGGAGGTGAGCGTGGTCGAGGCGCGGCTGTGGGAGAGAGAGAGGTGGACAGGGCTCGGGAGAGCAGCACCAGGTTACTTAATCACTAGACTGGATCTGAGGCACCCTTCGAGGTGAGGCGTAGTGATGGGAACGGCAGTTCTTTTTACTGTACTGAATCTCTAGAATCAGTTCATTAAAATGATTCGTTCAAAAGATTCGTTCACCGAATCGTTCAGTGCTCTCCAACTCCCTGAACTGATAAACAGTCAAACGATCCGTCATTCAGTTCATGATTCAGCCCTGAGGTTCACGTTCACTTACTGAGGGACGGTGCGTTCACGGACTATAGTATACAATCATCCGCAGGAGACGCAGCGCTGCTTTGAGTGGTATACATGCGCTAAAATTATTACACGGTGAAAGTGTCCTCTGTGCACAGTAAAATCACTTAACATGATGCTACACGGATGTTAGCAACACAGCGCTAATTTTAGCAGTACGGTTACTGAATGTGAATCAACTCCTCTGCCCTGAGTGAGTGAGTGACACAATGCCACTTTCAGCACAGTACGTGAACGACAGTCCTCAGCGACGCGAATCATGAGTGAATCAGTCGTTCACGAACAACCTGCTGAGGACGTGAATCGCTTGTGCAGTAGGTTCACGAATCATGAACGAATCACAGCGCGAACGTGAATCACGTCCTCACAGTTCTCTGAGTGAGTTGCTGCAGTTCCACTCCCGGCCGGCATGCTCGCTGCTGAGCTCAACTGAACTGAGAAAGGAATGAATCAGTTCCTGAAGTGATTCCGTTCACTTCGTTCACTCAAAAGAATTGTTCGTTTGAACAACATGTTCGCGTCCGATACAACACTAGTGAGGCGGTTCTTGGGGCTGGCCGGCTACTACCACCGGTTCATTCCTCGCTTTGCTGACCTGACCAGACCCATGACTGACCTCACCCAGAAGGGTGCCTCAGATCAGGTCCAGTGATTAGTAACCTGGAGCCCTCTCCACCTCTGTCTCTCCCGCAGCCGCGGCTCAACCACGCTCACCTCCACAAGTTGTAACACAGCTATTTTCCTATGGAGATCAATAAATGTTTCTGATATATTAACAGTTAGCTAGCTTTAACATTACCCACCTGATGTATGATGCAGTGAAATATCAGACAGTCAAAGCCGCTCTGAGGAGTCCGGCAAGTCCAGTGCGTCTTCCCTGCATTGATGGCGTGCCGTCGGTAACAACCGCAGAAAGTTTGTCAAAGCCGCCATGCTCACTTATAACACTGTTAACGGCATTGGAAACATCCTTTCCTTTGGTAGTGTCATGCAAAGACACCAGTTTTAGCAACTCCTCTTGCACTTCAAATGAACTGTCAATGGCTCTGGTGAAAATGAGAAGCTGGCTAACATCCGTCACATCCGTACTCTCATCCAACGCCAAGGAGAAGTATTTGCAGTGGTGCATGATTTGATTTAGCGTTCCTTCAACATGATTATGAATATCGAAAATTCAGTGGGCCGCCAGTTGCCCATCCCTGATGTACAGTCAAGGGCGTAACCATGGCATAGATATTGGGGGGGTCCAAATCAGAGAGCCATTTCCCTGAATTTCTTTTTTTAAAGTACATTTCCCACAATTCTATGATATTTTATATATGAAAATTCGCACATTTAGAAGTTTTGAGGACAACATTGACCATTTGAATTCACATGTAAAGGAATATTCTGTGAAATTGCGTGGATTCCTACAGAATCAAGATAAAACTTCTCTTTAAATTCCCATTAAGTGAAAATCAATGTTTTTATCTCAAAGGTTTTGCTCTATATCTCACCTATATGCCAGTATCAGGCCCAATGTTACTAGTTCTATTTACTGCTGACATGTAGGCCGAGGTTAAAACTAATGTTATCAAGCTGTTTAAGTTCTCATTCAGATTGCTCACCTGATCATCTGTATCAGAGCATGTCCCTGCCTGGCAACTGCTTTCACCGTGCCTCTCCCTCTCCCTCTCCCTGTGTCTCTGTGCTGCCTACATTGTGACCAGATACCATTATTTTACCAGAAGAACAATGGCTGACCTTGATGATCATTTTAATTCAAAACATTGATTTTTCTGCTTGTGTTACTAGTTTATTTGCTTTAGCTATATAGTAAGTGCATAAATAACAGTGTACAATGTACAGTAGTGTAGCCCCTTTCACACATGCACTGCTATTCTGAACTTATCTCGACATTACCTGGAGGAGCTGTATGTGAAACAAATGAGAGCAGTAACAGGGATGAGTTGATGTAGGAGATTTTCTTCATTGAAAACAAGGTGTTAAGCTCCAACAAATAGCTTTAAATTACGTAAATGAACACCTACATGGCATTAATGCAAGAATATGAATGTACTCCTGTCACATAACTCCACTTACATGACAACTTGACTTGAAAAAGAAGTCAATCTTCTGCTGCCTCTTCCTTTTTGGCATTCATGATCATACTGAATAATATCAAAATCAGTGGATGTTTCTATCAGTTCTATCTGTCAGTTACCATTAACTTTACCTGGCTTACCTGGCTTGGCCTAATTGTTTGCCACCTGGCTTGCTTAATATTAGCTAACATGCCACAAAGCAAGACAGAGTTATTAACAGACAAAATTCTACATTATTAACTAGTTAAACAACCGTTTCATACCTCCACTCTGTTCGCTGTCTGTCAGTGAGTGACTGCAGCTCCGTGTTAGCATGTAATTGTTTACTTTCCTGGGCGGCCGGGACTAGTGGGTTTGGTCAAATGGCTGTGAATGGCTTGATGGCTGTCAATCACTCTAACTTGACCAATGGATTTTCATGTATGGGGAAACTACTCAGCACTGTACTGAGGTGCGCTCCATTTCAGTATGCTGTTACACCGCGAGGGCAGGCAAACGGCTTAATACCTTGGGATGGGCGCAACCAAGTTTACAGTTAGGAGGGGAGGTTCACACACTTATGTTTTCCTTAAAAACGGAAATAAATTGAAAAATAAATAAGAAATAACGAGGCAGATCTGTTGGCAGGGTTTATAAAGGAGTGCATAATTAACATATTCTCTACTGTATATTGGGGGGGACAGATTGCAATGTTCTCAATATTGGGGGGGACATGACCCCCCCAAAGAATGCGTGGTTACGCCCATGTGTACAGTGTTACAATTATGTGATGATGATGTCGTCAATAAATTGCTCAGTTCTGCCACCCTACTTGTGGTGATGATAGAGAAGTGGTTAACTGCTGTCTTGCATGCAGACGACACAGGTTCAACTCCAGTGTTATCTGTACTATCCACTCTTATTGGCCCTTTCTGTTCCCGTCACGTAGAGAGTGTCTGACTTCATAGCAGCTTTGTATCCCCGCCCTGCAGTCGCAAGCAGATCTCGCTGTGGCAGGCGGTCAGCAGGAGTTCAACTTGAACGCACCTTTAGTGTGGCAAAACAGGAAACAGACAAATGAAAAACTAAAGGCTGGCTGAAGCTGTGACAACTTAGCTGTTACTACCACGTGTTTCAGCCTGAGTCAACTTAAGAGACAATCCTCTGATTGTTACTGCCTGCATTCCAGTTGGTGCATGTTTAAGGTTTGGTAAGCAAAGTTAGGCTTGTAACTTTAAAACTCAATTTTTATGCTCCATGAGTACCACATAATTGTGCCTCGTGTGATGCAGTGCACAACAAATCGTATGCTTTGAAATCTTTGGAGGATCTTTTCTCTCTTACAGCAGATAGTTTGTGTTTTTCCTCAGACGTCTCACTGACATAGTTCCAGTAAGTTACAGTGTGGGATGAGTAAAGATTACTCTCTTAGAGTGCTGAATGAATTTACACCTTTTCAACATCTGTCTATAATGTGTCTCCAATCACATTCTAAGGTGGTTTGATGGATCAAATGTCTGTGTTTATTTATACTCATACTTCCTTTTTCAATGATGATGAGTTCATATCTGTTATAAGTTATGCCTGCTTCAGTAATCAAGATTAAAAAGTCACAAAACACATTGAAACGAAGTTTATGGGAGCTACTGGCTGCTGCCATGGCAAAGTAAAGTCCACCACTGTTTCTGTCATGCATGTCAACACAATATTGCTTTTCAGTCTAAAGAGATAATCTGTGTTTTCTGTATATTTATAGATGGAGATTCAGGTGCCCAGAGGCGCAGCAAGAGCCCTGAACTTGACCGTCCTAACTGTGAGTCAAGCTTTGAGAACACATTATTAAAAACAGCAAATGCAGTTGCAAGGAACTTTATTGGCAGGAGTGTAAGGTTGTAAAGAACCACTATCAGGTGTATATATGATTCATCAACGTGTGTTGGATTTGACAGTGGAATGGGTTACCTTAGCTATTTTATCTGAGAAGTACAGAGGTCATAAAGAAAGCTGTCATGACTAGAAAGAAGAGAGCTGGAATATTTAACAACAAACAGCATCATGTCCCAAAAACTGGTCCGCTACACACAGTCGGCAAAACCACAATGATGATTTTGCTGCACAACAAATATATTTCTGCCATCTTCTGAACTGTATTTCTACCAGAGTGTAGTCTCTGTATCAAACAGAGACTTTACATTATATACAGAACAACATACATTACCCAGCGATGATCACTGTCATCTGCAGGTAAAATAAAAATACAAAATACAAAAGAAAATAAGTACATATTGTTTTAATTAAATAGTTTTAATAGTTGTTTTTTTTTTGCATATTTTGTATAGTAGACTGTAATGTTGTTATAGTTTTTCCTGACTGGTTTGAAACTCATGACAGAGATGGATTTTTGCCTTTTTGGGGGTAAATATACCAAATTGCAAATATATGAACTTCCTGGATCAAAATTAAAGATCACAAATCAAACTAAGACAGTAACTGTGCAACTTAACACTAGTAAGGTCAAGGTGTATTATCAGAGACATTTTTAATAGTACAGAATAATTACACACATATGAATGATGCCATTGTTAGTGCCTCAGTCAAAGGACAACGGATGAAATAGTGTGTATTTCTGTATCCTGTAGTTACAGATGAACATCAACCCCGTGAGCGCAGAGCAAGCAATGAGATTATGCCGCCTCACAGTGAGTCAAACTCATCTGAGTCAGAATTATTCCTAAAATTTAGAATTTGGGTGTAAAAATGATATTTAATGTAAATTGTATTAGTGCAACAGATCTGTTATTACATGATATTAGTCAATAGAGTTGATTCAGTGATTTAAGTAATTGTCATTCCAGTGTCTGAGCTGAGGGTGGTTCTGCTGGGGAACAGCTGGTCTCAGAGGAGTTCAGTGGGGAACTTCATACTGGGAGAGACTGTGTTCACCACCGAGGAAGAACCACGCAGCTGTCTGATAGTCAGAGGACAAGTAAAAAAGAGATACATAGTTCTTATCAACACCCCAGATCTGCTGCATCCCAACATCTCCTCAGAAGACCTGACAGAACATGAAGATACCTGTGTGAGATTCTCTGATCCTGGACCTCATGTGTTCCTGCTGGTTCTACAGCCTGAAGACTTCACTGAAGAAAATAAAGAGAAGCTGCAGTCAATCCTTGAATACTTCAGTGATCAATCATTTGATCATTCACTGGTTCTGATAGCACCACCCAGAGAGGAGAGTCCATGTTCCATGGAAGGATACATGCAGAATCCACCTTTGAGAGACATGATCACAAAGTGTAGATCCAACATATCGTGGCCTGTTGACCATCAAGAGTTGTTAGACCAAATGAACAAAGTGGTGCAACAGAGCAGAGAATCTTATGTGACCCGTGATTGTTACAAAGATGCAACATCTGATTTACCTGGTGGTCCTCAAGGCACGACACAAGGTCGGTTCAGGGCTGGTGAGTATGAGAGCTACTTTCACAATGTGATGAATAGAAGTCTTCCCTGATCAGATTTGAACATTCAGTCAGAGTTTCTCAGTTGATGGTGTTATCTTTTTCATAGGGCTGAAACAACTGTCGGACACAGGGCATTCAGTAAAAAATCCTTTCACCAACTGTGAGTATGCCTAGAATTGATAATCATGCAATTAGAGGGGACGTTGATTTACTGTAACTAATCCTGAGGCTTCTGTTATTCAACAGTGCAAAGATATTTTTCTCCATCACCCACTCCTTCATCTGTAGAAAGCACAAGCAAACAGTGTAAATAAATTAAATAAATCTAGAATGTGCAGCATGCAGTGGGCCACAACAGTACTTAGTAACGCACTACAGTAATGTGATTACTTTCACTACCATCACATTGACTTTGTGGTTGAGCAACTTGCTCAGTATGAATAGAGCAAACCTGCTGACACATTAATAATGTTGGATGTCGTCTTTCAAACCAAATCAGTTTCGGGGAAGACATTCAGCTTAACATACTACCAATATTATCTGATGGTGCAATTAAGGGCCTGGACAATAGATGAAGGGTGCTGGCCCAAGAGAAAGGTTGATAACTACTGCTTTAGGTGTTCTTCAGATCAAAGTGCCAGCTGTGGCCCAGTGTTTGTATTTGGCACCACTTACCTGTTGCCATCAACCGTAATGTGCTCCACCTCCTTTTTTTCAGCACTTGCAGTTTCAACACCTACAGTCAGGATTGTACTGATGGGGAAAAGTGAAGACAAAATGACAAAGCTGGGTAACTTCATCCTACAGAGTCAACATTTCCGTTCGATAAAACATTCCAATCAAGTTGCCAGGAGAGAGTGGAAGGGAAACTATCTTACTGTAGTAAAAACTCCAGACATGTTCAGTCTGTCTGTGGAAG
This sequence comes from Diplodus puntazzo, assembly GCA_963678695.2. NCBI lineage: Eukaryota > Metazoa > Chordata > Actinopteri > Spariformes > Sparidae > Diplodus > Diplodus puntazzo. The sequence continues at coordinate 23,646,503 of OZ023170.1, forward strand.
CATTTAAAGAAGAGATGATGAAGTGTGTGGATCGGTGTCACCCTGGACCAAATGTTCTCCTGCTGCTAGTGAAGCCCTCTGACTTCACACAGAAGAACAGAGATACACTGAAGTTCATCCTGAGTCTGTTTGGTCGAGACGCTTTTAAACACTCGATGGTCATCATCACACATGAGTGGAAGGAAACTAATCCTACTCTACATCAGCTCCTTGAAGACTGTGGAGGAAGACACCACAACATGTCTGAGGGCAACCACAGGTCATTAATACAGAAGATGGAGAACATTGTGCATAAAAACAGAGGAGCCTTCCTCACCTTCAGTGACGAGACCATCAGACCAGCTGTAAACCTGGTTCTGTGTGGGAGGAGAGGAGCAGTGAAGACGTCAGCAGTGAAGGTCATTTTAGGTCAGACAGAGTCTCCTTCAGTCTCCAACTCATCAGAGTGTGTTCAGAGTCAGGGAGAGGTGTGGGGACGTTGGGTTACTCTGGTGGATCTGCCTGCCTTGTGTGGGAAGCCTCAGGAGGAGGTGATAAAAGAATCACTCAGGTGTGTCTCCCTCTGTGACCCTGAGGGCGTCCACGCCTTCATCCTGGTCCTACCTGTGGGTTCTCTCACCGATGAAGACAAGTTAGAGTTAAAGACCATCCAGGACACATTCAGCTCTCGAGTCAATGACTTCACCATGATTCTGTTCACTGTGGACTCAGATCCTACAGCTCTAGCTGTTGTTGACTTTGTTAACAAGAACAGAGACATTCAGGAGCTCCTTCAGAGCTGTGGAGGAAGATATGTTGTTCTCAACATCAACGACAAACAGCAGATCCCAGATCTGTTCAACATCGTGGAAAGAAATAAACCGTCCTGCTACACAACTGAAACGTTAGCACATGCACAAAGAGATAAGCTCATCAAGCAGCAAGCTGAACTTGAGAGTCTGAGAAAGAAAAACAACATCACGCGTAAGTACTTTGAATTTAAATGTTTTTTCTGTGTTCTAAAGCATTTGTACTTTCAGTCCTGATGCTGTATCTGAGCAACTATGAATATTTAGAATAACTCCAGGTCTTATTGTTTTGCAGCTGATGAGGAACAGAGTCCAGCAGGTCTCAGGATCGTGCTGATTGGGAAGACTGGCAGCGGAAAAAGCGCTTCAGGAAACACCATTCTAGGAAGAAAGGTGTTTAAAGCTGAATCAAGCCAATCATCAGTTACCAAACATTGTCAGAAAGAACGAAGTGAAGTGAACGGTCAACCTGTGTATGTGATCGACACTCCCAGTCTGTTCGACACAACTTTGAACAACGATGAGGTCAATAAGGAGATGGTGAAATGCATCAGTCTTCTGGCTCCAGGACCTCACGTGTTCCTGTTGGTGATGTCAATTGGCAGATTTACACAAGAGGAGAAGGAGACATTAAAACGTGTCCAGGAAGGTTTTGGGACGAATTCTGAAAGGTTCACCATCATTCTGTTAACTGGAGGAGATACACTAGAAGATGAGGGGCGGTCCATTGAAGAGTACATTGAAACCAAATGTGACGATTCATTTAAGAATCTGATCCGTGACTGTGGAGGAAGATATCACGTGTTCAATAACCGGGATAGGAACAACCACAAGCAGGTCGATGAGCTGATAACCAAGATTAACACCATGGTGAAGACAAATGGAGGCAGCTGCTACATTGATACTATACAGAAAGAGATGGAGAAGATCCTGCAGGAGAAAGAAGAAGAGATGAAGAGAGAGTGGGAGGAGCTTCAAAGAAAACATGAGGAAGAAATTAACAAAATGAAAAGAAGATTAGAGGAACAGAGAGCAGAAATGGAGAGAAAGATGAGTGAAAAACAACTTGAAGAGAAGGAGAAAAGCATCAAAAAAGAACGTGAGGAGAGAAAGAAAGAACAGGAAATCAGAGAAGAAGAGAACAGGAAGAGAAAACAAGAGGAAGAAACTCAGAAACAGGAGTGGAAACAGAGAGTTGAAGCTTTGGAGCAAAAAATAAGATCAGAAGCAGAATCAAAGGAAAACATTTACAAAAAACTGGAGCAGAGCAGAGAAGAGATGAGAAAAGATCGAGAGAACGAGGAGAGAAAACAAAAAGAATGGTGGGAAAAACGACATCGAGAAGATGAACAGAGACGACAGGGGGAACAAGAAAGACTGAGAAAGCTTCAAGAAGAATACGAGCAAATATGTGAAAATGATGAAAAGAAGAGAAAGGAAGAGGATCAAATCAGAAGAGAACAAGAGGAAAAAGAGAAAAAAGAGATTGTGGAAGAAGAGCAAGCAAGAATTGAAGAGGAGAGAAAAGTGAGAGAAAAACAACTTGAGGAAATGAAGGAAAAGATTGAGAGGGAGCGTGAGGAGAGAGAGAAAGAACAGAAAATGAGGGATGCAGCAGCTAGGAAGAGAAAACAGGAGGAAGAAAGTCAGAAACAGGAGTGGAAACAGAGAGTTGAAGCTTTGGGGCAAAAAATAAAATCAGAGGCAGAAGCAAAGGAAAACATGAGCAAAAAACTGGAGGAGAGCAGAGAAGAGATGAGAAAAGATCGAGAGAACTGGGAGAGAAAACAGAAAGAATGGTGGGAAAAAACGAGATGAAGAAGAGGAACAGAGACGACAGGGGGAACAAGAAAGACTGAGAAAGCTTCAAGAAGAATATGAACAAATAAGAGAAAATAACGAAAAGAAGAGAAAGGAAGAGGATCAAATCAGAAGAGAACAAGAGGAAAAAGAGAAGACACACATGGTGGAGACCCACAAGAAGGAACTGGAGAATCTGAAGAAGACGTATGAAGAAGAAGCCAGAAAGAAAGCCGAAGAGTTGAATGAATTCCAAAAGAAATACACCGAGGATATTGCAGACAAGGAGAGACAACATAAGGAGCAATATGACATCTTAAAGGCACTTTCAGCCCACAATGAAGAACAAATGAAGAAAAAACATTTCGATCAAATTTCTGACCTGGTGAAATGTGTGGCCAAGGAGAGAGGGAGTCTGGATGAAATCAGTGACTTACTGATTCAACATCAACAGGAAATGAGCCAGGAGCAAAATGAGGAGGAAAAGAAAAATCTGCAGCAAAAACATGAAAATGAAATAAGTGACTTGCTACAGAAACTTTTGAATGAAATACATGAAAATGAAAACAGAAAGGAAGCTGAAGATAAAACCAGCTCATCTGGGAGTCAAACCAGCTCATGGCAGTGTTTGACTTCATGAGGAGATTGTTTCCATGTGAGCATCACAGCAGGTTCAGATGAGTTTCCTTTGAACTTGTTTCACTCGGTTTAAATAACTGAAACTTTTGATGGTAACACTTTGCTGTGGATTACACTGTTATGTTCACCAGTGACACAAAAAATATTACTCCTGTCTGTTGATTTTCATTGCCAAGAAACGTGAAATCATTCCTGAACGTTGAATTTTGTCATTTTCAGCTGTAACAGTAACATTTAGTGTAACTTTAGTGTAACTTGGTCCAACACTCTGAATTTTCTACCATGAAATTATTGTAAACAAGCTTTGCGATTTGTTCTATACCAGGGGTCACCAACACGGTGCCCACGGGTACCAGGTAGTCCCCAAGGACCACACCTCAGGCCTGTTCTAAAAATAAAAATTAAATATTGATATTATCTGTTTCCCACCTTGTTAAGTCATTGTTGCTAATTATTGTGAGAAATGATTAACGTGATCAGTGTCTTCACATAGATGAGTATCATTGATCATTAATAATTATTAGGGCGGTCAAACGATTATTTTTTTTAATCACGATTAGTCGCAAATTAATCGCAATTTTTTGGCACATTTTTTTCTGTTCTAAATATATCTTAATGTATTTTTTTCATGTTCTTAATACTTTTAAGAAACTTCAGTACAGTACTTCCGTTAGGAACCTGATTTTGTCTGTCTGTCTGTCTCTCTCTCTCTCCAGGACTGTCGCCAACCTCTTCAGCTTATCTGTTGTTGGCATGGTGACTTTGGTCTCATGTATGAGCTTGCGTTGGCTTGCAAATGATATTTGAGGCTCGGCGTACTTCAATGCTAAATCATTTCATGTCGACAGTACGTGCAGATAACTTTTGTCCTATCGACCACCTGGCAGTGTTTTGAAAGTGAATTTGCAGTTCATAAGTCCTTGCTCCATTTTACTTTTGCTTTCGCTTTTCAGTTCACCGTGTTTTTCCCGAACCGCCAGCCCTGCTTCTTCTTCTGATTCCCTTTCTAATTCTTCTGCCACCGTCTGGATCAAGACTACAGGTGCCACCAGCGGCCGTAAATCATACAATGTGCGTTTCTTTTTTTATATACTGAGCGTTAATCGCGCGTTAAAAAAATTAACGGCGTTAAGAGTGTATCAAGCTGGTAGTCCTTCATATGACTCAGTACCTATGAAGTAGTTCTCAGTTTCAAAAAGGTTGGTGACCCCTGTTCTATACAATATTAACCTGCAGGTAACCATAGCAACAGAACTGATGTTTCAGACTTTGTTTGCAAGTGAAGTGCATGAGAATTTTTCTATTTTTTTTTAAATGTCAAATTTGTTAACATACTCACACAGTTTTTGTACCAGACTGTGATCATGTTGATGTCAAGGTGCAGAAACAAAGTCAAATTAACCAACTATTTTATTTCAGTTAAAGAGATTCAGAACTGAAGCCAATGGTGGGACCAGATGAGGGCAGTTGGATCAGATGTGACTCATTCTGTCCCCGAAACATGCAGCGTGTCGAGATTTAGATACATTTTTGAACTGGTTCAACATGCTGGAGTCACACAAGACAGAAAAGTGAATGAATTAACATTAATTCAACATCTGCCATCAGACATTAAGTTGCCAGGAGCGTCCTTTCTGGGTTGTAATATTATAAGTTTATGTGTAAGAGTTTTTCTCATGTGGAGTTAAACTGTGATTCTTTCATTTTTTTCTTCTGTTGCCTTATTGAATCCAATACATGTAGACTGAAGCTTAATGCTGAAGGAGAACCTCAGGTTTATTTTGGACCTGTATTTGTGTATCTGCTGCCCTCCTCTGGTTCCATGATGCATGTTGTTCCTCGTCTCCCTCCAGACGTGTCGTTGCAGATTTTTCATGAGTCTTATAATCTTGATTTGTGATTAATATGTACTATTATTTCATTTTCTTTTCTTCACACCAGATATTGTGTGAGTTCAGTGTGTCCTTTTAGATAAGTTGTTTTTTGAAAATGACAGAGGCCTCCTACACAGGTCTCTGACCCTCGTGTTCAGATTTCATTTGTTTTATTTTATGTGTGATTATAGAAATATATGATCAAATCATAATGTTTTCATGTTAAAAAAACGAACTTCCAACCTGCTGTGAGGATCAAACAACATTTTCTAATAAAATCTGTTCATATTGAATCTACAAGTTTTTTCTTAATTTATTTTAGATATTCTGCTGAAAGACAAATAAATATTAAAAAATAATCTGTATGATGGAGAAAATCACATGACCAAAGACTTTACAAAGTGAAACTAAACTTTGAGTCTTATGATTGACCTGAATTATAACTGAGTTTTGAGTCATAAAATAATGGTTAATACAGTTTTTACCGCTGTAACATTTGCTGAATTACCAAGAAGGCTCAAATAATTAAGAAAGTGTGTAAACAGTGTTTCATAAAGTTTATACAGTTCTTTCTAACGCAACAAGTCTAAAAATTGAGCGTTTTTTGAAGGGAATCTGGCGACTTTATTTTTCTTTTCTCCACAAAAGCGGCCTATATTTTTACAAATTGACATTTTTGCAGTCAATATGTTGTATTCTTTAATAATTGTGGTGTAAATAGTTAAATCACTGATAACAGTTTGTTAAACAGCTGCTGGGAGGTAAGAAACACTTAAGACATGGAACTTTAAACATGAAAAACACACTTTTTACAAAGAAAGAAACATCTTAATGTTTTGTATTTAATGCCGAATTAACAGGAAGGCAGCAAGGATTTAGAATTTGTGGTAGCTGTTTTATACAGTGTTTAAGTTTCTCCTGATGATACAACAACTCTTAAAATCATGTGATTTGTGAAGGGAGGCTGGGATATCGACACTACGGCTGTGTCCAAATTCAGGGGCAGCATCCTTCAAGGACCCGTCCTTCGCCGCCAGCAAAGGCAGGGTCCTTCAGAGAGACCTGCAGGCAGCATCAGCCTGTTGTGAAATGAGACAGTCTACCCTTCGCAGCATTTCCCGGTTGCGTCATCAGATAATCCCGCCCCTACCCGCACGTCACTATTTATGCAGCCCAGGTCTGAAAGTGACTAGAAGAGTAAAGTTTGACTTTCAGATCCAGGGGCGCCGCCAGGGGGGGGGAAGGTTAGGACGATTCCAAGGTCCCGGCACTCACAGGGGGCCCTTTGAGACATGGGCAACCTATACAAGGGCCCAACTAGATTTTTTTTCATGGGGCCCAAAATCCCTGGCGGCGCCCCTGGTCAGATCTGTTTGAGCTACAGGAATTCCTGATTTCCTTTTTAATCCTTCTCCATGTGGAGGACGAGGAGAAGCAGCTCTGATTTATCTCCAGCTGAGAGGACCGTGGAGCGGTAAACCTGTTATTGAACCCACATAATGTTATCAATATTATCATTATTAGCTAGCTAACAGTTTGGGATCATTAACATACCGAGTAACCGATACATTACGTTAATGCTGACATGTAAACTGCTGATCGCCACATATGATTTTATTATGATTTTAAAGGCTCTGTATTTAAAATGTTTGGTAGATAGTTTGTTTGTTGTAATTTATTATTATTATTATTATTATTATTATTATTATTATTATTATTATTATTAAAGTATGAAATTATAATTCTTGCCTCTTTCTTAAAACATTCTTAGTGACATGGCAGCCATCTGAGTCAGAACTGCAGACCCAGTTGATGGACGATGTGGTGGACCGAGGAGACTGGACCCCCAAACACCCTGAGTACCGACCCAGATGATGTCCCACTGACACCATCCAGCCCAGCAGCACTGCAGGGACTCCTGCTCAGCCTGTTGCTGTCCATCATCTGTTACTGTTTAAATATTGTTTTTAATAATAACTGTTTTTGTTAATAGTGAATACTAATCTGTAAATAGTTATTTATGCTGCTATAATAGCCCTGACACACATTTACTCCATTCTTCATTGTTTGAGCTGCTCTGTGAATGGCAATGAATGTGTTGTGTTTGTTTTTTTAAAGTAATTCTGGGACCGCATTTTTCCTTACTTTTTCGTACTTCGTGTAGGTCTTAAATTTAGTTCAAAAAGGTCTTAAAAAGGTCTTAAATTTGACTTGAAACCCTGGAGCTACTCTTGTCGGTTAGAGGCAGATAATTCAAAAACCGTAAATCCTACCGATAAAGTAGACACATTGGGAGAAAGAAGACAGGTGTGGCTACAACTCTGGAAAATATCACTGTTTTTGAGCATGATTCATGGCCAGGATCATCACGGAAAGACAACATTTCTGAGATAATTTTTGAGTTTCTCTCACTCTGTCAGTTGGCCCCCGCCACTCTGCTGCACGAACATTCCGCCATACACACTCATTGAAAACCTTGAATTTTTCCAAAATCACTCACCGTGATTCGCACAGCCCACTATGGACAGCTATAGAGGTGTCCATAGTGGGCTGGCGAGCACAAAGGACATTGCAGGACGCTTCAACAATATAAAATAGCTGGTGTCAGGAAATGTGACAGCTACCTCACTAATGGTTAAACTATAAACCAGCACAACAATTACAATTGGCAACATAACATAAGCCACCATGTTCTGAACAGACACACTTAAAATGCTAACAAAAAGTAAGATTTTGGTTTTTGAACATTAATAGCAAACTTTTATTGATCTGGTCATTATTTCGTTTTTATATAATTGGGAGTCTGCACATGGTGTTTTATTTCGAAAATTGACCGGATGCTCTATGCCTTTACGGTGTCTTCTGGTTGGCACGATCTACACTGTGCAGCTTGTTGCAGCTTCCGTCAAAAATAAACCGGGCAGCCGCATCGCAAAGCAGCCGTGCTCGACTTGACTTCACAGCGCGTCGGAGCTGATCGCGACCGCTTGTGATTTGCAACACACTACTCTGCTGCTTGATCTCAGGGAGGAGGGAATATGAAATTACTAAACCAACATTGGCCCACAGACTAGTCAGGACAACTAGGCATTTTGTGTGAACTATTGCTTTTTCCTTAGCTCTCCTTTGTCCTGACTCCTGGACTTCCCTTCCTCATAAATATCCTACATAAAGAACTCAATGTTAATAATCCTGAACCTGGAAGTGTTGAAATATTTGATGTAAACTTAGAACAAACCTCTACAGCCTTAATTTTGATTAGGAAACATTCTTTCTTTTGTTCTTCTATCTGCTTTTTATTCATTATTTACATATATTTTGTTGTTCTAATCTGTTTTAACTAATCTTCCATCCTAGCTTTTACTGTACGTTATATTATTTTATTCCTCTTATTATTTAAGATTTTAATAGTTTTATTGCATTTCATTGTCTTCATTTATATTCTTTTCTAGTTTCTGAGAGCAGTAACAGGGATGAGATTTTCTTCATTGAAAAGAAGGTTTTAAGCTCCAACAAATAGCTTTAAGTTATGTAAATGAACACCTACATGGCATCAATGCAAGAATATGAATGTACTACTATACACTTGAATTAGTGCATTTATGGATTGAATGCTAGCTTTCTGTTTCCCTCCTGTCATAACTCCACTTACATGACAACTTGACTTGAAAAAGAAGTCAATCTTCTGCTGCCTCTTCCCTTTTGGCATTCCTCACAAAAAGAATAATGATCATGATGAATAATGTCAAAATCAGTGGATGTTTCTGTCAGTTCTATCTGTCAGTTACCATTAACTTTACCTGGCTTGCATTCACTTTGTTTGCCACCTGGCTTGCTTAATATTAGTGGGCATGCCACAAAGCGAGACATAGTTTATTTATTTACAAACAAAATTCCACATTATTAACTAGTTAAAGATCCGTTTCACACACTGCATGGAAAGTGGGATTTTCCTCACTATGCAGCACTGTAGATTGTTGTGGATGTTCAGGTTTACGACTGCACACGGCAATTTGCAGGCAACACTGAAAACTGCCGTGAATTGTTGGAAATTGACGCTGGTCTTGCTTGGCAGTTGTCCCCCCATGACCCCCCTCCCCCTGATTCTATGGAGAGGCTTTAACATGTAAATGAAAATACTGTGAGCTGTACAATTGCAAATCAGGGCAGCAGGGGGAGTTTTACCCCAGGTGACCTTTTTCTAAAAGGTATTAACTTATTTTTAGGAAAATCTCTGGTATAAATAGATCAGGCTCAGCCTAATTATAGACCCTTTAATTTTAGCTTGAATTGATTTATTTAATGAAAGTATGCTAGATTAATTACTGTGTATGTCATTAGCAATGCCCAATGTTGTGTAAAAAAAGATACATTAAGATAGGCTACAAGATACACTTATTTATTTTTCCCTCTCAAGTTAACAAGTTATATTTGTGTGTATATGTACATATACATTTATAATGAGCAGGGCTGGACTGGGACAAAAAATCGGCCCTGGCATCTTTGGCTCAGACCGGCCCCTCATAACTAGCAGAGCACATCCGACTAGTAATTTATGTATGTGTTCCCCAAAGGAATGTATTTTACTATTATACCAAACCCAACTCTAATTATTGTGGTGAGGTGTGCATATGTTTACTGACTTGACTGGAAAAACGCTCACAAACCCTTTCAATCCTATAACTATGTCTTTAGAAGTCTGTCAAATAACCATTGTGGAAAGCAAATAAGTACATTTACTCAACACAGTTCTACCTCCTTAGGTATATTCTACTTCAAGCATAATGTATCATCAGCATCCTAAATCTCAGACGTTTAGCGTCTATTGTTAACTCCACCACTTTTGTCTGCTCTGTGTAGTTTCATTGATTCTTTTATCCATTTTCTAGAAATCATCTCTAATATGTATTTTTTGAATTTCCCTGATGTAGCAGCTCAATTCTAATTCTCCAGGTTAAAAGGTGCTCCCTCCTTTAAAAAGATATAACATGCCATTGTATCAGGCTAAAACCAGGCTGCTTTATGAACTCATGCAAAGCAACTTGTCTTAAAAGCATTTAACACTGTGTTACTCTTATTCAATGTGGGCATACCTTTTGCTAATAATACTTTTATACTTTTTTTTTTACACTTACTTTAGTAATGCTTAAATTGCAAAGCTTTTATTTATCATTTAGCAGTTTTAAAATCTGTTTTTTAAATCATATTTAACCACAGCATAGAGGGTTGCTACAAATTCAAACTACTATGCAGCCTGTCAGCACACCTTTAACCTAAATATCTAAAATGCCATAATGGAGCCTAAAATGGACACTTGCTGCTCATCAACACTTCTCAGCCTTGACCGTTTGCTATTTTACCAGAATAAGGTGCCGTGGCTGCCAGATTTTATTAAGCATGCAACACCAATTAATATTGATACTAATCAATCATCATTGCTCATCATTCTCATGTAAGTTGAGTTTTCAAGGGGCCTGAAAATTACGACCCGACCCGGCCCGCGGGTTTTTAAGCCCGAACCCGACGCAGCCCGACATACCAGCATCAATTGTCTCTTCACCACACGCGAAGCCGGCCTGAACCCGCGGGTCCGGTCGGGTTTGTCGGGCCGGCCCGACCCGCTGATAGCTCTACATGTAGGCTAGTAGAGCTACCGTTGCCTCCATCACCTCACAGTCCCTGTATTATCCTAACGTTACTACCTGCTTACCGGCTGTACTACACTGTCCCTGTCAGTCAGCAGCATCTCTGGCTGCTCCTCTCCTGCCCGCTGCTGCTGTCTTCACCTTCCACCTGTCCTTGCTGGCTCTCTGCTGTCACAGTGGACGTGGAGGCTACAGCAGCTTCTCCAGCGAACAAGTCTGTGATTTTAGCACATTTGCAGCACAGTGAGATTCTTCACTCTCTTAGCACGCAACTCTCTGGTTGCTCCATGTTGTCGCTCCTCACGCTCAACACAGTGAAACCAGCAGAAGTTACAGGTGACAGCGCAGAGAGGGGTGGGGCCGCTTTCGTACGATATATCCTGATTGGTTCAGTCCACTGTCTATATTGAAGATGGACCAATGGGCCGTCCCATCTAAATTGTGCTCTTAGAAAAGATTTGAAAAAAAAAAAAGAGGAGAGCTGAGAGATTTCATTGGATTAGCCCAATGTCCTTCAAGAAAATCAACCAATGGGCCGTCGCGTTCGATAAAAATGATTTATAACATACCTTTTTGATTAAATTATGACAGCCCGGCCCAAAAATGTGCGTTACCTCCATCACCTCACAGTCTCACCTCACAGATGACCAGTCCATGCCTGTATGGGCCACAATTTACTCTATGTTATGTTTGATCAGTGTGTTTTTTCTCCGTGTTGTGTGAAAATGAAACAAATGCACACCTCTCAAATGGTTTATAAAAATGGCTTTGGATCAGATCGCCTTTCGTTGTGCCTATGTCTCATCCTTGCTACAACGACCGCAGCCATGTGTGCGTAAAGCTGTGCCAGTTAATACATGACTTTCAAAACGTGCTAAATAAAGACGCAAAATCAGCGAACGCAATTAGTTCGAGGTTTGGTAAATCACATTGCGTGCGCTAGATTAATCTATTTGCATCTACTCCTCCCAATATTTTGCGTGTTTTGGCAGAGACACCCATATGTACATATTCATTAAGGCAAACACGCTAAATGGATTGCGCGTGCTATTTTGCCCGTTTGAGAGACGCAATCCTCGTTGCGTCCGGTTAGTAGATCAGCTTCAACATGTGTTTGCGCGCGCAATCAAGTTTGCACACGTTTTTACACACGCAAACCTTTAGTAAGTCAGGCCCTTGATACTTTAAGCAGACTTTTTAATCAGTCTAAACTTTTCAGACAAATATTGTAGTCAAGACAGGAAGTTGACTTCACTTTCACTTTCAACTTTGATTTTCTCTCTCGCTGATGGCGCAGCAGAACGTTCCACCGGTGAGTAAACACCTCTAACAGAATCTAACAAAACCCATCTAGTCGATGAAATGGACCTGAATATATGCAGCATGTCGGTACCAGCGCAGGTTCAGTTCAGGTGGTTGTTGTCAGTAACTTCACGCAGCGAGCTGGAAACAGTTTTGTTGGTGGTGATTCCGCCATTTTCGACGACCTGCGCCTCAGAAGAAGCAGAAGAGCCAAAGTCAAAATGTAGAAAAGTCATTTATCTTCCGTTGAATAGCGCCTGAAAATGTATTGATATGAAATATTAATAAAGAGACTTCCACCTCTGATCTGCTGTCACTGACAGCACATTTAAAACTGACAGTGTTTGATGTATTTTATAAGTATTGAAGTTAAACAGTGTACTCGACAGTTACTCTGTTTCCAACAATATAAACCAAATAGCACTGAAACATAATGATTCTGACACTGAAACACTTAACAGACTGTGGGATGATAATTTAATCAGGTAATAATTAATCCATATAAATCTGTGAATCAACATGCTGATCGATTTTCTTCATGATTAACTGTGAAAAACAATTAATCAGTTCATCAGTTCCTCTTTTTGTCCGTGTTGGGCAACTTACTTTCTAAATGTGATGTTTTATATATTACTAGGTACTTTCATATTAAAGTAATATATTACGTTACAATATTACTTTTACTTTACAATATTACAATACTTTTTAGTTACTTTCTACAAAATGTCCCAATAACCTCTATAGAGCAGTTAAACAGATGTTTCTGGATGAAGGACTGCTCAGACAGGATCACAGTCTGATATATTATGAGGGAGGAATAAATGTTCCTAATTTAATTCTCATCACATGAAACACAACAGATCTAAACCTTCTATAACGTGTAGAATGAGACTAAAATCTCCTTTTCTGTGCCTGTTTCTGTTACTCCACAGAACATCAGCATGTTGTGATTTGAGAATGTAAATGAAAGTTTTTTATTTCAGTCACTCAGAGACTGAACAAAGAACTTCTAGGCTCGGTTCTGTTCAACACACAGAGTCCATATTAATATGTTCATGTTGGTGTGGACGGGTTCTTAAACAAACAACAATATAAGCATCACTTCTGTCTGTAACTCTCATTGTAATGCGACATAATTGTAGTTATAACATACTGAAATACAAACTGTAGCACGTTAAAATGCTACGTGACCTCTTAAAGAAATATTTAAGTGTACGCATTAACCCGAACACTGTTTGTTAGTCTGTTAAAATAAGAACATATGTTTCTTTTGTATGATTATGACTGATACATATCACACTCACACTAAAAATATCTATTCATCATCATCATGTGTGACATTTCCAAGAGTGCCAAGCAACCTCTTAGTTTTCTCATCGCTTATTTATTACTGCTTCTTATGCCTTACCTTTAAGTAAAGTGACTATACTGAGTAGTTACTCCATGGTTATGACAATATACTACTGAGTCCACAATATGTTCCTTACTAACAAACCAGAGACACGAGGAAATCTCAGAAATATTTTAATCAATACATTTAAATCTCATGCACATCCTTTAAATTCAAACGTCGACGGCCACAGACTTCGTTTTAAAGGCTCAGCTCCTGCACTGGATCGACTGCCCTGATGTGGACAGACTGTGCACTCTGGACAGTATCTGTCCCAAAGATGTCCAACTTTTTTTTCTATTTGTATCAAAAATATACGTATGACAAAGCAGACAACTGCTGTAAAGAGAATATCTGCACATCAAATGAATGAACGACCCCTACGGATGTTATATGTACTGAGAGAGAGAGAGAAAACTAATTTAAATCCGACTGAGAAGATAGATCGCCAGAAAAATAGAAATTCACATTAAATAAGGAGCTTCTCTTTATGTTAGGCGTGTTATAAAATGCAGTGCCTCCATAAAAGTACACAAGAATATAATTTAACACAATAACGTAGCAGAGGGAAATACATACAGATCAAATCTGCAACAGAAAGTTGAAATTTTTTTTCAGAAGTTAAGAAAATAATTCATCCACAGAACTCAAACAACACAATTATCTGTTGTCACATTTCCGAGCTGTTCAAGTTTGCAGCTGTGTTACTCATGCATGACTTTTTATTGTGTGTGTCATTAATTACAGTAAATAATGAGATTTATGGTTGCTGATACAGAGAATTGTTGACCTTACGTGGGTTGAATTGGGCTTATTTACATCGTCATCATCAGCCTCAGAATGGACCTGTAATACTAAATACAGCCACTAGATGTCACACAACACTCAGCCTCTCCCAAGAGGAACAGGATGAGGTCATGAATGAGAGTGTAGCAGCTCTCCAGGAAGCTAAACGAAGGATCATTACGTCACTGAATGTGGAGTCAGCTGTACTGAAGTCTGTGGTAGATGTATGGAGAAACACATTAGAACAAATTCTGATGAGTAAATGCTTCCTGTGAATAAAAAGAACGTTTCAGAGAGTAAGTTTACCATCAACCATCAATCATACGAGGTAGATGTGTTTGGTTTTCATGTACAGCTGTCACCAGTCTGACCCTGAAGAGAGATTCATTGACTTCACGAACCTTTGCTTCTTTTTAAAGTTCTCACAACAACAATTCATCTGAACTTTTCTTCTTCTTCTAATGTTTAACATTTCACTCACTGGATTGTCAGGCTTTAACCCAACCTTAACCAAATAATGAATAAATGAACTGTATGTTTTTATCCATGTCTGATAATGACTTTGATGATGTTCACATATTACAGGACAGTCGGTGACTCAGAGCTCTTTGACTTCACCCTCAGAGTTTAGAGGACACAGTGCAGCAGCACTGACACAAGTGAGTATTCAAAGAACTGTTCATTGGCCAAAGCCACTAAAGTCAAGAGGTCTGTGGTCTGAATCTGTTCTCTGTGGAAAAGGTCATGAGATAACCTGTCCTGTGATTTGACGCTACATAAATGTTGACAAGTCATTAGATAATTATATCTAATTTAGTGCAAAGGAACCTAAATTATTTTATTCTCCCCTTCAGCAGAACGAGTCTCTGATCTTTACAGCACAGTGACATCATGGCGGATGCAGGATCTGGTGAGTCTGCTCAGACTTTATTAGTCTGGATAAACAAGTTTTCTCTCACTTTCTACGTGTCTCTGTCCCCAGACTGTAACCTGTTAAGAACTAGCCTCTTTTTTGTGTCCCTGCTTGATAATTAACTGAATATATCTCTAATCAATGAATCATTACAAAGGGAACACTTGAAATATTTGCTCAGATGTGTCAGCATTAGAGCTGCACGATATATCGTTTGAGCATCGTCATCGCGATGTACGTGTGTACAATAGTCACATCGCAGAGCCTTTGATGTAGGATGCAAATGAACTCATCTAATTTAAACGTACCTGACACACCCTGCACATGCAGACTCTGCATGCGCAGCGATCCACCAATCACATGAGTTCTTAATCAGTGTGTCAAAGCGGACCACGCTCCTGCACATGGAGTGAGTAGCTTGTAACAACATTGAAAAATGAGCAAGGAACAGGAGAAAATAGCGAAAACAAAGATTTGGTGCCAAAAAGAAAAACGTCAGTTATCTGGAATTATTTCGGCTACAAGAAGGATGATATTGACCAAACACAAGTTCTGTGTCGACAGTGCCTCGCATCTGTTGCCACAACGAGAGGTAACACCACTAAATTGTGTGACCATTTACATCGGTACCACACAGCAGAGTCCTGCACGGGTCTTATTTTGAAAACCCACACCCGCCTGTACCCGCCATACTTAAAACCGCATCTGACCCGTTTGTGAATTAAGTTGGCACAGAGCATAAACGAAAGATTCTTTTTATTTACTACAGTTTTAGAATTTGTTTGAGTAATGATGCAGCTGCTGCTCCAAATCTCTAGCAAACTGAATATTACCTCTGACAACTTTGATGCTTATCAAGTGTTTCAGAACAAAATTAGAGAAGTGTCAGTGCAGAGTACTCAGGCACCATCTCCAAATGTGGTATTTTGCCAGTTTGGCACATTTTGTCTTCAATCTGAGCCATTTAAAATTTCTCAGGTACCAAACTATATATTTCCCTTATATGTTACCATAGGAACTCATAAAGAAGCCCAGTTTGGCTCCGCTCGGACTGAACAGGTGAAGTCAGATATGTGAGTCATGAATCAAAGTCATCTGATTGGACAGCCTCATTTCGAAACACTGAAGTGACAGTCACACTGATTGACTTTCGGTGTTTTATCTTTTTTAATCAAAGTCAATCAATCAGAACTTAAACTGAAGTTACATTGCTTGTCAACACAGTGTGGTGTGCTCTGTGAATTTGCTGTCATCTTTTATCTTTTCTACCACAAAAAGTGTAATTTTGCTCCCAAACGTTGCAGTTGATTCCTTATTTGATCAGGGATTTGATCATTACGACTTGTGTTTTCCCTCAGACGTCTCACTGACATAGTTCCAGTAAGTTATAGTGTGGGACGAGTAAAGATTACTCTCTCAGAGTGCTGCATGTATTTATACCTTTTCAACATCTGGCTATAATGTGTCTCCAATGTAACCAAATGAACGTCTTCTCCTGTAGCTCAATATTTCTGCAGAGGAGTGTGCTGAATATTTCCGTCATCAGTGAAACGTAAGGTGTGCACACGCGGAGGAGAGAGGGACAGAACGAGACATGAAGGCATCTGACCAATCCGTGCTATTCGGGCCGGACAGCACGGATTGGTCAGCTTTTTCTCAGTCCTGCAGCCGCGACAGAGGTCCGATTATTTTCGTTCCTTTTTCTGAATACAAAATGTATTGACTCCTCTCAGGATAGCAGGATCATTTCACCCAGTATAACAAAATGTGTTTCTGAATAACATTACAGACCCGAGCTTTAAGGCCCCCAACTACTGGGCTATTATCAATATGCCTCAATCAAACATCTATGCTCTACTTTTCTATGTGTGTGCGACGGCTGCCGACTCTCACACTCTGAGCATGTTCAAGACTAAGCCTAATACAATTGACACAGATCTCACACTACAAGTTGGAAGCACGTTTGTTTGTTTGTTCGAGCCGAAAGACGAACAAGACAGAACAACAAGCATTTCAATGACATAGGTGTGATTGGCAAAGGACAAAAAAGCAGGAAAATATACGGCTCCACTCTGTCTCTCTTTACATTTTATTTTGTCCTGTTGTCAGCTTTAGCGAAGAAAGAAAAAGTTCGCTCCACACATCCAAAAATTATTAGAACAGTGTTTTCCCTAGATTGTTTTGTAGCAGCGGTGCTCTGAGTTGGTAACCTAGCAAGACTGGGGGGGGTCACCCTTTAAATGGTGACTACTGGTGAGATTTTTGAAAAAAACAAGACATGGAAGATATGGAAAAAACTGCAATTATCATCTAGTAATATATTTATGCTAAGTAATTTAATGACGGTCCCTAAATCCGTCTCCAGTGATTTAGCGAGACTCTGGAAGGTGAGCTAACATCCTCCTGCTGCTCACACTGGGAGAACCTCAGTAAAGTCTCGGCTGGACCCGAGTGAATATCTGCCGAATATCCAACCTGAAACTAACTTCACCCCGGTTTGATAAGTCGCCTGTTGCAGCCTTTGAATAGGATGACGAGGATTTCAGTCACTCAACTTAAACGGTGACTTGTAGAAATTATACAAATAACAGTGATGACAATAAAATTCGATTTCAAGATAACTTAGGGTGTGGTGCTTTCACTGTGTGTAACTTAAAGTCGCCACTGAACTTACAAAATCATGTCTTTTTTCAGCGGCGCTGAAAATCCAGCAGCAAAATGCATATAGAGGAAACACTGACACATCAGATAACCTTCTGCAACGACTGCAGGCTCTTTGGTGAAGCTCTGCTTTGAATGAAGTTCCATCATGACAAATGTATGAACAACTTGCGGAGTGACATGAAGACATGAATCAGACGCACAAATAACGTTCACAGTAGTGAGTCATTTATGACCTGTGCCTTGCGCAACCCGTCTCCCACAAAAAACAAAAAACGGATTTGCATGATTTACGAGAGCCTCATTTTCAGGTCAGAAAATCTGGATTTCTGAATTTATGTGGAAGAATTAAAAAATACATTAAAAAGTGTGAATAGAGCTAACCTCTATTCATACTTTTTAATGTTTGGATGTCGTCTTTCAAACCAAATCAGTTTCGGGGAAGACATTCAGCTTAACATATTACCAATATTATCTGATGGTGCAATTAAGGGCCTGGACAGTAGATGAAGGGTGCTGGCCCAAGAGAAAGGTTGATAACTACTGCTTTAGGTGTTCTTCAGATCAAAGTGCCAGCTGTGGCCCAGTGTTTGTATTTGGCACCACTTACCTGTTGCCATCAACCGTAATGTGCTCCACCCCTTTTTTTCAGCACCTGCAGTTTCAGCACCTGCAGTCAGGATTGTACTGATGGGGAAAAGTGAAGACAAAATGACAAAGCTGGGTAACTTCATCCTACAGAGTCAACATTTCCGTTCAATAAAACATTCCAAACAAGTTGCCAGGAGAGAGTGGAAGGGAAACTATCTTAGTGTAGTAAAAACTCCAGACATGTTCAGTCTGTCTGTGGAAGCAGTTAAAGAAGAGATGATGAAGTGTGTGGATCGGTGTCACCCTGGACCAAATGTTCTCCTGCTGCTAGTGAAGCCCTCTGACTTCACACAGAAGAACAGAGATACACTGAAGTTCATCCTGAGTCTGTTTGGTCGAGACGCTTTTAAACACTCGATGGTCATCATCACACATGAGTGGAAGGAAACTAGTTCAGCTGTGGATCAGCTCCTTGAAGACTGTGGAGGAAGATGCCACAACATGTCTGAAGGCAACCACAGGTCATTAATACAGAAGATTGAGAACATTGTGCATAAAAACAGAGGAGCCTTCCTCACCTTCAGTGACGAGACCGTCAGACCAGCTGTAAACCTGGTTCTGTGTGGGAGGAGAGGAGCAGTGAAGACGTCAGCAGTGAAGGCCATTTTAGGTCAGACAGAGTCTTCTTCAGTCTCCAACTCATCAGTGTGCGTTAAAAACCAGGGAGAGGTGTGGGGACGTTGGGTTACTCTGGTGGATCTGCCTGCCTTGTGTGGGAAACCTCAGGAGGAGGTGATAAAAGAATCACTCAGGTGTGTCTCCCTCTGTGACCCTGAGGGCGTCCACGCCTTCATCCTGGTCCTACCTGTGGGTCCTCTCACCGATGAAGACAAGTTAGAGTTAAAGACCATCCAGGACACATTCAGCTCTCGAGTCAATGACTTCACCATGATTCTGTTCACTGTGGACTCAGATCCTAAAGCTCTAGCTGTTGTTGACTTTGTTAACAAGAACAGAGACATTCAGGAGCTCCGTCAGAGCTGTGGAGGAAGATACTTTGTTCTCAACATCGACGACAAGCAGCAGATCCCAGATCTGTTCAACATGGTGGAAAGAATTAAACCGTCCTGCTACACAACTGAAACGTTAGCACATGCACAAAGGGATAAGCTCATCAAGCAGCAAGCTGAACTTGAGAGTCTGAGAAAGAAAAACAACATCACGCGTAAGTACTTTGAATTTAAATGTTTTTTTCTGTGTTCTAAAGCATTTGTACTTCCCAGTCCTGATGCTATATCTGAGCAACTATGAATATTTATAATAACTCCAGGTCTTATTGTTTTGCAGCTGATGAGGAACAGAGTCCAGCAGGTCTCAGGATCGTGCTGATTGGGAAGACTGGCAGCGGAAAAAGCTCTTCAGGAAACACCATTCTAGGAAGAAAGGTGTTTAAAGCTGAATCAAGCCAATCATCAGTTACCAAACATTGTCAGAAAGAACGAAGTGAAGTGAACGGTCAACCTGTGTATGTGATCGACACTCCCGGTCTGTTCGACACAACTTTGAACAACGATGAGGTCAATAAGGAGATGGTGAAATGCATCAGTCTTCTGGCTCCAGGACCTCATGTGTTCCTGTTGGTGATGTCAATTGGCAGATTTACACAAGAGGAGAAGGAGACATTAAAACGTATCCAGGAAGGATTTGGGACGAGTTCTGAAAGGTTCACCATCATTCTGTTAACTGGAGGAGATACACTAGAAGATGAGGAGCTGTCCATTGAAGAGTACATTGACAAGAAATGTGACGATTCATTTAAGAATCTGATCCGTGACTGTGGAGGAAGATATCACGTGTTCAATAACCGGGATAGAAACAACCGCAAGCAGGTCGATGAGCTGATAACCAAGATTAACACCCTGGTGAAGACAAATGGAGGCAGCTGCTACACTAATGAGATGCTGCAAGAGGCCGAGGCAGCGATACAGAAAGAGATGGAGAGGAACCTGAAGGAGAAAGAAGAAGAGATGAAGAGAGAGAGGGAGGAGCTCCAAAGAAAACATGAGGAGGAAATGAATGAAATGAGAAGAAGACTAGAAGAACAGAGAGCACAAATTGAAGAGGAGAGAAAGGTAGAACGGGAAATCAGAGAAGAAGAGAACAGGAAGAAAAAACTAGAGGAAGAAAGTCAGAAACAGGAGTGGAAACAGAGAGTTGAAGCTTTGGGGCAAAAAATAAAATCAGAGGCAGAAGCAAAGGAAAACATGAGCAAAAAACTGGAGGAGAGCAGAGAAGAGATGAGAAAAGATCGAGAGAACTGGGAGAGAAAACAAAAAGAAAGGTGGGAAAAACGACATCGAGAAGATGAACAGAGACGACAGGAGGAACAAGAAAGACTGAGAAAGCTTCAAGAAGAATACGAACAAATAAGAGAAAATGACGAAAAGAAGAGAAAGGAAGAGGATCAAATCAGAAGAGAACAAGAGGAAAAAGAGAAGAAAGAGATTGTGGAAGAAGAGCGAGCAAGAATTGAAGGGGAGAGAAAAGTGAGAGAAAAACAACTTGAGGAAATGAAGGAAAAGATTAAGAGGGAGCGTGAGGAGAGAGAGAAAGAACAGAAAATGAGGGATGCAGCAGACAGGAAGAGAAAACAAGAGGAAGAAAGTCAGAAACAGGAGTGGAAACAGAGAGTTGAAGCTTTGGAGCAAAGAATAAAATCAGAGACAGAATCAAAGGAAAACATGAGCAAAAAACTGGAGGAGAGCAGAGAAGAGATGAGAAAAGATCGAGAGAACTGGGAGAGAAAACAAAAAGAATGGTGGGAAAAACGACATCGAGAAGATGAACAGAGACGACAGGAGGAACAAGAAAGACTGAGAAAGCTTCAAGAAGAATATGAACAAATAAGAGAAAATAACGAAAAGAAGAGAAAGGAAGAGGATCAAATCAGAAGAGAACAAGAGGAAAAAGAGAAGAAACATATTGTGGAGACCCACAAGAAGGAACTGGAGAATCTGAAGAAGACGTATGAAGAAGAAGCCAGAAAGAAAGCCGAAGAGTTGAATGAATTCCAAAAGAAATACACCGAGGATATTGCAGACAGGGAGAGACAACATAAGGAGTAATACGACTTCTTAAAGTCACTTTCAGCCCACAATGAAGATATGAGGAAAACTAATTTTGTTAATATTTCTCACCTGGTGAAATGTGTGGCCAAGGAGAGAGGAAGTCTGGATGAAATCAGTGCCTTACTGATTCAACAACAACAGGAAATCAGCCAGGAGCAAAATGAGGAGGAAAAGAAAAATCTGCAGCAAAAACATGAAAAGGAAATGAGTGACCTGCTACATGAACATTTGAACAAATTGTGTTCGATTTTATGAGGAGATTGTTTCCATGAGAACATCACGACAACTCTGCAGTTTCAGATGAGTTTCCTTTTATCTCCTTTCACTCGGTTTCAATAACTAAAACTTTTGATGGTAATACGTTGCTGTGGATCATGTTCACCAGTGGCACAAAAAATTCTTTCTCTGTCTGTTGATTTTCATTAAGAAGAAACGTGAAATCAGTTTAAACTTGTTGAAATGTGTAATTTTCAGCCGTCACAGTAACATTTAGTGTAACTTGGTCCAACCTTGTGAGTTTTCTACCGTGTATTTTAAACGAGCTTTGTGATTCTATACAATATTAACCTGCAGGTAACCATAGCAACAGCACTGATGCTTCAGGGTTTGTTCGCAGTGAAGAGCAGAATAATTTTTCTTTTTTCCTTTTTTAAATGTCAGATTTGTTAAAATACTCACACAGTTTTGTGTACAAGACTGTGATCATGTTGATGTCAAGGTGCAGAAACAAACTTGTACTGAAGTCAAACTAATCAACCAACTGTTTTAATTGATTCAACTGATGATGCCAGATGATGGCAGCTGGATCAGATGTGACTCATTCTGTCCCAGAAACATGCAGCGTGTCCAGATTTAGATATACTTTTTATCAGGTTCAGCAGGCTGGAGTCACACAACACAGAAAAGTGAAAGAATTAACATTAATTCAGCATCTGGTATCAGACATTAAGTTGTCTTTCCAGG
The DNA here is from genome assembly GCA_963678695.2 of Diplodus puntazzo. Taxonomy (NCBI): domain Eukaryota; kingdom Metazoa; phylum Chordata; class Actinopteri; order Spariformes; family Sparidae; genus Diplodus; species Diplodus puntazzo. The sequence goes on from OZ023170.1 coordinate 23,668,983, forward strand.
AGCGTTGTAATATTTCAACTTTATGTGAAAGAGTTTTTCTCATGTGGAGTTTAACTGTGATCCATCCATTTTTTTCTTTTGTTGGAGAACTGCAGGTTTATTTTGCACCTGTGTTTGTGTATCTGCTGCCCTCCTCTGGTTCCATGATGCATGTTATTCCTCATCTCCCTCCAGACATTTGTCATTGCAAATTTTACATGAGACTTATTATCTTGATTTGTGATTAATATGTACTATTATTTCATTTTCTTTTCTTTATACACCAGATGTTGTGTGAGTTCAGTGTGTCCTTTTAGATAAGTTGTTTTTTTGAAAATGACAGAGGCCTCCTACACAGGTCTCTGACCCTCTTGGTTATATTTCATTTGTTTTATTTTATGTGTGATTATACAAATATATCAATCAAGTCATAATGTTTTCACGTTTTCAAAAAAAACTTCCAACCTGCTGTGATGATCAAACAACAACATGTTCTAATAAAATCTGCTTATGTTGATTCTACAAGTTTGTTCCTAATTTGATAAAGATATTCTGCTGAAAGACAAATAAATATTTAAAAAATAATCTGTATAATGGAGAACATCACATGGTCAAAGACTTTACAAAGTGAAACTAAACATTTAGTCTGATGATTGACCTGAATTATAATTGAGTTTTGAGCCATAAAATAATGGTTAATACAGTTTTTACCACTATGACATCTGCCGAATCACCAAGAAGGCTCAAATAGTTAAGAAAGTGTGTAAACAGTGTTTCATAAAGTTTATACAGTTCCTTCTAACGCAACAAGTCTAGAAAATTTGGCATCTTGAAGGGAACCTGGTGACTTTATTTTTCTTTCTCTGCAGAAGCAGCCTATATAAAGTTACTGTATCTTTAAAAATATATGTGTTTACAGTCAATATGTTGTATTCTTTAATAATTGTGGTGTAAGTAGTTAAATCACTGATAACAGTGTGTTCAAACAGCTGCTGGGAGGTAAGAAACACTTTCAGACATGGAACTTTAACACGAGAAATAGACACTTTTTACATAGAAAGAAACATCTCAATGTTTTGTATTTAATGCCGAATTAACAGGAAGGCAGCAAGGAGCTAGAATTTGTTGTAGCCCTTTTATACAGTGTTTAAGTTTCTCCTGAGGATACAACAACTCTGAAAATCATGTGATTTATAAAGGGAGGCTGGGATATCGACACTACAAGTGATTTAACTTGAGTCCATGAGTTACACACACTAACTTCCGGGTTGTCCTAAAATTACATCATCGCTTCATCACTCTATGAGCCCACTTCACCACCATCATTTTTTTCCCCTTTAAATTTAAATGAAATGTTCCATTTCCTGGCTGCATTTGAACGCAGCATTAGCCCCCTAATGAGCTGTCCGTGGTGCTGAAACCCTGAAGCCCCTGAACGCCCCTGCTTTCTCCTCTTCCTCATTATATATCTCCTCCCTCATTACATATTCGGATGTTCCGTCTCGCGCCGTCACGTTTGTTTGATCACGTGAGCACACCGTTAATTATTTCTCTCATTATTTACCCTCTGAAAGCAGCACGAGAGCACGTTAGCACGGTTAGCGGGGAAGGCTCGTGGGCGGGTGCGACGCGGTGACGTCACATGCAACGTATACGCTCGCTCCCCTGCCGAAGATCGTGTGTGAGACAAGCTTCTGCTCCTCCTCCATTTCAGCCGGCGGTGAGCCCGCGTAACCACAGCAACGGAACAGAAGATGGAGTCAGCGGCCGCCGGACGTGGTGGCACCTCCTCTCAATAGACGGTCTCTGCTCTCTCTCTCTCTCCTGCTGGACTCGCTCTGTCGGACTGAAATAGGTCCAGCTGGGTTCGGTCTGGCAGTCATCGCCTTCAGACTCCGACACCAGTTACAACTGAACAAACGGACAGTACCGACGTCTGGCGACCGTTAACCGGAGGATTTACCGCCATTTTCCGCTGCCTCGCTCTGTCTCGTTCATATATATATATAAATCTTCAACGTCTCATTCGCCCATTTAGTTTTTTTCTCCACCGCCACCGAAGTGATGTCTGTCGCGGGGTTGAAAAAGCAGTTCCATAAAGCCACCCAGGTACGCGTGTGTGTTGGTGTTGTTGTTGTCTACACTTCTTCTTCTTCTTCTTTTTCTTCTTCTTCTACTGCTTCTTCTTCTTCTTCGTGTTTAATTTTACGAGGAACCGTCTGGATTAATATCAGACGGAGGCTCTGTGATGTTTGATCGCATCCCTTCTTTCTTACATCACTGGAAATCGTGATTTTATCTGTTAAAACAGCATTGAAATCTGCTTTTTTTGTCCCTTTTGACTACACGTAATCGAATTTTAACCACTCTAAACGTTCAAATTACAGATAAATGTGTGTTACACTGATCCGTTACAGGAAAAACGAAAACAAATCGTGATTTTTATCTGTAAAAACAGCCATTAATTCTGCTTTTTGTCCCCTTTGATGACCCGTAGTCGTAATTTGAGGACATTTACACTCAGATTCTAGATAATTCTTCACATCCGGGAAATAAAAAGCAGATTTTAATTATTTTTTTTAGCTAACATGAATCTGTGTGATTATTATTCTCTCCCGACACAAACGTGATGTACACACAACACAGCCTGTTGTCTCGCGGTGTTTTCGCGTGGGTGTGAATTCAGCAGCGGGGTATACCCCCCTCCACACACACACACACACACACACACGTAGGGATGTTGCATAACAGTATATGAGTTGAAATTGTGTGTGTGTGTGTGTGTGTGTGTGTGTGTGTGAGAGAGAGAGAGAGAGAGAGAGAGAGAGAGAGGGAGCTGATTGGCTGTTGCAGCACGCAACAGGGAATTAACTCCATCCTCCTTCACATCTGTCCATCTTTCTTGTCCTCCATCTTCTCTTCCATCTCTTTCCTTCTCTGATGTCATCCCTCCTTCATCTCTTTCTCTTCTTCTACACCCACATTTGTTGCTCCTCCATCCCTCCGTCTCCCCTTCCTTGATCCCGTCTCCTCTACGTCCTTCCATCTGTCTTTTCTTCCATCCATCATTGTTTACAATCATCTTAACTGTCCTCATATCTCCATCTTTTTAAACATCCCTTCATCTCTCTTTTCATCCATCCATCTTTCTTTTCCTTCCTTTCTCTCTCCATCATCCACCCCTCCATCTTCATCTAGCATCTTTCAACAGTGGATAGAATAACTTCTGGGGGATAAACTACCTGCGACCTCCCTGTCTCTTTCCAAAGGATAGGAAGTCATGTTGCTGTTATCTCTGTCCCTCAGTGGAGGTTGATGAACTGGCTTAATTCCCAAGGAAGGGTCAGTTGAGAACTGTTCACATCTTCTGAATGGAGAGGGAGTTAACCTTCCATCAAGGGAGGAGTGTGAATCGGAGTAACCAGAATCACATTGGCTGAACGATGGTGGTGGGGAGAGACTTCCTGACCTAAGTCTTAACAACTCCTCCTTCCTTGTGTGAACTCCTCTGAGTGCAGGTCATCTACATAGCACATGGCTTACTTATTAGCCACCTGAACTTCATGGAGGAGACTAGAATTATGCACTCTAAGGAGTTCTAACTCCTGTTCTAGGATTGTTTTGCTCTGAACAGCAAGGCTGGTTTGCCTGTGGAAGATCAGAAGCAAATATCTTCATAACTGGCCTGTGGATTGGTTCTGTGCATCACACTTGTCCTTAAGTAGGGACTCTATCTCTTCATTGCACTTCAGTGCACTGAGATTTAACCTGCTAATGACTTCAGGGCAGCCAGTTTTTACACTCTGTGCCAGAGAAGAAAGCAATGGCTCTACACAGGGGCTCTCCATTGTTAAACAAGTTGTCCAAAAACGATCAGTATGATCAGAAAAACTTGTTATGGCTTACGCTATAGGGGGTTGCTGCCTGTGGAGGAGGAGTGGCTATAGGCCTACAGATAGGCCAATGAAGATGCCTCACCCCGGGCGCCATTATGATACGCCTCATGCGGGGCACCATAATGTATATGCCTTGCGTGGGGCACCATAATAAGTAGAGGCCGTCAAGAAGCTGAACATGGTACAGTTTATACCTTTTATTCACCATGGAGCTGTTAGAAATACCAGACTAAGACAATTAACAGTCAGTGATTCAATGATCAATCTTTGAAGATTAATCCAATATTCTCGCATATTCTTTTATTGATCCTAAAAACACTGAGAAAAAGAGGGGTGAGGAAAGAGGGGAGGGGAGAGAGGACAGTGAAATGTGATAAAACATGTTGATCATGACATCGTCCTGAACCTTTCTAGTTGAATTTCTGTTTCTTTCAGCTCAATAAAGAAATCTGTAGCAACTAAAACAACAGAATGGACGACAACATGAAAAACTCCATCTGTACTTTGACAGATTCTCTGTGATCACTGTGTGCAGCTGTGGTGAACAAATAACACACAGCATTTTGTAATGTTAATCTAACAGCAGCTCATTTCGAGTAACGGTATCATATGGTTTTAATCTTCTGTTGTATTTGGTATAAAGAGTTTAGATCATCACATATAATCATTGAAATGTTTTGTTGTTGACGTCCGGAATGTTCTACACCTGCTGTTGTTTGTTTTTGCAGAGAACAAATGTTATGTGTGGACACTCGGTATGAATTTCAAAGTCAGCTTTTTTTGTAGCTTCTGATTAAAAAGAGTTAAACATTTATAACATTTAATGTATTTTATGTGAAAAACACATCCTGTTAACACACAAGCTTCTTGTGTCATGAAGAGACATAAAAATACTTGATATTCTCTGTATTTCATGTTTTTATATATATAAATGTATTTTTAAAAGGTCGTTGACCATATTCTGCATCAAAAAACTTGTTCCATCAATAAGCTGTCAGCAGTGTTCCTCATCGATTAAGAGGGAACAAAAGGAATATAACTGGAGTTACTTTAGTTTGAAAAGTCTCTTCCTCTTTGTGTCACTACTCACTCTTCATCATGTGAATTAGAGTCGAGCCCGTTCAGACAAATGTTGTCCTGCATGTCAGTTTCCTTCGTGTCTCAACATGATGCTTCATACTGTGGAACTGTTTTATATCTCATTTACATTTCTTTATGTTTTTTACTAAACTGGCACCAGAGGTAGTTTCAAAATAAAACTAAAGTGAGTTTGAACATTATTTGAAACATTTAAGATAATATTAGCACAAAACTCAACATAGTATATGAAAAAGGTCATTTTAGATATCTTAATGTAGAAATGTTACGTATTATCACAAAAACTCAGTCAGGACTCTGCTGACTGTTTGGCTTCTTCTAAAATGTGCTTTTATTAATGGTAGCTTAAGTATTGCCAGCACGTTTGTTTTGTTAGTGTGAATGTTGATTCAGCATTTTTTGAAAGGTATCTCCTCCTTTAACATTTCAACTATCAAACTGTTCAGCTTGTTAATGACATTGTGGCTCTTTTGGCATTTCTATTATTGTACTTTTTGAAATATTCATGTTTTTAAAGATATAATTTTACGATAGAGTTAAATGAAGAAATCTTCAAATCCTCTTTAGACCCGTCCCACGTTCAAACTTGGCTGGTCCTCTATACTTTGAGCTACAGACACAGTTCCAACTTCTCAGCAGTTAGAAGACTTTCAACTATTCAGCTTGTATTCAACTTTTTAAAACCTTCTGCAGTTTTTAAATGATCACAGTTTTAGTTTTAAGGTGTTTTCGCCCCTCTTCAGATTTTACAGTCGGTGTGTTTTGCAGAATGTTCAGAGCTGCAGAGTGGAGAGCAGCTGGAAAAATTTCTGGACAAATTCTCTTCATTTTGATTTAGATCCGAAAGCTTTTACTTCTCATAGACAATATATATATAGAAATGTTGGAAATCTTGTTGACTTTCAGCTGGTGGTCTTATTTCAGATGTAAGACTCACAGTTTTGGCTGTAGCAGCCCCAGAGTGACAAGCACTCCAGAAACTCCTCCATAAGCCACAATGTTAATTTTGGGCCAACATTTCTGGAGGAGAGAAGACGAGTTTTGCACTTTTTCTGCATCAAATTGTCTTTATTTCACTCTTGATGGTTATATTTGACAGATTATAACCAATCAAGTCTTTTTTACCTATTGAAATACATTTACAATACAACTCATAGAAGGAAGTATTTCACCTGCCAAAAAGTGATTGCAGCTCCTACCTCGTGACTGAAAGCTTGTTTCTACATCACAATGACTTGATTTCACTCTTGGTGGTTATATTTGACAGATTATAGCCCCTTCAGTCCTTATAACCAGTTAATATACCTTTACCTGTTCCGAGTTTGTAGGTATTTCTTGAGGGTTGAAAAGAGGAGCACCACAAGACATTCATCTCCTCCAGCAGTCTTAAACATCTGGAATTGTAGGAAATGTAATGCGGGATCAGATCTTAGGGATTCCTTGAAGGTGGAGAGCGAGGCGGAGTCTCTGATGAGGACATGATCAGCCATATTAGAACAGAAAATGTCCTCAGTGTGAATACCTCCTCTGCAAAACATGTAGCAGTCTGAATCTAGCCATGAACCCTTGAAGGCCCCACATCATCTTCAGAACTGGCAGGGTTTCCTCCTTTACAAGACTCATCTCCACGTCTGTGTAACCCATAGAGCGTAGTCTGGAGGGGGGAATGGAGAGGAGATGTGCATCAGAGGAAAGTCATCAACAGGGGTGGCATGTAGGGGTGAAGAAGACAGGACAGGTAGGGAGGCGCCAGGCCATAAAGACATTTAAAAACCAAGAGAAGTGCTTTAAAAGTGATCCGATATTGGACTGGGAGCCAGTGCAGGTGCTGAAGGGTAGTGGTGATGTGTTCCCAGGACCCGGTGTGAATGAGGACTCTGGCAGCGGAGTTTTGGACATACTGAAGTTTTTTTAGTCTGTGGGAGGGTAAACCGAGGAGAAGGCTATTGCAGTAGTCCAATCTAGATGTAACAAAGGCATGGATGAGTGTTTCTTTGACAGAGTGAGATAGAGAGGGGTGGAGTCTGGAGATGTTCTTAAGATGGAAGAAGGCTGTTTTTGATATGTGAGTCAAAGTCTAAGGCAGGGATGGGCAACTTTAATGATAGAGAGGGCCACAAAAATGTTATCCTCACAACCTGAGGGCCAGATTTTAATCGCACACTTCCACCAGAAGGACACTGTGTCCCCATCATTCAATCAGCCAATTTAACACAGAGACAAAACATTCACATTCATGAGTGATATAAAATTACTTCAGTGCAATGACATCTCAAAAATCATCATTCAATAAAAATAACACAGGCACAAAGTGCAACAGTAATAAAAAAAAAAGACAATATTCATGTTTGATGTGCATTTCTACTCTCTGCCCTCCCATTCCATGGAATGTTTCATATTTATGGAATGATATTTGTGTCACATTCGTGAAGGAACAATGGGAGATTTTGAGCACAGAAAAATATATTTTGCTTGAACATAACTTATATTTTGAAGATGATTTTTTTTTCCCAGTAAAACATAAATTTCATTTGTGGAAACAGAAATGCATTCTGTGCTCAATAAATGTGTTTGTATGTTTGCTTTTATGCATTTTAAGATGCAATAATAACCTCTGCGCTCTTACAAACTCTTGCTGGCTGCGCTGCAGATCGCTCACTCTTGCTCTCAATCTCTCCTTCTGTGCGCTTATCTTCGCCTGCACACTGGCTCAAGTCAGCACTGCGTTAACAAACAGCTAATCACGGCCTCTCCATGGATAACACCGGAGCGCACTACACGGATGCGCTCCGACTCTGACTGCCCTTACACCTGGATGCCGCACACCTCGATCACGTGCATGGCCAGAGTTTACCCTACACACGACTGTCCTATTTCCCCTTTCACAGACTCCTCGATGTGTGATTACTCCTTCGAGCCTGCGTTCAACTGCAAAAGTAGCAGCACTGAGTGCGCTGCGTAAATGAAGGCCATGCGTGGCTCAGAAAGCACCTGCCGCAGGAGCTGTAAGAAAAACGAATCAGCAAGGTGGAGACACTGCAGACGGCTATTTACTGTATCAAACACCACGCGTGGCCTTCGTTTACGCAGCGCACTCGGTGCCGCTCCTTTTGCGGATGAACGCAGGCTCGAAGGAGTAATCACACACTGAGGAGTCCTTGAAAGGGGAAACAGGAGAGCCGTGTGTAGGGTAAACTCTGGCCGAGCACGTGATCAAGGTATGCGGTGTCCAGGTGGAAGGGCAGTCAGAGTCGGAGCTCATTCTTGTAGTGCACTCCGGTGTTTTCCATGGAGAGGCCGTGGAGCGCACGCGTGGACACTAAGACCTCTCTATGAATTAAAAAGGATGGAACAAAAGATGTCTGTTTTTTGTGTTTTTGAGGCTGGAGGTATGGGGGTGTTATCCGGGGCGGAGAAGTAGCCCTATCTCTCTCATCAACGTAAATTGTTTACATAATGTTCTTTCTGTCGACACTGTGAATTATTGATATTTGGAAATTGACTCGCGGGCCGCATTGAGTGAGGATGAGGGCCGCATACGGCCCGTGGGCCGCCAGTTGCCCATCCCTGGTCTAAGGTGATTCCTAAATTTCTAACTTCAGCAATAGAGGATGTGATGAAACCAGGGATGGAGAAGCACAGATGGGAGGTTTTGCTGAGAGTGGCTGGGGGAACAATGAGGATGGCCTCAGATTTGTCCTGGTTGAGTTTGAGGTAGTTGTAGTTCATCCAGTTGTTGATATCATGAAGGCAGTCAGTCAGGTTGGATGGTGGTAAAGTGTCTGACGGTTTTGTGTGAATTTATAGTTGTGTGTCATCGGCATAGCAGTGAAAGTTGAAGCCATGCCGGCGGATAATGTGACCAAGAGGGAGAATGTAAATGATGAAACGTAATGGAGCAAGAACTGAGCCCTGGGGAACGCTGTGAGAGCTGCTAATTGAGACAAACTGTTGTCTGGCTGTGAGGTAGGACTTGAACCATTAAAGTGGGGTGCCAGTGATGCCAAGTAATGTTTCTAGCCAGTTCAGCAGAAGGGTGTGACAGACAGTATCAACAACAGCAGTGAGATCCAGGAGGATGACTATGTTAAGGTGTCCAGAGTCAGTAGTTAAAAGGAGATCTTTGATGACCTTTATTAGTGCAGTTTCTGCACTGTGTTTTTCCTAAAACCAATTTGACCTCTTCCCATAGGTTTTAGTGTGACATATGGAGCAGCTGGAAATGTCACCCTGCTTTACTCGACTCGACTTCCACCACAAGAGAAAAAAACAGCCACTTTTCGGTTGTGAAACATGACAATGTGTAATTCTTGCATCATGTGTATATTTTCAAATTTAACTGGAAACATATTTCAGTCATGCTGATGAGAACTGGCTTCATGTGTTCTTCTCACTATAAGACACACTGCAGTTTATTTTAGTATTTTGTTCACATGATTTAATTTCCCCTCATAATGATCCTATTTGATATCTGGAGTCATTGTAGTAACATGAGGCAAAAACAAAGTCATCTCAGTTTACAGATATCTTTACTCCATCTTATCAGGCTGCAGCTCACAGGACAGGTCAAGTCTTACAGATTAAAAGTTGTGAAACATTGATAGCTGATATAAAACTCTGCCTTTTTAGGTTAATATCTGAAGACACCTGACTGACAATCTTTTTTATTTCGTCAAATTGAATTCTTTAACTGAATAAAACACCACTTTGAAAACTTAAGGAATTCAAAATAAGGAAGTCAAACAAGAAATAAAATACAGGCTCTGTAGATGCAACAACTGTTGGACAGAATAACAATACCATTTTTTTGTGATGTAATATGATTAAATCCAATGATTTTGTTTGTTGGATCTGAGATAAAGTGAGGAACAAACCTTTGTGAGGAAGATGAGCCAACAATTTATTTTCAGTGCAGAGGAAATGTAAGCATGGCAAAATATGCTGTAGTCAGCACCCCTCCAGTGGTTTGAGCTTCGTGTGAAGGGAAGTAAGAACAGCATCAGAGAGACACTCCCAAGAAGAAGCTGATGAAAAACTCTGCCCTCACATTTCTAAGAAATGTAACTTCTCTTTTCTCTCTGCTGCATATTAATCAATACAAAGTAGGAAGTTTGATCAGAACCAGAGTGACAGTGTCGGTGCTGGATGTGAAGATGGGTCACACTCTGCTCGGTGTGCTCGGGTTATTCTGTGCGTACATCTGTGACTTTCTATGTGATTGTCAGTATTTATATCAGTGTAGTAGTTGTGTAGACATGAACTTTGTTGCTGTTTGTCTTGGTTCAGATTGGAGGATTATGTTAAGTTTATTACTCAACTGGTTACTTACGCACTAGTTTGTGCACACGTACCTGGACAATGCATGTACAGTATATGATCACAGGTATTATGTATATAGCTGTGGAATTACGTGTATTGCTTATTTACCAGGCCTTTATATATTGAAGAGGTTTTTAAATGTGTTTCCCACCTCTGTAGCTCTGTATCATCACAGAACTGTGTGATACTGTTGATTGATAAACAATAGTTGTCACTGATGAAACTCCAGCTGGATTTTGTATTTGATTCTGGTCTAATGAAATTTTAATCTTTATTTTAGTGCTGAATACACTCCTGTACGGACATGCTGAAGGTGACTAGTTATCTTTTCTATATTTACTCATTTTGTTTGTCCTGTATGTCACCTGCTGTATCACTCTTGATCACTTGTTTTAGCAGCTGTGTTTTTCCATATATGTGTCATTTTACTCAGTGCACATTATGAAATGACAGGATAAGTGTTCAGTTGTTCAGGGAAGCTACTTGGAAAGTGTAGCTCTGCATGATGCCACTGACTTCACACTGGAATAAGTTTAGTGACTGTTAAGATGCTTCAGTTTGGTCCACTGAAGCTGTGTACAAACAGCTTTTCAAACTGCTTTGTTAGAAATGAAAATATTAAATCTAATCCTAAATTATAACAGACTGTTACACAAAAGTCACAAAAATGCCTCTCAGGTGAGTTTAACTACAAAAGAGTCCACTTGTTCACAGGTTAAACATAAAGAAAAGAACAAGACAATGAAGCTCACTATTCATGGGGAAGTGCAGAATGTCTGTTTGGTTTTGTATCTAATGTAAAACAGACACTTGGCTTCCAAAAACTAGAGTCCAGATGAGAGCAGGGCTGGTACAGTAAAAGAGGACAGAAAGGAGAAGCAATGGTGAAATGAAATAATCATTTAATTATTATTATTATTATTATTATTATTATTATTATTATTATTATTATGACCCAACACTGTATATATTTTTGTGATACAGTCACTTACAACAGTCCGTCACTCACTCAGTGTTTGTGGGCTGTGACGTGGTGTGTTTGCTGCCACATGCTGTGTTTCTCGTTATTAACCAAACTAAAGTGTCTGATATAATCAAAGTAATCATAAACTACAAACCTCCAGAACAGTTTCAATGCTCATTGGCATAATTTCTGTACGACTTTAAACCTTATTTCTCTATGTTCTCTATGTATGCATAACAAAATCACTCTTAACTGTATCCAGCAGCTCTGTAAAGTTATTGTTACTGTCACAGAGTTCACATTTCAGTGTGATCGCCATTAGCTTCATTCTGCACATCCTGGAGCCACTTTTCTGAAAAAAGTATTTTCTTCGGCTCTGGCTCCAGCTGGCGTTACTCTGTAAGTGGCAAAACGCCAAAGAAAAGCTTAATGTCTGTTGCTTTTTGGACATCTGACAGTAGTTGAGAAACAACATGTGTAAGGTTAGATGAGATCGGTCAAGTACGCAACGGTGCGCAGTAACACAAGTGACATCACGCATTCCTGATTTTGTCGCACATGCGTACCTGCATACCAGTTATGTGCACCCCTGGATATGAACATGTTTTGCACTGTGTATGCATGATGTGTGATTCAGGACATGAGTAGTGGTGCATTTCTTCCTCTGGTGGTCAAAATGAGTATTACAGAAAGACACTGAATTTCCATCATGAATATTTTTGCAGGCTTATGCACGCATAACTTGTAAAACCAGAAAAATCAAACTGACAGTATCAGACAGTAAGTAACATCACATTTATTTCAAAGTGAAGATTATACAGCTCATTAAAAGGCTGTTTTTGTTCATATATCTTTTTAAAGTAAATCTTCAGTATGTACTGATTGTGCAGAATGTATCTGATCTACTATCAATACATGTTTTCATTTAAAGAATCATTTTTCAACAGAACCCCTTCCTGTCCTCACTGTGTCTCCATCATGGCTGAGTGCTGGAGCCTCAGTAACTCTGAACTGCAGTGTTAAAGATCCATCGGCAGGATGGAGGTTCTACTGGTATAAAACTGTTCCCGAGCCATCAGACAACTTCTTCTACAGAGCTGAGCAGCTACCTGACAGCAGCATTGGGACTGAACAGAATTCCTACATTGTTCATGGACAGACACACACAGCACGATATATGTGCAAAGCTGGAAGAGGAGATCCCGAGTATTACTCTTATGACAGTTTCCCTAAGTATGTCTGGTCTGCAGTTCTATCTCTTAAGAAACAGATGTTATATCAGCTCTGTTCATCTTGTTTCTAAATGATGAGAAACAAACAGTATCTTGAAAAAAAGTAAATTAATTTAATGTGGAGGGATCTTTGGTACAGGTACCACGCAGGAGGTTTTCCACAACAGTGGCACTTTTCCCAGCTTCAGGCTCATGATGATATATTTCACTATCCTGGTCTGAACAGGACTTGAGGAGCCTGGAGCTGATCCCATCTTGACCCGTAGCCTTCTTCACCTTCATCTTCCTCAGCTCATTTCTCACCTGGGTTAAGTAGATTAGGTAGGTAGGTTGGGTCAGCATAGGGAGAGTACTTTACCACTTCACCTAACCCTCATTTCTCAACGATCACTGTGTAACTTTCCTGCTCCAGCTCTGACAGCTACAATGTTGCCAGAGACTTGGCGGAGTAATATTTTGAGTAATGAGTCAGGCGTGCTGTCATGCTGATCTGAGCATGTTCTAAATTTCTTGTTGACCAATCAGATTGCTTGGTCGGAACTACTTGTTGTTTAATATAGAATATAGATTTGTGACTGATGTGTTCTTCAGTTTTTAGGTCCATGATCACCATTTAAAGTCCAGTGTGAAGGATTTAGTGATATTTAGCTGTGAGTTTGCAGATTCAGCCAACTGAAAGAGTTTTTGAACATTAGACACACAAGGTGTATGAAGATGAAACGTCAGATTTTATCATCTGTATCACTGTTAAATCAGTGACAACAATGGAGAAGATAAAAACCCAGTCTGTCTTTTCTCATCTCTCTACATCAGCTCATTCTCAAGTTCCTCAACCAGCTGATCTCTGACTGAAACCTGGTATTCTTTGACTGTTTAACAGATGGAGATATGATCCTGCTGAGCCCTGCCCGTCCTGTGACTGAAGGACATTCTGTTAGTCTGAGCTGCAAATTTAGAAATCAAACATTTGACTCCTTTGTGTTTTTCTATCACATTGAGAAAGTCATTCAAAATGACAGCAGATGGGAGTTAAATATCTCTGCAGTGTCAAAGTCAGATGAAGGATTCTACAAGTGTCAACACTCAGGACGAGAGTCAGCACAGAGCTGGATGTCAGTTCAGGGTGAGTAGGATTAAAGCAATTGCTGCATTTTCTTGTAAACTGTTTGTTTTTCACTGAGAAATAAATTTCGATGATTGTTGTTTTCCTATTTATTCCAGCGGTGTCCAGGCCTGACAGCTCTTCATTTCCTGTACTGTTGATTGTTGGGCTGATTTGTGGAATCGTTCTTGTTATTCCTCTGCTTGTTTTGTTTTGCTACAGAGCGTCCAAGGGTGAGACCTTCTTCTTCTATTATTACATGTTCTTTAATTATTCAAATACACACACATACTCTGACCTCATGAGAGAGAACAGCAGTATAACAACCATCTAACAACAAGTGTTTCTTTCACAGATTCAGGCTTCTTCAGGTAGGTGCATCACTCTCTCATATCATGTAGAACGTAACATCAACACATTTTTATGTTCCTATTTAAATGTTCTGTATCTGATACGTGTTGTAGACCAGTCCAGTCTGAGAACACCAATGTAGATCGTGTGGACCAAGAGAATGATCATTACTCCGCTCTTCTCCATGGTAAGCAGTTAAACTAATTTCATAAATCTAATCTTATATACTTATACAGTCGGGTCCAAAAGTCTGAGACCATTGAACATCTCTAATCGTGTCACGTGAACCTGTAAATAATCAGAAAGTGTGAGTCTGAGCATCAAATCATTTCCAGACTCAAGTTTTCTAAAGGGGCAGTGCATGTAACCATATAAACTGTGAAACACTTGACAGAAACTGGATCAGTTGTATCCAAAGACCCAAAGTGACCACACCATCAGAAGATCAATAAATCAAGCTTCGCTCCCTGAAAGATAGAAAAGCATCTTCATCACAGATATAAAATTTGATAAACACACACACAAGAATCCAATCAGGTGAAGTCTGACAAAGGAAAGTTGTCTTGTAGTCGTCTCGAGGATGATCAGCCCTTCCTAAAACACTTCCGCACCACACACCGTCAAGACGTCCAACTGCCTTATCCGACCACTCTCCGACCACTCCGTTGCCTCTTGTCTGACCCGTACGGCAGAAAAGTTGCATTGAACACACCGCTTTGAAGTGCGGCCAACTCCACGGTAGCGTGTACGTTCTGCGCTTGCGCGAGATGCAATAAGTGGGTGGCGCTTGTGTTGAGTATAAAAAAGACGCTGAAGGGGGGTTTATGCACGCAACTCTCTTTACTTTCGATGAAAACAAAACTTAACTAATTCAGACAAAAACAACTGCATTCTAAACATGCAGCGAGGCATAACCAAACGAACACAGATTAATTTGTCCTGAACGGACATAATAACAACTAGTCTCGTGCCAGTACTCCAAAACATGAAAACAAGAAATGACGGAACGGAGTGTGCAGAAAAACAAAGCGCATACAGTATTCCGCCCCTCCCACACACCGCGCTGATTCGCTAGCACACCGCCAATCAGAACGGCCATTCAGCTGGCACACAACCAATCACAGAATCCATTGGCTCAGACGGCCAACGGCCCTCCTCCTCACACTTTGCACGTTGAATCTGAGCCAACAACACCCGCGCGGCTCCGAAAGCTTCCAATGCAGCTGAACACACCGAACAGATTTGTTCCCGACCACGTTCGAGTCTCCCCAAATGCTTCAGATGTCCAACAGTTGGGCCGGTGTGTTCTTGCCTTTAGTTGGTGAACAAGACGAAAGACTGGAGGAGGGTGAAGGAACACCAGAATTCAAACTGTTAAGCTGATATTATTTGCAGAGTAGAAATGTTGCGTGGTCTCAGTCTTTTTTGAGCCTATAAACACATTTTAAATGATCCAAAGAATCTGAAGTCTCACATGATTCATCATTTGTTACAGTGAAAGTGATTAAACTCACCTTGGTTGAAATTTATTTCTCTGTAGGTGATGTTTGTCTCTATGACACAATCAGAGGTCGTCAAGAAGCTGAACATGGAACAGTTTATAACTTTATTCACCATGGAGCTGTTAGAAGTACTAGAATAAGACTATTGACTGTCAATGATTTAACCTGATCAAAGATTAATCCAATAATCTCACATATTCTTTGATTGCAAAAACACTGAGAGAGGGTTCTTTAGAAACAGTGGAGACAGGGTAGGGAGAGAAAGAGAAGGGGGGAAAGGGAGGGAATGGAGGAGAGACGAGAGAGTAGGATAGGGAGAAGAGAGACAGGGAGGAGGGAGGAGACAACAAGAGAGGGGTTGGAGGAGAGAGCGAGAGAAAGAGAGGACAGTGAAATGTGATAAAACGTGTTGATCGTGACGTCGACCTGAATCTTTTTGTTGACTTTCTGTTTCTTTCAGCTCCATAAAGAAATCTGTATCAACTAAACCAACAGAATGGACGACAACATGAAAAACTCCATCTGTGCTTTGACAGCTTCTCTGTGATCACTGTGTGCAGCTGTGCTGAACAAATAACACACAGCATTTTGTAAAGTTAATCCAGCAGCAGCTCATTTAAAATATCTGTATCATATGGTTTTAATATTCTGTTGTATTTGGTATAAAGAGTTTAGATTATCACATATAATCATTGAAATGTGTTGTTGTTTACGTCCGGTATGTTCTGACACCTTTGTTGTTGTTTGTTGTTGCAGAGAACAAATATTATGTGTGGACACTCGGTACGAGGTGATAGTGCCACTTTCAGCTTTTTTTGTAGCTTCTGATTAAAAAGAGTGAAACATTTAAAACATATAATGTATTTTATGTGAAAAACACTTCCTGTTAACATACAAGCTTCTTCTGTAATTATAAAAATGCTTGATATTCTCTATATTTCATGTTTTTATATATATAAATGTATTTTTAAAAGGTGGTTGACCATTTTCTGAATCAATAAACTTGTTCCATCAATAAGCTGTTTGCAGTGTTCCTCATAGATTTAGAGGGAACAAAAGGAATATAAGTGGAGGTACTTTAGTTTGAAAAGTCTCTTCCTCTTTGTGTCACTACTCACTCTTCATCATGTGAATTAGAGTCGAGCCCGTTCAGACAAATGTTGTTCTGCATGTCAGTTATCTTCGTGTCTCAACATGATGCTTCATACTGTGGAACTGTTTTATATCTCATTTACATTTCTTTATGTTTTTTACTAAACTGGCACCAGAGGTAGTTTCAAAATAAAAGTCAGGAGACTAAATGAAACCATTTTAGGAGGTTTGAACATTTTTTGAAACATTTAAGATAATATTAGCTCAATACTCAACAAAATATATGAAAAAGGTCATTTTAGACATTTTAATGTAGAAATGTTACATATCATTATATAAACTCGACACCAAATAAAAGTTCTGAGCTCATTTTATATCAAATCCAGTTTAGAGAGTATGAAGCTCACATACAGGATGTACAGGCCTGCACAGTATAACCATACAACAACAACACACACGAACACAATGAAATGTTAGTGAGTTTATGATATGATTAGATGTAATGATCATAATGGGTATATTTGGAATATAAACATTGCAACTGCAGATACACACTGTCAGCTTTGTGTTGTGGTCAGGTCTCACAATAACAATGCATCCTGTTTCACAGGCTGATCTGCGGTCTTTCAAGTGTATTGTAAGTACAGCAAAATAAGTCAAGCCCTGGAGCAAAAAGTATTCAAGTATTCTTGAAATGTCACAATGAAGAAGAATCTTAAACTTAAAATGGAAATATGATTTTCCTCAACTCTGCTCTTTAAATGTGCAGTTCCTCCTGCAAGTTATTTGCAGGACTGATGTACAGGTTCATGCTGACTGTCCAACAGTAAAGTGTGTTAATGAAGCAATAACAAAGAGCTGGTGACAAACATACAAACAAGTTCCAGAGACTCAGTGAGTATAATTGTTAAAAAGACTTACTGGACTCAAGTGTCTTAGAATAAATACCGATCGATCATATGCCCCTCCAAAAAATAAAATCATATACTGTAAATGTATTTCTTATTTGCAGTGAAATAAGAAGTATTTCTCATGAATGATGAATGAAATATGAACATTTCGATCTGAATCACTAGACACAGAACTCCATTCAGAGACCTTCAGAGTGACAGGAGCTCATAAAGGTAAAGAGGTGGCACATGGACCTGGAGATGAACAATGAAGTGATCAGCCGATCAAAAGAAAATTAATTGAGAATTAGTTTGATAACAGATTATTTGATTTCTGTTGGCGCCGGCTTCATTTCTTTCTGTTTCAGTCTTCTCGTCTCTGCACTGCTGATGACACAATGATCGATTTAGTTTAACAATTTTATATGTGGCAGCAGCTGTTTGAGTGTGTGTGTGTGTGTGTGTGTGTGTGTGCGTGTGCGTGCGTTTGTGTGTGTGTGTGTGTGTGTGTGTGTGTGTGTGTGTGTGTGTGTGTGTGTGTGTGTGTGTGTGATGCTTTCTACCTTTAAAACACTCAAAAGTGTATGGATAGAAAAACTGTATGGAACACATTTGAGTGCAAATAGTGTTTTTCTGATCTCCAGCAAAAAAAGTACATAATTTTAAATTAATAAATAAACAATAAAATACACTTTGACAAAACTGGCACTGTGGACACCTCCTCCCTGCACGTGCATGCACAGCTCTCTATCTGTGCGTCATATTATATTAGATATAGATATATAATTTCCCACCTTTAAGTGTACTTTATGTGTATTATTCTTCGTGCTTTGAATACACATTTAATCAGTCTAAACTTTTCAGACAAATATTTTAGTCTGTCACATGTCAAAACAGGAAGTTAACTTTACTTTCACTTTCAACTTTGATTTTCTCTCTCGCTGATGGCGCAGCAGAAAGTTCCACCGGTGAGTAAACACCTCTAACAGAACCCATCTAGTTAATGAAGTGGACCTAAATATATCCACTTGTCGGTACCAGTGCAGGTTCGGTTCAGGTTGTAGTCAGTAACTTCACGCAGCGAGCTGGAAACAGTTTTGTTGGTGGTGATTCCGCCATTTTAGACGATCTGCGCCTCAAAGAAGCAGGAAGAAGAGTCAGAGTCAAAATGTAGAAAAGTAATTTATCTTCCGTTGAATAGCGCCTGAAAAGTTATTGATGTGAAATATTAATAAAGAGACTTCCACCTCCGATCTGCTGTCACTGACAGCACATTTATAACTGACAGTGGTTGATGTATTTTATGTATTTAAGTTAAACGTGTACTCGACAGTTACTCTGTTTCCCAGAATATAAACCAGACAGGACAGAAACATCATGATTCTGACACTGTAACACTTTACAGACTGTTGGATGATAATTTAATCAGGTAATAATGAATGCTGATCACTTTTCTTCATGATTAACTGAACAACAACTCATCAGTTACTTTATCATCAGTTCCTCTTTTTGTCCGTGTTGGGCAACTTACTTTCTAAATGTAATGTATTATATATTACTAGATACTTTAATATTAAAGTAATATATTACGTTACAATATTGCTGTCTGCGTAGAGTAATACACGGTTCAAGTTTGCAGCTTTTGAGTTGGGCTTATTTACATCTTCAAACTGGTGTGATATCAGCCTCAGACTGGACCTGTAATACTAAATACAGCCACTAGATGTCGCTCAACACTCAACCACTCCCAAGAGGAACAGGATGAGGTCATGAATGAGAGTGTAGCAGCTCTCCAGGAAGCTAAAAGAAGGATCATTACGTCACTGAATGTGGTGTCAGCTGTACTGAAGTCTGTGGTAGATGTATGGAGGAACACTTTATAACAACTACTGATGAGTAAATGCTTCCTGTGAATAAAAAGAACGTTTCAAAGAGTAAGTTTACCATCAACCATCAATCATACGAGGTAGATGTGTTTGGTTTTCATGTACAGCTGTCACCAGTCTGACCCTGAAGAGAGATTCATTGACTTCACGAACCTTTGCTTCTTTTTTAAGTTCTCACAACAACAATTCAGCTGAACTTTTCTTCTTCTTCTAATGTTTAACATTTCACTCACTGGATTGTCAGACTTTAACCAAACCTTAACCAAATAATGAATAAATGAACTGTATGTTTTTATCCATGTCTGATAATGATTTTGATGGTGTTAACATATTACAGGTCAGTTGGTGCCATGGAGCTCTTTGACTTCACCGTCAGAGTTTAGAGGACACAGTGCAGCAGCACTAACACAAGTAAGTAGTCAAAGTCATTAACTCAACAACTATTCATCTGCCAAAGCCACTAAAGTCAAGAGGTCTGTGGTCTGGATCTGCTGTGTGGAAAAGGTTATGAGATAACCTGTCCTGTGATCTGACGCTACATAAATGTTGGCTACTCATTAGTTAATTATGTCTAATTTAGTGCAAAGGAACCTAAATTCTCTTTATTCTCCCCCTCAGCAGAGTCTCTGATCTTTGCAGCACACTGACATCATGGCGGCTGCAGGATCTGGTGAGTCTGGATAAACACTTTTACTCTCACTTTCTACGTGTCTCTGTCCTCAGACTGTAACCTGTCTCAGAACCAGCCTCTGTTTTGTGTCTCTGCTTGATAAACCGAGTGTATCTCTGCAACTACAAGGTCTGTTTAAATAATCAAAGAATCACGATAAAGGGAACACTTCAAATATTTGTTCAGATGTGTCAGTATGAGTATATATGTTACTGGGTCCAAGTGAATTAAGTTGGCACATAGCATAAATGAAATATTTTTTTAGTTTATTTATTTATTCTTTATTTTATATTTAATTTCTCTGAGGAATGATGCAGCTGCTGCTCCAAATCTCTAGCAAACCATCTGAAAATTACCTCTGACAACTTTGATGCTTATAAAGTATAGGTACCAAACTATATATTTCACTTATATGCTACAATAGATGCTCATAAAGTAGCCCAATTGGGCTCCGCTCAGGCTGAACAGGTGAAGTCAGATCTATGAGTCTTGAATCAAACTTATCTGATCGGACAGCCTCATTTCCAAACACTGCACTGAGAGTCACACTGATTGATGATGTTCTGTCCTTCATTGGTTTGAGCTTTGTGCTTTGCAGCTGCAGCGATGACGTTCAGTAACGTTCAACATTTTTTAATCAGAGTCAATCAATCAGAACTTAAACTGAAGTTCTCTGGCTTGTCAATACAGTGTGGTGTGCTCTGTGGATTTGCTGTCATCTTCTATCTTTTCTACTACAGAAGCTGTAATTTTGCTCCCAAGTGTTGCAGTTGATTCCTTATTTGATCAGGGATCTGATAAGATCATTACGACTTGTGTTTTCCCTCAGATGTCTCACTGACATAGTTACAGTAAGTTACAGTATGGGACGAATAAAGATTACTCTCTCAGAGTGCTGCATGTATTTATACCTTTTCAACATCTGGCTATAATGTGTCTCCCTTCACATTCTAAGGTGGTTTGATGGATCAAATGTCTGTGTTGATTTATACTCATCTTTCCCTTTTCAATGATGATGAGTTCATATCTGTTATAAGTTATGCCTGCTTCAGTAATCACCACCACTGTTTCTGTCATGCATGTTAACGCAATATTTCTTTTCAGTCTAAAGGGATAAGTGAGCTTCATCTGTGTTTTCTGTATTTTTATAGATGGTGGTTCAAGTGCCCAGAGGCGCAGCAGGAGCCCTGAACGTGAACGTCCTAACTGTGAGTCAAGTTGTGAGAACATATTATCAAAACAGCAAATGCAGTTGTCAGGAACATTGTGAAGTGAAACGCCTGCTTGACAGGAGTGTAAGGTATTAAAGAAGCACCACCAGGCTGTTTTATCTTAGAAGTACAAAGGTCACAAAGAAAGCTGTCATGACTAGAAAGAGGAGAGCTGCAATATTTAACAACAAACAGCAACATGTAGCAACAACTGGTCCACTACACACAGTCAGCAAAACCACAATGATGATTTTGCTGCACAACAAATGTATTTCTGCCATCTTCTGAACTGTTTATTAGTATCAGAGTGGACCTGTGGATCAAATACAGACTTAATATTACATACAGAACAACATGCATTACCCAGCGATGATCACTGTCATCTGCAGATAAAATAAAAATACAAAATACAAAAGAAAATAGATAAATATTCTTTTAATTGAATAGTTTAAATAGTTTTTTTTTATATATATATTTTGTATGATAGACTGTATTGTTGTTGTAGTTTTTCCTGACTGGTTCGGAAACCATGACAGAGATGGGTTTCGCCTTTTTGAGTGTAATTATACCAAATGGCAAGTGTAAAAACTTTAACCACAATTAAAAATCTTGATTCAAACTAAGATAAAAACATTTTTTTTTAAAACTGCAACTTAACACCAGTAAGATCAAGGTGTGCTGGTAAATGGCATGAATGATGCCATTGTTTGTGCCTCAGTCAAAGGAAAACAGATTAATTAATGTGTATATTTCTGTATCCTGTAGTTACAGGTGAACATCAACCCCATGCAGCTGATGAGGAACAGAGTCCAGCGTGTCTCAGGATCGTGCTTGTTGGAAAGACTGGCTGTGGAAAAAGCTCTTCAGGAAACACCATTCTAGGAAGAAAGGTGTTTAAAGCTGAATCAAGCCAATCATCAGTTACCAAACATTGTCAGAAAGAACGAAGTGAAGTGAACGGTCAGTCTGTGTATGTGGTCGACACTCCCGGTCTGTTCGACACAACTTTGAACAACGATGAGGTCAATAAGGAGATGGTGAAATGCATCAGTCTTCTGGCTCCAGGACCTCATGTGTTCCTGTTGGTGGTATCAATTGGCAGATTTACACAAGAGGAGAAGGAGACAGTAAAACGTATCCAGGAAGGATTTGGGAAGAATTCTGAAAGGTTCACCATCATTTTGTTAACTGGAGGAGATGCACTAGAAGATGAGGAGCGGTCCATTGAAGAGTACATTGAAAACAAATGTGACGATTCATTTAAGAATCTAATCCGTGACTGTGGAGGAAGATATCACGTGTTCAATAACCGGGATAGGAACAACCACAAGCAGGTCGATGAGCTGATAACCAAGATTAACACCATGGTGGAAGAAAATGGAGGCAGCTGCTACACTAATGAGATGCTGCAAGAGGCCGAGGCAGCGATACAGAAAGAGATGGAGAGGAACCTGAAGGAGAAAGAAGAAGAGATGAAGAGAGAGAAGGAGGAGCTTCAAAGAAAACATGAGGAGGAAATGAATGAAATGAAAAGAAGACTAGAAGAACAGAGAGCACAAATTGAACAGGAGAGGAAGGTGAGAGAAAAACAACTTGAAGAGAAGGAGAAAAGCATTGAGAAAGAACGTGAGGAGAGAAAGAAAGAACGGGAAATCAGAGACGAAGAGAACAGGAAGAGAAAACAAGAGGAAGAAACTCAGAAACGGGAGTGGAAACAGAGAGTTGAAGCTTTGGAGCAAAGAATAAAATCAGAGGCAGAATCAAAGGAAAACATTTACAAAAAACTGGAGGAGAGCAGAGAGGAGATGAGAAAAGAGCGAGAGAACGAGGAGAGAAAACAGAAAGAATGGTGGGAAAAACGATATCGAGAAGATGAACAGAGACGACAGGGGGAACAAGAAAGACTGAGAAAGCTTCAAGAAGAATACGAACAAATAAGAGAAAATGATGAAAAGAAGAGAGAGGAAGAGGATCAAATCAGAAGAGAGCAAGAGGAAAAAGAGAAGAAACACATTGTGAAGACCTACGAGAAGGAACTGGAGAATCTGAAGAAGACGTATGAAGAAGAAGCCAGAAAGAAAGCTGAAGAGTTTAATGAATTCCAAAAGAAATACACCGAGGATATTGCAGACAAGGAGAGACAACATAAAGAACAATACGACATCTTAAAGTCACTTTCAGCCCACAATGAAGAACAAATGAGGAAAAAACATTTCAATCAAATTTCTGACCTGGTGAAATGTGTGACCGAGGAGAGAGGGAATCTGGATAAAATCAGTGACTTACTGCATAAACAACAAGAGGAAATGAGGATGAAGAGAAATGAGGAGGAAAAGAAAAATCTGCCGCAAAAACATGAAAATGAAATAAGTGACTTACTACAGAAACTTTTGCATCAAGCCGACACATCAAACTGTTCGATTTCATGAGGAGATTGTTTCCATGTAAACATCACGACAGCTCAGCAGTTTCAGATGAGTTTCCTTTTATCTCGTTTCATTCGGTTTCAATAACTGAAACTTTAAAGACGCTGAGATTTTATGGTAATACTTTGCTGTGGATTACACTGTTATGTTCACCAGTTACTAGCACTACTTCTGTCTGTTGATTTTCATTGTCGAAAAAATATGAAATCAGCAAACTTGTTTAAATGTATCATTTTCATCCGTCACAGTAACATTTACTGTAACTTGGTCCAACCATGTGAGTTTTCTACCGTGAAGTTATTGTAAACAAGCCTTGTGATTTGTTCTATACAATATTAACCTGCAGGTAACCATAGCAACAGAACTGTGAAGTGAAGAATCATTTTTCTTTTTTTTTAAATGTCAGATTTGTTAAAATACTCACACAGGTTTTTTTTTTTTATCAGACTGTGATCATGTCGATGTCAAGGTGCAGAAACAAACTTGTACTTAGGGATCAACTGATATGGATTTTTTAGGGCCGATGCCGATACCAATTTTTTTTCATCAGCCTGAGCCGATGACCGATACGAACTGCCGATATTTGCAGCCGAAACTGCTTTTGCTCCTTCAATTTACATTATAAAAATTACACAATGATGATAATAAATGTGATGCGTCTCAATTTTTTTAAAAAAAGGAACATTTATGGAAATATAAAAAAGGTCAGGAAGAACAAGAACAAGTAAACAATATTTAACACATTTAAAACCAGTGAGGTAGAACGGATCTCTGTGAAATCCTGCCACACAGGATTGGTTTTCTGCTCAGCCATTTCTTGCAGCGTCTCCAGCAACACAGAGCTTCCTGTGGACGCCTGTCTGTAAATAATTCCGGATCGGCGAACGCAGCAGCCCGCATCGGCCGATGCCTATACACGTAAAAAACGGCCGATAATATCGGCTGGCCTATGTATCGGTCTATCACTACTTGTACTTAAGTTTATTTCAGTCGAAGAGATGAACTAACATTTATGGGGTCACAGGGTGTTTTGCTGGAGCCAATCCCAGCTGTCTCCGGTGGAGGGCGGACAAGCTCATTGCAGGGCCCTCACTGATGGCAGAGGCCGTCAGGCAAGGTGTCAACCGCACATCAGGAGCAATTTGGGGTTCAGTATCTTGGTCAAGGACACTTCGACATGCAGCTCAGCTCCACCTGGGGGAGCTAGGATTTGAACCAGCGACCTTCCGATCACTAGCCTGCTTTACCTACTGGGCTACAGCCACGCATTCTTGTTTATATCCTATTTGTTTTATTATATTTGTGATTATAGAAATACACAATCAAGTCATAATGTTCCCATTTCTGTCAAAGTTTTTTAAAAAATATTCCAACCTGCTGCTATGATAAAACAACAAAATGTTCTAATAAAATCTGTTCATATTGAATTTACAGGTTCAGACGGTTTTTCTTAATTTATTTTAGATATTCAACTGAGAATACAAATAAATATTAAAACATAATCTGTATGATGGAGAAAATCACATGACCAAAGACTTTACAAAGTGAAACTAAGCTTTGAGTCTGATGATTGACCTGAATTATAATTAAGTTTTGAGTCATAAAATAATGGTTAATACAGTTTTTACCACTTTTGCAATATTTGCCAAATCACCAGGAAGGCTCAAATAGTTAAGAAAGTGTTGTAGACAGCGTTTCATAAAGTTTATACAGTTCCTTTATGCAAAAAGTCTTAAAATTTAGCGTTTTTTGACGGGAATCTGGTGACGTTAGTTTTCTTTCTCCACAAAAGCAGCCTTCATAAGTTACTGTATTTTTGAAAATTGACATGTTTACGGTCAATATGTTGTATTCTTTAGTAACTGTGGTGTAAATAGTTAAATCACTGATAACAGTGTGTTCAAACAGCTGCTGGGAGGTAAGAAACACTTCAGACATGGAACTTTAAACATGAGAAACAGACACTTTTTACAAAGAAATAAACATCTTAATGTTTTGTATTTCATGCCAAATTAACAGGAAGGCAGCAAGGATTTAGAATTTGTTGTAGCCGTCAAGTTTCTCCTGACAACACAGCAACTCTTAAAATCAAGTGATTTGTGAAGGGAGGCTGGGATATCTACACTACAGGTGATTTAACTTGAGTTAAACTTACACACACTCACTTCCGGGTTGACCTAAAACAATACGTCATCGCTTCATCACTCTATGAGCCCACTTCATCATCATCATCATTTTGTGTTTTTTTTCTTTAAATTTAAATGAAATGTTCCGTTTCCCGGCTGCATTTGAACGCAGCGTTAGCCCCCTAATGAGCTGTCCGTGGTGCTGAAACCCTGAAGCCCCTGAACGCCCCTCCTTTCTCCTCTTCCTCATTATATATCTCCTCCCTCATTACATATTCGGATGTTCCGTCTCGCGCCGTCACGTTTGTTTGATCACGTGAGCACACCGTTAATTATTTCTCTCATTATTTACCCTCTGAAAGCAGCACGAGAGCACGTTAGCACGGTGTCTGGTTAGTGGGGAAGGCTCGTGGGCGGGTGCGACGGAGGTGCGACGCGGTGGCGTCACATGCAACGTGACGCTCGCTCCCCTGCCGAAGATCGTTTGTGAGACACAAGCTTCTGCTCCTCCTCCATTTCAGCCGGCGGTGAGCCCGCGTAACTACAGCAACGGAACAGAAGATGGAGTCAGCGGCTCCCGGACGTGGTGACACCTCCTCTCAGTAGACGGTCTCTGCTCTCTCTCTCCTGCTGGACTCGCTCTGTCGGACTGAAATAGGTCCAGCTGGGTTTGGTCTGGCAGTCATCGCCTTCAGACTCCGACACCAGTTACACCTGAACAAACGGACAGTACCGACGTCTGGCGACCGTTAACCGGAGGATTTACCGCCATTTTCCGCTGCCTCGCTCCGTCTCCTTCATATATATATATAAATCTTCAACGTCTCAGTCGCCCGTTTGGTTTTTTTCTCCACCGCCACCGAAGTGATGTCTGTCGCGGGGTTGAAAAAGCAGTTCCATAAAGCCACCCAGGTACGTGTGTGTGTGTTTGTTTGTGTTGTTGTTGTCTACACTTCTTCTTCTTCTTTTTCTTCTTCTTCTTCTTCTTCTTCTTCTTCTTCTTCTTCTTCTTCTTCTTCTTCTTCTTCTTCTTCGTGTTTAATTTTACGAGGAACCCTCTAGATTAATATAAAACGGAGGCACTGTGATGTTTGATCGCATCCCTTCTTCCCAACATCACTGGAAATCGTGATTTTATCTGTAAAAACAGCATTAAAATCTTATGTTTTGTCCCTTTTGACTACCCGTAATCGAATTTTAACGGCTCTAAACGTTCAAATTACAGATAAATGTGTGTTACATTGATCCGTTACAGGTAGAACGAAAACAAATCGTGGTTTTTAGCTGTAAAAACAGCCATTAATCTGCTTATTGTCCCCTTTGAGGACCCGTAGTCGTAATTTGAAGACATTCACACTCAGATTCTAGATAATTCTTCACATCCGGGTTATAAAAATCAGATTTTTGTTATATTTTTTTTTAGCTAACATGAATCTGTGTGATTATTATTCTCTCCCGACACAAACGTGATGTACACACAACACACAGCCTGTTGTCTCGCGGTGTTTTCGCGTGGGTGTGAATTCAGCAGCGGGGTATACCCCCCTCCACACACACACACACACACACACACACACACACACACACACACACACACACACACACACACGTAGGGATGTTACGTAACAGTATATGAGTTGAAATTGTGTGTGTGTGTGTGTGTGTGTGTGTGTGTGTGTGTGTGTGTGTGTGTGTGTGTGTGAGAGAGAGAGAGAGAGAGATCTGATTGGCTGTTGCAGCACGCAACAGGGAATTCCCTCCATCCTCCTTTACATCTGTCCGTCTTTCTTGTCCTCCATCTTCTCCTCCATCTCTTTCCTTCTCTGATGTCATCCCTCCGTCATCTCTTTCTCTTCTTCTACACCCACATTTGTTGCTCCTCCATCCCTCCGTCTCCCCTTCCGTGATCCCGTCTCCTCTACGTCCTTCCATCTGTCTAATCTTCCATCCATCATTGTTTACAATCTTAACTGTCCTTATATCTCCATCTTTTTAAACATCCCTTCATCTCTTTTTTCATCCGTCCATCTTTCTTTTCCTTCCTTTCTCTCCCCATCATCCGCCCCTCCATCTTCTTCTAGCATCCCTCAAAACCTTCTTCCATTCCTCCACCATTCCTCTGTTCAATCGCTGTGATATCCCTCTATCTGTTTTCTTCCATCCATCTTTCTTGTAATCAGTCCTCCATCTTTTCTTTACTCTGTAGTCATCACTCAATCATCCACCCCTCCATCTTCTTCTAGCATCCCTCGAAACTCTCCTCCATCCCTTTATTTTTCTCTTGTGATACCGCTTAACATCCCTCCATCTTTTTTACATCCCTCCATCTTTTTTACATCCCTCCATCTGTTTTTCATCCATCAAACTTTCTTGTAATCACTCCTCCATCTTTTCTTTCCCCTGTCTAGTCATCCCTCTATCATCCATCCCTCAACCATTCCTCCATGTTCATTTGCGATACCACTGAACATCTCTCCATCTGTTTTTCATCCATCAATCTTTCTTGTAATCACTCTTCCATCTTTTCTTTCCCCTCTGCAGTCATCCCTCTATCATCCACCCCTCCATCTTCTTATAGCATCCCTCTAAACTTTCCTCCATCCCTTTATCTTCTCTTGTGATACCGCTGAACATCCCCCCATCGTTCATTTCCTTCCACCCTCCTCTACATCCCTCCGTCCATCTGTTGTCCTCCTTCCAAACTTTCCTCCATCCCTCCATCTTCCCTTTTTTACTATTACATCCATCATTCATTGTCTTTCTTCCAACATCCCTCCATCTTTATCTTCTTTACATCCTTGTCTTCATCTCTCTATCCATCAACATCCCTCCATCATCCGTCTGTCCAACACTCCTCTGTCTTTGCATCTTCCTCTTTCGTCTACCTCCATTCCTCCGTCATCCCTCCTTTTCAACCAATCTTTCTTTTTCCTGAAATCATACCTTCCATCCTTCTGTCCCTTCCTGTCTTTCTCCACGATCATCCCTCTTTCATTTCATCCTTATGTGTTTGAAGTCGTCCCTCCTACTTTCATCATCTTTACATCCGTCCATTGTTCTTCCATTTGCATTTACATTTATTATCCTTCCTTCCTTCCTTCCTCCTGTCTTCATTTGATCGCTCTCATCTCCGTCTCCATCTCATCCCTCCATTACGTTATCATCCCTGTAAACATCCTCCCATCTCTCCCGACACTTCCTCAGGTTATTTTGGGGCTGAATACGTTTTAATTCAACCTCATGACTGTAGAAAATATGAAACAATGCAGATCGAACAGAGCGTCCACAGGTGCTGACAGGTGTTCCTTCAGAATAAAAGCAGCTGAACAGAAACAGATTATGAGGCATCTCTTTGACCTTTGAGCCCCAGACAGACAGACAGACAGACAGACAGACAGACAGACAGTGGCTGTATGAGACCGACCTGACATCTGTTCACTCCACCCAAACACATTGCACCACCTCCTCTCCTCATGTGACCGCTGTCTGCTTTAAACGCAGTCTGGAAACCTTTTTTGTTTCACAGCTGGCAGCTCTGTGAGGCTTGATGATAGCATGCTAACATGCTAACGTAGCAGGTCCAATTCTAAGTCCAAGTCCATTCACAATAAAGTTTGTGAATTCTGTGAGGAAAAAAACGATTTGAACCTCATATTGGGGCAAAGTAGCTGATTAAAATTTTACAATTAACAATATGAATGACATAATACAAACTTTAGTGAAAGTGAATAAACGAGCTGTTGCCAGAGGAAAATAAGGTCCAAGATTTAGTTTGTTTGGGCAGAAAATCAATCAGTTAATGAAGATAAATCACAAAGAAAGAAATCGATTCAGGCTTTCTGCAAAAAAGTCAAACATTGTCTGGTTCCAGCTTCTCAAATGTGAAGTTTGGCTGCTTTTTCTTTGTCATTTCTGACAGTAACTAAAGAGTCTTCAGGTTTTGGACTGTTGTTTTTCCCTCCAGATGTGGTGTGAGTTTGAAAAGATGTTAAAGAAATACTGTCAACCACTAAAGTTAAACAAGTTTGTTGCGCCGATTTCTCCAGTTGGTGCCATTAAACCAGTGAAGAAGAAGAAGAAGAGGGCGCAGCAAAAAGATTTGTCGCAGTTTGCCTTTTTATCGACACACAAATGATTCAGCTGATTAATCGTGAAGATGAAGGGCAGATTAGTCATTAATTGCAGCCTTAGATAACAAACTGTCTCATTATACATCTAAATATATGATGTAACGTCTGTGCTGATGTTATTTTGGGGAACAGTTGCATCAGCCAGCTAAATATAGTCAAAAACTTATTTTTTCCACGTCTGTGTCCTCCACTGTCGGAGAAACTGACTCCAAATCAATGATAATGTTGTTTCTCTCACACGTTCGCTCAGTTAAACGACCCTGAGAGCTTCAATAACGTCGTTAAACAAAAAAATCGGATCAACACCGAGAGAAGACGAGGATTGTTTCTAAAGATTAATTTCCTTCGTCTGTCTTTCGTCTCCGACTGTCAAAAGGACAAATTCCTGCACATTTGTTGCGCTTATCAGATGAAGCGCTGCTGATAGAGAGGAGATGATGTTTATTGATCCCTGAGGGGGAAACTGGGTCACTGCAGCAAAACAGAACAGAACAGAACAGAACAGGAAATACAAGTACAGAGTTCAGCAGCAGCAGCAGACACCGAGCGTCCTGAAGAGAAATAACAGGGGTAGAAAGTAATTTTAACTCAAGTACTTTATAA
The DNA here is from genome assembly GCA_963678695.2 of Diplodus puntazzo. Taxonomy (NCBI): domain Eukaryota; kingdom Metazoa; phylum Chordata; class Actinopteri; order Spariformes; family Sparidae; genus Diplodus; species Diplodus puntazzo. The sequence goes on from OZ023170.1 coordinate 23,699,460, forward strand.
GGATTAGTTGATTGACAGGAAAATTAATTGTGTTGATCATCGATTAGGTCGTTTAAAACGTAAATAATGTTCCTGTTCCAGATTCATAAATGTGCAGATTTGCTGCTTTTCCTCGATTTTAATAATTTGTATGTCTTTTTTAAGTGTCCCAATTTGAATTATAAAGTAAAATGATAAAAAACAAACAAAAAATAAAAACAGCTAGCTTGACATTTAGCCTGTGTGAACAAAGACCAGCTGTTTCACTGATTTTCCTCTTCAGAGATCCTTTATTGACTTGTTTGGGGAGAGGGTTCACTCTGGACAGATTTTAGAAACAGAACTTTGTAACAAACTGAATTTAAAACCCAACCCTGTAAAAAGCTGCCAGGATAACATCAATCTGTCGTTAAATACCTCTATCTTTTCATAGAAGAGTTTGGCGTGTACATGACAGTTATCAGGACATAAAACCAACGATCTGTTGATCTTTATTGATCCAGATGTGCTGAAAAAAAGGTTTAAATTGAGAATTGAATCCAATCAAATTCCCCCAATTTTACGTCCTCTCTCCTCTGTAGTCTCTTCCTGTCGTGTTTGTACCTCTGAGCTCAATCCCTCTTTTCTCCCTCTCATGTTTTATTCAGCCAGGTTTACTGAGGTGTCCCATTTCCTGCCCCTGCTGGCAGCGGTGGCCATCTTGGTCTGGGGCAGCGTGACCTCACTGCAGTTGGCTTCACGCCGCCTCCAGTTTTTTTTATTATCCATCTGTGAAAAACACGAGAGCCACATGTACGCTCGCACCAACGCACACACGCTGAGATGTGTCCTAGATTCAAGTCTCCGCGGACGGCAAGTCGGCGCTCATATCAAGTTTTAATGTTCCCACTCTGAGAGATCACATCTGATTGGCTGCGTCACCGGCGACAGCCACAGCACACACCTGAGAGTGCAGTCACAATAAACCTAGATTGGAAACAAACAGCGCTCACTCGTAATGACATTCTCAGAAAATAACTAATAAAAACAGATCACAGCACAGAGATAATCGTGTGTTATTGACAAGCTTGTTAAAGCTGCTCAGAGTAGAAGAAATGGAGACACGTCAGCTTATCTTTTTATGTATGTTAATCTCAAAATAAAGTTTTCATGTCAGGCAATATATAGCTACACAGATATCGATATAGCTGTAGTTTGGTTGGAATTTATTATTCAGTTTTGTGATTCTGATATTAGTAGTTTTATATTTTAGGTTTTTTTTTGCTAAAAGTCGGGGAAAAAAGCCAAAATAGCTGTTATAGTGTCTCAAAAAGTGCATTCAGCAGTGTTTCTTATACATTCATTTATTTGCGGTGGCCACCACATTTTAATTTTCTGTTATCAAAGCTGCTCTCGCTCTTGTAAAGATGTTCTCGTACAGTGTTTCCCACACATAGACTTTGCTTGGGAAGTTTCTTATTTTATATTGTTTAAGACTGAGAGAATCACGCCAACCTAAGGAATTGATCTCTCGAGTGTCAGTGAGCCTGTGAATTGTTGTCTCATCTTAAAACAGAGCTCATAAAATTATTATCGACATAAGTGACGTTCAGGAACCGGTATTAAAGTCAAGTTGATGCTACCAGTCGCAAAAATATCTTTAATGATACCCGTCCCTACGTAGGCCTGATGAAGACCTACTTATGCTGTTGTCTTGTCAAAGCTTGTAAGTGAACATGAGTCAGAGGTTGAAGATGGGGCAACATTTTCTAATGCATGGATTTTATTTTGGATGTTAATCTGGCAGATTAGCTTTGTAGTTTATTCAAGGTGATGCATTTATTGCGTCAGCGCCATGAGCCGGGCTCTGGGTTTGTTTCTGTCCTCTGCTGTGCTGTCTGTTTGTAATCTGAGTGCAGAACGTTGAGGATTTGTAGGTAAACCTGAATAATAACAGAGGCTTTGATTTGAGAGTTTAGTGACAACAGATGGTGGGAGGAGAGTGAACGAGTTGTTCCTCCTCAGGCAGCCGACAGGAAGCAGCTCCATGTGAAGAGAAACAAGCTGAACCCGGGCGACATGACTCTTAATTCCATAATGGCTGTTTTCACCGTTATTTTCACATTTTTTAACCTGCAATTACTTTGTGTTGTTGTGAAGTTTTGTCGTGCCGCCGCTGCACGTAATCGTCTGTAATTACCCGTCACCCCTGCTGCACCACATCCACCCTGTTCCCGCCGTTCACAGGTTCTGTTGGTGCCGCTCTCAGCCGCGTCATGAATAAACCATGTTGATGAACCAGATCACAGCGGCTCGATGGTGCGAGTCAGGTTCAAACACAGATAGATAAATGTGGACCGGGTGTGTGCCGGTTTCCAGAGTTACCGGTCTCTGACGTCTCGTGCCGCCCCCCCTCTCTCTTTCCTGTTGAATCACAGATCTATTTCGGGCCTCGCTTCCCGCCTGCCGCCATCACTCTGTTGACATCTCACCCTCACATCCAACATGTGAATCACTTTAACTTGATTTAATTTCTCCTGCTTCCAGTCTGAAACAGGAGGAACATCTGTAACCTGACCAGCGACTGAGTGGTGTTTGATCCATGTTGTTTAAATCAATGTTTATCTCTTTTTATTTATTACAGGGTAAGTTTCTCTATATTTGTCTTATTGTCATCAAAGCAGAAACAGTCAGTGACGTGTTGCTTCAAAACGTTTAAAACCAGATTCCTGTAAAACTAATGACCATCAGCCTCAGCTGTACGACTCTCTTTAAACGTTTGTTTTCAGTATTGACAGCTGTGCAATTATTAGAATATCACATCAAATCAATAAAGGATCTCTCAGGAGTTAGACAAGTTCATATAATATTCAACAAAAGTAAAGATTTGGGAGTGACATTAGAATAAAAAATACCAGCCTACCAACAGAAATCCAGTTTGTTACAAATTTCAGTTTCTCAAATATGTCCAGAGTGAACCCTCTTCCCAAACAAATCAATATAAGATCTCTGACAGAGAAGATAAGCGCAGCAGCTCCTTAAGAGTTTCGTCCGGCACCAGTCAGCTGATCGTCTTCGTGCACTCAGGATAAGTGTCGCGAAGTTGTAGCCGCTTCAGGCTAACGCTAAGCAACAGTGTCGGATGAGTGCAAGTAGGCGAGTGATTAAGAGAAAAAAAAATTGTCGGAGAATCGCAGATCCTGCTTTAATTTGATCAACTCCTGGTTCAGAGTCCAAACCCTCTCATTACGAAACATCTGTGAAGCTGCAAAGAATAAGTGATCGCACATAAGAAGTGAACGAAAACTGTTTCTGTTGGAAGCTTAATTCAGCAGCTCGTCTAAAACCTTCAGTCGACTGAAGTCTGTTGATCTTTTCTGCATCATTGCGAGAAACTTCAGTCATCAGCATAATATTAAATTCAGTGCGGCGTTGTTTGATCTGGTACGAATTTTAGCTCATGGGGGACGAAGTTGATTCATTCGTGCATGATGAGAGTCAAGAAACTCTATAATCGGAACTTAAGAAGCCAATCCTCGACGTAATGATTCAGTAAGACGTGGCTGTACGTTCCTCACCGCTGAACTAACTGGACGGTCTTAAATTTCCTCTTAAATTCTCTTAAATTTTGATGGATGGTCGAGCGGGAGCGAAGATAATAGGAGTTAATGAATCTGCTTTATCTGCTGACTTAATTGAGGGTTATTATAATTATATTGATTCATACATACATAAATAATCATTTTATAATCTCATTACGTTGAGCAGACGTTTGCTAAACTATTACTCAGTCAGTTTGCAGACTTGATTGACGTCGTCTATATTGACATAAAATAAAATCAGAGACATTTTTGAGATATTGGCTATTTTTATTATTGATTAATGTGCTGATTAATCTTTTAGTCTAAAACATGGCAGAAAAAAATGCTCATCAGAGTTTCCAAAGAGACTGAAAACATTTATTTTACGATTCTTTTCGTCCTGATCGACTAGTTGATTGATTGAACGATCGCTGCAGCTCGACTGGCTTTTCAATTCACGGTGAGAGAAAATAAATGCTGGAGTGAGTGAGCGGACAAGACGGAGGCAGAGAACGACTTCGGAGCTGACAAAGTAAATTAATTCTGTCAAGTTTAAAATCAATGTATGAATCAATGACGTGAAGCATCAGCTCAGACAAACGAGAAGACGACGGTTTGAAAGAAGGCGAAACAGAAGCGCCTGAGTCGATCTGTCCTCTTGATCAAACACACCCCTCTCCAGCTCTGTAGACGGTGTTGTCGTGGCAACAACACACGTGTGAAGAGGGAACAGGCGTGATGCAAACACACACACACACACACACACACACACACACACACACACTCTCTCTCACACGCTGCTCTCTGGTTGGCTCTCTCAATAATTGATCAACCTTGAGGGCAGCACATGTGACGGAGAGGCAGACGGAGGGAGACCTGAGTGTTCCTCGCTGTGTCCTCTACCTTCACTTTCAGGTGTGTTCATCACGTTGATTACCTCTGCAGCCCCTCGACCTCTGACCTTTGACCTCTGACCTCTGACCTCGTCGCTGTCGGCTGCCTTTAGTGTCGTTGACGTAGCTGCATCCATCCCTCGTTGAAGGAACTCACAACCTCCTTGTGAAAATCAATGAACGCTGGAGGGTTGTCGCCAGGTTCCCTCAGGAAGGAGCGCTCTCATTGGTTGGTTTAAACATCAGGGGGCGGAGCCAAACATGCTGAATGTAGGAGAATTCCATGATATTAATATGATATATATTTTTCACAGGGCTGGTCAATATATCAATATATCGTTGTGTTTCCTGGTTTTAAAGACTCATTACAGCAAAATTATGTCATTTTCTAAACTTAACATGACTGACATTGATAACATTACTGATGAGTATTGATCAGAGATCTCACTCAACAGTCATCTCTCCGCCATATTTTCACAAAAATGTATATATGACCAGTTCACAAAGCTGACTTTTAAAGTTCACATTAGCAGTATTAGCCTTTAGCAAGTGAAGCTAGCTCGATAATCAGTTATGGAAACAAATGCTTTATCATGCCGGCGATTAGCGGATATCAGTATCATTTACACACTAGCTGAGTAATGCTAATTAGCATTTAGCTACAGTTGTATGGAGTAAAAAGAACAGAGCCAACCATCTAAATAACAGTCAATCAAATTAAACACCATCAGTGGTGGATATTCAATATTGTTGTATGTTTTTAAGACTCTTCTTTGTTTTTTAGCAAGTTGAACACTAATTCTAGATTCAGTGATTAAAGTAACGCAGCAGAATGACGTATTCATATCTGTGTGCAGTTATTTGAGGCTTTCTTTCAGTTTCAGGTTAGTTTTTATTTACATCCGGCAGCTCCGTCTGCATGCTAATAACTCGAACACTCTGACCCTGTGCTCCCCTTTCAGAATAAAAGCACAGTTTGACAGCTGAAATGACAGGTTGACATATCGATGCTGACAGCGACGCTCTGCTCGCCTCTTAAGATACAAGAGAGGTGGAAGTGTTTGTGTTTGTGTGCTGCGGTCGCAGACGATTCATCTCCTGAAACAAGCAAATCGATCGGCAGCAGGAGAGATAAAAACCACAGCCGTTCATTCCTCCCGTCTGTTTTGTTCTCTCCTCGTCTTGCTCCGTTCCTCCTCTTCATATTTGTGTTTTTATGAAGACGTAGTGAACATATTGCTGTGCCACCATGCATACTAATGCATCACCATCAATCTCTCTCTCTGCCTGTTTTCTTCTTCCCCACGTCCTCCCACGCTCTCTCCCTCTGCTACTCCACAAACCGTATACAGAGTAATTGTCTTTATTCCGGCTGCCCTCAGTGACAGTATGTGTCTCTTTGCTGGGTGTTTTTATTGCCCCATCAATCCTGAGTGGCTCTCAACAGGGCGGCGCTGCAGGGCTTCAACACGACACGCTCACATTGTGATTGTGGTCGTCTTATAACGTGGTTCAGTCACAGACGAGTGTTGGACGGACGCACAAAGTCTCATCCAGGCTCATTACACTCGCTAATCTGAGCAGAAACCCTCGTAAAACGTATTTATACACAAATTAGATATATATTAGAAGCCTTTGTGGGTTTTATAATGGTTGGTCAGATCCAGGCTAGCTGTTTCCCCCCAATTACAGTCTTTATGCTAAGCTAAGCTAACCGTCTGCTGGCTGTAGTTGGCAACGATCTTCTCATGTAGCCTTTTTTTTCAATCCATCAATGAATAAAACTTTATTTATAACGCACCTTTCCATCAAATTAAAGGTGATTTAAAGTGGTACATCCCCAAGATCACAGTAATAACAGAGGATGATGATGATGATGATGATGATGATGATAATAATAATAATAATAATAATAATAATAATAATAATAATAATAATAAACTTTATTTCTATAGCACATTTCAAAACTTAACAGAATATAGTATCATACAGAACAAAAAAGTCAAAGTAAACTAACAAAATGCAATAAAATCAGATTCGTCACAAAATATAATCCTGGTGCAAAGAACAGTAAACAAGAAATATGAAACAAGTAATTTAAAAGTAGAAATGAATTGAATAAATGATAATATGTATATGATACACGTTAGCAAATGGCCTGATGCAGAGAGCTAAATACAAAAAAACACGACTTGATGACTTAATGTTCCTTTTTTTGAATACACAGAAAATTGGATGGAGTTTGGTGGGCGGCTGTTGGAAAAACTTCTGATTGGATTTTTCTGGTTATTATCTCTAAAAACCTAGAGGTATAATAGAGGCAATAAGCATTAAAGTGTGTAGATCAAATAACAAAGAAAAAAATATTTAAAACGTATAATACAAGCAATAAAAACGATGATTAATGTACGCAATTAATTGATTATAATATAATACAAAACTAGATTTGAGTAGATAAAAACATGACTTGTTAAATACAATATGTTGAACTGTTCCTTTAAATTAAAAGGACAATACAGAGAGCTAATAAGACAGAAAACATGACAATGACTCGACTTTCTTTTCCTTTTATAAATACACAGAAAGTTGAATGGAGTTTGGTTGATGACTGGTAAAAAACTTTGGCTTTGTGACGTCATTTTCTCTAAAAACCAAGCGGTGTACTAGTAACTCTGAAATGGGAAACAAATAATAATGAGATAATAGTTTAAAAATATAACATATTAAAAAGCAGCATCTCGACTTGTTTAAACCTGTTGATTTAAATGGTTTTATTTATGGTTATTCCTCTCCGACTGCGTCGTCGACCCTGGGGAGTTTTAGCAGTGTAGTAAACATCAGCATGAGTCGCTCGTTACGACGCAGCTGATCAGTTTATCTTCATCAGTCTGACGGGAACGTAAACTCCATCAAACACGCCGTCGTCTGGCAGCCGGAGAGTCGTGACTCCAGCAGCCCATGATGGAGCAGAGACTCTCCTGACGGGCTGAACGAGCTGGAATAGACTTCCACGCCTCGGCTTTATGACGTGAATGCAGATGAATGAGACGGAGCTCCAGTATGAGGACGTTTCGCTCCGTCTCTTTCATATTACAGCGATCTTAGTCTTGAATATCTCACATCTTCTGCACATCGTATTATTTTCTCGCCTGCTTTCACACTTTGTCCCCGCGCTGAGTCTCTGCTGGTGACGTGGCGTCCTCTTTATGTGTGACTGTGTGTTACAGTAGTAGCGAGTGACCCCTGTTATATAACTCAGCTCACACACAGGACACGACTGAAGAGCCACTGAAGCATCAACAGGACCTCGATACGTTCTGCAGTGAAGAATGACTCAGTTTTTTACCAGCTGTGCTCTGTTTTGGTACTTTTGGCACCATTCGTGTTGGTTAATAACAGCAATTTACTTAAACACTGTCGCATCATTAGCATTGAGTTGCTAAAGGACAAGAACAGATGATGATGATGATGATGATGATGATGATGATGAAGCTCTTAACACACCCTGACAGAAAAGGTTATTTTATGTTGGAGGAGCTTACAGCTACTATCTGTGACGCTAGAGCTAAATGCTAACATCAGCATGCTAACATGCTCACAGCTGATAATGAGAGAAAATATAAAAAGTAAAACTGTTTGAAACCAGAAACGTGATGACAAATATAATAAATAATGTGAATTAAACACATTATTTGATGAATAAATATATGAAAACAATAAGATACATGAAACAAGGTATAGATAATGGTCATAAACGTTGTAATTTATGGCTTTTTGCAGGTTAGAGTTCAAATAATATTCACCAAAAAACACACAGCAGCCTTCAGTGATTCAACAACAAACAGCAAAACATAGAAATTCAGTTTGGTACAAAGTTTGGTTTCTAAAATCGGTCCAGAGTGAACCATCGTCCCAAGCTAATCAATAGAGGATCTTTGGCAGTGTCATCGCTGTAGTTCAGTTCAGTTTTCCTCCACAGGTGAGACCTCCTCTCAAAGATCCTCTCCAACACCGTCTTTGGTCACACAGGTGTGTGTACAGGTGCAGCAGCAGGCTAATGCTAAGCTAGCTTTTGTTTTCAGATGTTCAGGGAGTTAAACTTTGCTGAAAGCATTTTAAACTCATAGTGAGGTGAATAGTTTGTTTTGTAAGCAGCTTCACGTGGCGACAGGTGGAAACAGGATTTATGGAGGATCTCGTTTGTTGCCGGCGACGATCTCGAGGTCACGACGCCATGATGACACGTGTTGTCAACGAAACGCTCTGGTGGCGTTTTCAACCTTCACCGAGCCGTATGAATATGAATCGAGGCAACAATCTGTTCAGTTTCTTCTTCGCTCTCTGCTGTGCTATCGATCACAGCGCTTGTATTCATTGATCTGTGGCTCTCGCTGTCATTGGGTATAGACGAGCCATCGATCAGGTATTGATTGTGCATTGAGAGAGTCCCAGAGGAGAGGCTGATGTCGTTTGTTTTAATCAGGCTGAGCTTCACAATCTGTTTGGTCTTCTTCTCAGAGCTTCATCTCCTCTTGTAAACTTAAACTTTTGACCTTACTTAAACCATATTTGCACTTCTTTCATAATGAACAGACGTTTTGAAGAGAACTCCAGCTAACAATTAAGTATTCTGCTGATTATTCTGGTTATTTATCGAGTAATCAGTAAGAAATATTTCACACTCATTCAGATTTTTTTAATTTAAGATTAATATATATAATATAATACTAATATATAAAAAAGATAAATAAGATGGGTCTTTTGAATGAAAATGAAATGAAAAATAATAATAAAAGTCACACTGATTTACGCTAAATGCTATAGCTAACATGAGGTTAAGGTTTCCTTGCTGGGTCGGGTCGGGTCGGGTCGGTCTGGACTGACAGACTGGAGGATCTCTGCTGCTGTGCGGTTTAAAATAGAAACACTGGACTGTTTACTATTCGTCCCACACTTCAGACATCTTCTGGACTGTTTTTCTTCTCTCTCTTCCTTTATTATTTGTCAGTCTGCTCTCACGTTCATGTTTCAGTGTATCAACAGAAGAATTAACAGCATTACGCAACAGAAATAATCATTTTCACGTCTCCTTGATTACTAACAATTAAAACATCTCATCAGATTGTGCTCAGTCTGTATCAGGCCTTAGATTAAAGTGAGCCGTGTCTTTGATGACTTCTTCTTCTTCTTCGTCTTCTTCTTCTTCTTCTTCTTCTTCTTCTTCTGTTGTTGTGATTAATAATGCAGGCGTGTCGTCGGGGTGTCTGTGTCTGCGAGCTGCTGCACTGCAGCTGGTCAGAGGCTTTCTGCTGGATTCAAACCGTCGCCTCCTGAGAATTAAGATGCGTCCGGCGCTGTGAAACCTGCAGGAATTAGAATTCAGCGCAGGAAGCTGTTGACGCTCATCCTCCTCCTCTGCTTACCTTTCCTCCTCCAATCTTTCCACACCCATCTCTACTCACCCTCTCCTCCTCGTCCCGACCTCATTTCTGATTCTCTCTCATCCGTTTGTTATCTTATCTCCTCTGCTCTTCCTCCGTCTTCTCCTCGTCCTCCTCACCGTCAGACTCCTGATCAGATCTGTCCCACGCTCGGGCTCGTTCGGGTCCGTCACATCTCCGTCTGCTTGTTGGAGGTTCTGATCGCAGTTCAAAGACCGTCAGGATCAGATAATGGGAGCTGATCTGATAGATGGATGTCAGAGGAGAGTCCTGATCTCTGAGTGTCCTTGAGTGTTGAACAGACGTCAGGTCGATGCTTCTGCAATCGTTCCCTCATCTGTGTGTTTTACTTTTGTTCTTTCTGTCTGCTTGTAAGAGAAGCTGATGTTCACGGTCACATCACCACCACTAAGAGTCTTACTGCACAATTACCATCCAGGTTTTCATAAACTGATCAATGTACGCGTTGAAAAGACGGACTAGTGCGTAGATGAGACGTTTAATGTCCCCGACAACCTCTGTAGTCACATTCAGACACTCTAAAATTAAACTGTGGGACATTTAATGATGGATTTTTACGTTGTATGTCTTATTTCAGACATTAAACTGGAAAACTATTTAAAAGACTTTGAGACGAAGGAACAGGAAGTGCACATTTTGTGTGATCGCGTCATTAAATGTTCGCTCTGAATTCAGTTCAAGCGAGGGGAACTTCACTTTGAGTCTCAGGTGGGAATGAGTCAGTCCTCCTTTTGTCCGACTTGTTTTTCTTTCCTTCTCACTTCTTCCTGTCCGTCTCTCTCTTTTATTTCTGTCTCTCTGTCTCTGCAGATGTACTTTTATCTCCTCAAACTGATTCGTAGCTCCGCACGTCATAAAATATCAGAAAAGCTTCACCTTCCTCTCTTTTCTCTCGTCTGTCGGTGTTTCCCTCTGATTCGCTGCCTCCTCTCTTCATTGAATCTCTTCTCTGTGTCACGTTTCCTCTCTGACGCGCGACGCATCATAATTATCTCGGATATTTAAATCTGGGAGGAATAAATAGATGTTTGGGTTCCTCGTTTTGCGTAATCTTCATCAAACCTGCGCCGGATGATATAACCAACTCGGGAGGTTATTAGAGGTTCTGGTTCACGCTGAAGCTGCGGCGGACATCATGTTTTTTCTTCCTGGTGATTTGCAGCTGCACAGTTTCTTCTCGCTCGTCTTCATCGCTTTCAGCTCCACGCCGAAGGTGATGAAACTTAAAGCAACAGCAGAAACACTGACAGCTGAACCTCCTCACCTCCTCCTCACAATATGATAATTCAGCTTTCCAAACACTGAACCCCGACAGAAAAGTCAGCTGTCAATCAGCCTCCTTTAAATCCTCCTGGAGATGTCGAAAAGAAAACAGACAACCGAGCAACTCTTTGAAACAGAAACCTGAACTCCAACCGATGACACGACTAAGACTTCGACAGCTTCTTCTTCTTCTTCTTCTTCTTCTTCTTCTTCTTCTTCTTCTTCTTCTTCTTCTTCTTTTTCTTCTTCTTTTCTGTCTTCTTCCTCCTCTCTTGCTTCTTTTTCTTATTCTTCCTCATCTTCTTCTGTCTTCTTGTCCTTCCTCTGTCGTCTTCTTCAGCCTCTTCTTCTTCTTCACTTCTTCTACAGCCTCTTCTTCTTCTTTAGCCTCTTCTTCTTCTTCTTCTACAGCCTCTTCTTCTTCTTCTTCTACAGCCTCTTCTTCTTCTTCTACAGCCTCTTCTTCTTCTTCTACAGCCTCTTCTTCTTCTTCTACAGCCTCTTCTTCTTTTACTTCTTCCACAGCTTCTCCTCCTTCTCTTTCTTCCTCTACTGCTTCTGCTTTTGTAAAAGTAGCAGAGAAGGTCTTTAATATCTCCCATGATGTCAGCCCGTCCTCATCAGAAAAAACAACCACATATCTCGACTGTGAAAGCAGCTTATTATGACCCATGGATGGTGACCTCTAGTGGCAGAAGTCAGTCTTAAAGAGTGAGAAAGTCCACATCAGGGATGGATGGTGGGGTTATTTTAGTAACATGTTGAAGTAACTAATGACTTCACATTATAACTAGGGTAACATGTGTTTCAGTGTGAGCGGACAGCGAATGTCTTCGCCTGAAACACTGCTGCTGTAATGTCTGTGTTTTTGTTTGGGCACTTGAACGCATCACACTGATTTACAAGCCAAAGCTCAGGATTTCTAACTTAAAAAGAAGTAAACTAAAATCACTTTCTGCCACTAAATCACTTCTCAGGAGTCATCAGAGGTTTATAAATATTGATAGAATTATAAAATTGGGTTGAACATGATTTTTTTTCTCTCAAACAGACTTATTACAATTTGGATAAATAGCCCGTGTTGGCCATCAATCTGGCCTTTTATCCATCTCCAGTCCAAGATGGCGTCTGAGTGTTTTGGCAGCCATTCAGACTGATAGATGAACCGGCGGCGGCTGCCAAGCTCTCCTCCCCGGTTCCTATTTCTCCCCCCCAATAGGCTAATTCTCCTCCACACAAGATTAATGTCAGCCGGAGAGGAGGGATATCTGCTCCATCTGCTGTCGGGCCGCCCTGACCTCTGCACCTTCTGACCTCCTCGCTGGCGGCATCTTCTGATTTGTAATTAAGCTTATTTTTCTGGGGATGACTCAGCGAGAACCGTGAGCTGAATATGAAATGATGTTAAAGAAACAGAGAAAGAGGGAGACGAAGGGAAAGAAGTGAAGGAGGGAGGAGAAGAAGAGGTGGGAGAGAATATAGCTGAAGAAGTGGGAGTAAAAAACAAAAGAGAGAAAGTGAGAAGAGTGGAGGAGGAGAGAGATGTCGAACAGATGGGGTGTGTTAATGCCTCAGCGGTCTGAGAGGTGGTTAGTTCTACTTTCTGTGTGAGTGAGTTCATGTTGGGTCCACTGTGAGTCTTTATCTGTGAGTAATGCTCAACTTTTCTGTGGTGTAGTAGAGAAAAACAATCTGACGTATTACAGAGGGACGGCTCAGCACAGCGCCCTCTGCAGACCAATGCTGGATGGAATCAGATTTGCTGAACAAACTCTGACACTCTTCATTCAGAACTTGCTTTAGAAACATCATATTTTAAAGTTTTCTTCCGTATCAAAGCGATCCAGTGAAAGCTGTCTGTACATCTGTGGGTTCGCCGCAAACGGAAAGCGCTAATCACTAATTCGGCAAACTTTAATGTATCCCATAGCAATGTTATACTTCCTGCTATAACGTCAGCAAAACGCTCCTCATAACCGCCAAACTCCCCTGAGAATCATCACATTTTTAGGTTTTCTTCAGTATCAGAGTGATCCAGTGACAGTTGTCTGTACATCCATGAGCTCACTGCAAACAGGAAGTGCTAATTGCTAATTCAGCAAACTTTAATTCAGCCCATAGCATTTTTATACTTCCTGTTTATGCGCCCAAAAGCTCTAAAACTAAAGATATTCCCATCAGCGCTGATTAGCAATAGATATGCTAACACACTAAACAACAGTTGACACGTCTAGCATAATATCTGCTGAACATCAGCATGTTAGTTGTTTAGAAAACCATATCAAAGAAACTCTCCACATAACCTCAGAACTCCCCTGAGAATTATCACATTTTAGGATTTCTTCTGTATCAGAGTGATCCAGTGATAGTTGTCTGTACATCAGTGAGTTCACTGTAAACAGGGACTGCTAACTGCTAATTCGGCATGCTTTTTAATCCTTTGCTTAAATGTGAAAAACTACAAATGATAGCATGCTAACACACCAAACAACCACAGGGGACATGATTAGCATTACGCCTGCTTAACATCTGCATTGTCATCGTGAGGATGTTTGTGTACAGACGTTAGCATTTAGCTCAAACTGCTTTGCTTTAGACAGATGATGTGTTTTTATCTGAGACACATCTGAGTTAAAGCACCACATGGAGGGAAAATCACAAAGCTGGCTAGTTAGCATGTAGCTTAACTGTGCGTCAGCCTCACAGAGCTGCTAGCGAGGCTGTAGATGTTGTTGTAGATGCTGTTGTAGTTTTATCCTTGGTGTTTTCTAACTTTATATGAACTAAAGAGGATTAAAAGCACACAGCAGAGACATCGTGTGAAGTGAAGCAACTGTCTGCGCTGCTGGATGTTAATCTGACTCAACTGAACTGAACTGACGTCGGTTACAGTGGAACAGCAGAAGATACTGACTGTACCGAGAGAGAGACGCAGTTATGTAACTGTGTCAGTACACCTCAGTGGTGTGTGTGTGTGTGTGTGTGTGTGTGTGTGTGTTGTTAGAGGACCCAGTCAGATCCCTGTCTCCATGGCAACTGCATCTTCCTCCTCATCTGTCCGTCCTTCTCACTTTTCTTCTTCTCGCTACTTGTTGTGTTTTGTTTTTACATTTTAAAAATACCCTCTCTCTTTTTTTAAAATCTGCACTCGTTTCTCTCTCTCTCTCACACACATACACACACACACACACACACACACACACACACACACACACACACACAGACACACACACATCCATCCATCTGTCTTGTTCTGATCAAAGCCTGTCCTCTGTAACACACACACACACACACACAGGTGTTCAGGTGTGTGAGTGGTTACATAAACACACGTTTACCTTCATGTTTGCACGGTTTGTTAGTTTGATGAAGAAGACGTCTGTGTGACATCTGCTGCACACACACACGACACACACACACACACAGCAGCATGTCTTGTGATTTGAATTTTTGCATAATAAGCTTCCGTGTGTGCAGCGGCGGAAAGTACTCGGATCTTTTATTCAAATAAATGTACCTGTATGCTGCTACTATAAACAACTGTCCCCTGTGACGGAGATATTATAAATACAGCTGCATCTGTGTGTGAATTAACAGTTGTAGCTGTAGGTTTGAACTACTTGATATTCAGTTTGTACGTTTCGGTCATTGATGAACTGAAAAATCAACAACTTTTCTCCAGAATCGCTTGAAAAGCGTTGCTTTAATTGTCATCTTTTTTATTTTTTATTTCTACTTTACTTTATATTTGAACTGTACCAAACCTTAATTTCGATAGAAGGGAGGTGTAGAGCGAGAGCAGATTGTCCGCTACGCGTACTTCTTTATAGCATTCTTACAAAGTCTTCGGTTTACAGTCAGAAAGCAAAATAAACTCGTACCGCTGTTACTGCTACTAGTCGATTGCAGATGGTGCTATTCTCTCCAACAGATTAAAAAAAATAAAAAATAAATACCAAATGCAAAACAAAAAGTTGCCTAAATACACCCGGGCAGCCCATCGAGGTAAAGTCTATGTGTGGGAAACACTGGCATGGATCGGTGCTTCTGTATCGGGAGCTGCGGTTACATACGGCTGTTTCCATGGAAGTTGTTATTGTTTTATGTTGTTATGTTAATTTTAAAGCTCACAAAATGTATCTTTTAGTATTATTATTATTATTATTATTATTATTATTATTATTATTATTATAAACAGTAGCAGTATTTGTGTTCAACATGCTGCTTCCTTCCACCCTGAACCTTTCCGTGTGAGTTCCTCTGCTGTGTGTCGTCTGAATTCATTTATATGCCGCTGCACATACTGCATGAGTAAGTGTGTGTGTGTGTGTGTGTGTGTGTGTGTGTGTGTTGCCCACTAAAGTGTGTGGGCGGCTGATGTGAGTCACGATTGTTGGAAAATCCCACTCTCCTCTCTGCAACCTGATGCGATTAGAAAGCGAGAGGTGTCACTCTGCGGCTCCTCCTGGTTATCACCAACGGCAGAACGATGGATTCGAGGTCTGGAAGTCTGAATGTGATGCAACATTTATGAGTCTGCGTCGATGTGCTGACGTTAGTTTTTGTCCTCTGACTTGTTTACATCTGTTGTGACCAGAAAACCTGCTGTGGTTTGTGGTTTGTTGTTACAAACACGTCTTTGTTGTGTGATTATTAGTTTATCCTCCCGACATCCATGAATCTGTCGAGACAGAAGTTACACTAGGGCGAGAATAAGTTTCTACTGCAGGTTGTTTGCTCAAAATCTGAGAGAAATCGTCCTCCTGTGTGCGTAAAAAAGTCTTAAATCTTTTACTTCAACTTCTGAAAAATGGTAACAGTACAAAAAAGCTCCAATAAAAGTGCTAAAATCACCGAGCTCAAGCAGGATGACTGAGAAACACTGCAGCAGTTTTACATCACACACATTATGTATTCATGTGTCTGTGAAAAGAAGCTCATCAGCAGAAATCTACCAGCTTTGTATTCATAATATATTCTTTAATTCATAACAAATAACTTAACAACTGGCCCAAAGCAAGTCACGCCCCCTCAAGTGAACCTCACGGGACCTTATTCCAGACAAACATTGTATGCTAGTGAACGAAGAGACGGATAAAATGTTTGTCAATTTAAAAGATAATTTTCAAGTCAATAAAGTGTCAGTTTGTTGTAATTAAAGTCAAAGATCATGTAGTTTTGTGTGAAAGCTCAGTGAACCACATCATCTCATCAACACCAACAACTGGGTCAGAAAAGGTCCTGAACAAGATGAACATCACAATAAATCTGCTCATGTTGACAACTGCAGTTCTGGTTCTGGTTCAGTTCTGTGAGCTGCTGATATACAGGAGCAGCTCTACGATACAGTCGACACTGTCGGCTGTGACGTCACTTGTTTTCTTGAACGGTTTTATTTTGTAAACTACAAATAACTAAATACAAAAGCTTTGGAGTCACACAAAACAGAATCCAGATAATCCTGTTAGTCTGTAAACTGTTTTCATCGGGTTTGACTGTGAGAAACTTTGAAAGGACGACGGCACAAACGGTGAAACTCGTCTTGCAGGGAGTCGCTTGTGGAAGGATGAAGCTGCTCGTTCGCTGCCTTCAGATTCAAGCATGCAGAAGAATAAAGTGTTGGTGACTCACTTTAATATATTATAATGACACGAACAACAGCGCAGCGGAAATTAAAGGTTGAAACTCACACCAAACAGTCCTCAGTGTGATGAGTCATCTGATGTTGGATTACTCATTTTGTCGTCTACAAAGCGAATTTCAGAACTTCATATTCGATGTCTCACTTTCATCTCACAAGAATAATCAGTTTTCTCTCCATGACCTCTTTGAAATCAGTCGAGTCTCTCACGTTTTTAAACAACCCCGAACGATGAGAAAGTGTTTCAGAGCAGAAAAATCCTAACCTTCTTTCTTTCTTTCTTTCTTTCTTTCTTTCTTTCTTTCTTTCTTTCTTGTTTCTTCTTACAGAAAGTCAGCGAGAAAGTCGGAGGAGCAGAAGGAACTAAGCTTGACGATGACTTCAAAGAAATGGAAAAGGTAAATATTCCTGAAATATTTTGATACATACGTATTTGGATGTTGTATTCTGTCTTAATAGATTAATTATTCCATCTTTTCGTTCGTAAAACTGTTTTACAAACTTATTTTCATTAAGTTAAGAGCTGTTCGCCCCTACGGAAGCCCTGAGGGAGCAAGTGAGGAAACATTTCTTCCATGTGATCTATTTTCTATTTTCTAGGTCTGAAAAAAAAGCTAAAAACACATCATGTCAGTGGCGCTTATCTTTGTCTGTTTTGCTTATGTTTGCCTTTTCTTTTACCTGTTTCAGCCCCCAGAAAAATAAACTAGAGACTTGGAGATTATCCTGGCAAATCTTTATTTTTTAATCAGCTCTCACGTCATAAGACCAGGGGAGAAAACAGTTTGGATCAGACTCAGAAAATGGTTCATAGAAAAATGTAAAATGTGTCACTCGTCCCCTCGGGGCTTCCATATGCTTCGTATCTGTCAGCATACATTAATATCTAGACTTAATCATCGTTAAGTTGGTTTACGTTTGTCATCTCTCACAATTCTCCTGACGTGTTCTCCTCTGCAGAAGGTGGACATCACCAGCAGAGCAGTGTTGGACATCATGACCAAAACTACAGAATACCTACAACCTAACCCAGGTAGGAAACACACAGTTAACTCCAAGTGCTGTATCGTAGGCAACTGGACTTGTTTCAGTTTCTTGAAGATGTTTCAGCTCTCGTCCAAGAGGTTTCTTCAGTTCTGACTAACTGCAGGGGAGTCGCAGGCTTTTAAACCCTGTGTGGGAGTGTCCTTACAGAGTCGTTAAGGACACGTGAGCTCTGATTTTAGACGTTTGGGTCTCTTGTGGGTCACTGATCCAACCGTTCTTCATGTGGGTTGCTCGGGCTAGTTGAGCCCAGTGAGCGCCCACTGGTCGCAGGCTTTTAAACCCTGTGTGGGACAGAGTTTAAAACCCTGTAGCTCTTTTCCAGTGAGTTAGAACTGAAGAAGCTTCTTGGATGAGAGCTGAAACCAGTCCGGTCGCCCTACTATACAGCACTTAGTGTTACCATGACCTGGAGGACTGTAGAACCTTCATCAACAGCACCAGTCACTCATAATCAAACCGTTACCGCCCTGCAGCATCCAGAGCCAAGCTGAGTATGATCAACACCATGTCAAAGATCCGCGGGCAGGAGAAAGGACCTGGTTACCCGCAGGCTGAGAGCGTCCTGGGTGACGCGATGTTGAAGTTTGGACGGGAGTTAGGGGAGGAGTCCAGCTTCGGTAAGTCTGACAAGCTAACTGTGCTAATCTTAGACCTAATAAAGCAGGAGGGCCAATGAAATCTTTAAGTATATTTTTAAGGTCTTCGACCTACAACTGATCAAAATGATGCGTACAGGTCGTTACACATTTAGAAAACGTGTATAAAAGAGTTAAGAGTCACCAGTTCCTTTAGAATGGAGTCAGCACAGTGATCTGAGCTGAAGTACAAATAACTATCATTCCTTCATGTCTGCTCAAGAGTCTGACCTCTTTTCTACCAGCGCTGATAAAAGACATCTTCAACGCAGAATTTCTGGCATTCACTTATTAGATTTAAATCAGGCTGAACCGAGGTCAAGTTGTGTTTTCAGACATATATACATATATATATAAAACGCTCTCTGTCAGACTTTTGAGTCACCAGAACCCAGAAATTAACCACAAAAGCACTAGAAAAGGTCAGAGGATGTCAATGCCAAGAGTCCGACCGACTCGCTCAAATCAATAGATGGCTGTTTGACTACTTCCTGTCGAGTATCTCTCCTCAATATTTCTCTCTCTCCGTCTTCCCTCCATCCCTTCTTTGTAGGTATGGCGCTGATCGATGCCAGCGAGGCGATGAAGGAGCTCGGGGAAGTGAAAGACGCTCTGGACATGGAGGTCAAACAGAACTTCATCGACCCGCTGCAGAACCTCCACGACAAAGACCTCAAAGAGATACAGGTGAGTAAAACACCTGTTGTCGGTGAGATTGTTATTGAATGATTGCCGTGTTGGAGCTTACTACTGTCCCCCTTCACTGCAGCACCACTTGAAGAAGATGGAGGGCCGCCGTCTGGACTTCGACTACAAGAAGAAGCGTCAGGGCAAAGTCCAGGAGGATGAAATCAAACAAGCGCTGGAGAAGTTTGACGAGAGCAAAGAGATCGCGGAGCAGAGCATGTTCAACCTGCTGGAGAGCGACGTAAGGACGATCTGCTTCTATGTTTAGGGCTGCAACTACCAGTCAGTTTCAAATGATCTGCCAACTGTTCCATCAATCGGTCGTTTTAACGTCCGTGTTGATTGTAAAGACAGTTTTATTTACACTAGTCATTTTTATTCTTCATAGTTTCAGTCAACTTTATTTCTAATGGCTTTATGAATGAACGAGAGGGGGGTGACATGCAGCGAAGGCCTGCAGGGCTTCACATTCAAACCCTGCGGCGAGGACACAGCCTCTGTATGCAGGTTGCACGCACTACTGACTGAGGACACAACCGCTATACACCGGGCACGCACTACCGACTGAGGACACGGCCTCTGTACACCGGACACACACTACCGACTGAGGACACAGCCTCTGTACACACACTACGGACTGAGGACACAGCCTCTGTACACACACTACGGACTGAGGACACAGCCTCTATACACAGGTTTCACACACTACTGACTGAGCTAGTGAGGCATCAGTTTTTTTAGATTTTTTAGACATTTTATGGACCAAACGATTGATTAATTGATAATGTAATCGTTAGTTGCAGCACCAGTGGAAACAGAAACAGAAAATTATTGAAGATGTTGTGGGTGAAACTTTACAAACGTACATTTCTAAACCACAGTGAATCAGCATTTTCATAAAATAGCAACAAACATGGACGTCATGACAAAATATACTGGTGAAGTACACACACTTAATTAAATATTCATTGTTTTGATGTTGACATGGTTCCTCTGTTGCCATAGTTACGGTTTTCAATAGGGTCCCATCCTGTGCCGTGCTGTGCCGAGCCAGACTCAGGCCCAGCATGGATGCAGAACAGGGATGGTAATGGAAACAACATATGTGTGTGTGTGTGTGTGTGTGTGTGTGTTGCAGATAGAGCAGGTGAGCCAGCTGGCAGCGTTGGTTCAGGCCCAGTTGGAGTACCACAGCCGCTCTGCCGAAATCCTCCAACAGCTCTCCAGCAAGATGGAGGACAGGTATTGATCCGCCAGGCTCAGCTGTGATAAAAATAACCCAGCTGAGATTGATCGATGTGGATACACAAACTTTTTTTTTGTTAACTGTCCAGGATAAAAGAAGTGTCCAGTAAACCGAGGAAGGAGTACGCTCCGAAACCTAGAATGACCCTGGAGCTGCTGCCCCCCAGCGAGAGCCACAACGGAGGGATCCACTCTGCCAAATCGCCTGGAAGATCACCAGGTAAGGAGCTCGGGGGTGTTGAATGAGCGCCAGACGGCCTTCCGCCAGGATCAGAGTACAATAATTTCTCGACTCAACAGACGAGGGCTGCCAGGAACAAAAATTAGCATCAGGAACAAGACTTGTTTGATTCATCTCATTTAGTGTGTCATAATGGAGGTCAAACAACAAAGCAGCCGGGACACCTCGTAAGGTCCAAACGAGACGAGTGTGTTGGAATTTTTCGTTCCTCAGTTGACAACTCACGTGACATGTTGACCAATAGAAACACTATGACAGACACTGGACTGTAAATGAAAGAAAGCTATGAAAAGCTAACTGGCACAAGAGGTTTTAGTACTTTATTTACAAGTCTGATTAAATCTACCTGTTGTTTCTGTCTCCTCACAGCCCCCATGGACCAGCCCTGTTGCCGAGCACTCTACGACTTTGAACCAGAGAACGAAGGCGAGCTTGGCTTCAAAGAGGGCGACGTCATCACCCTGACCAACCAGATCGACGACAACTGGTACGAGGGCATGATCAACGGCCAGTCGGGCTTCTTTCCCATCAACTACGTGGATATCCTGGTGCCGCTCCCTCATTAGGTCCCGCCAACGACCTGACCCTTCTCCCCTCGACCAATCCAGACACCCTGAAAACAGCCTGTATTTGCGTATAAAAACAACAAACCACGCCCTCCTTCTACTTCTACTTCTTCTTCTGTGCTTCTGTGCGATTCTGCTTTCACAAAATGGACTGAAGTGACTGTGACAGAGACGGAGAGGCGGTGGACGAGGCGGTAGGACAGTGATTAGAGGAGGATTTTTTTAGCGTGAGAGATGCAGAAGAGAGGGAGAAGAGAAGGACTGAAGAGACGAGAAGATGATGATCTTTTGCAGCACAGTGCTCACTCAGTAGTGCTCCGCTCAGCCGGGCAGCGCCGGATACCAATGAGGCTTCGGAGACTTGCGAAGAAGGCACGGTGTATATGTACGTGCATGTATGTGTCTGTATGTGCGTTTTCGACTTGTTCTTACTCTATTATGATCAAGCCAGCACAAATTCCTGCTCGTCAGTTCAACTGCCTGGCAGCTTTTTTGTGAAAACTGTCTACTCGTCTTTCTTGCTGTCTTTCTCTCAAAGTACTTCTGTCTTTTTCTACCTTGACTTGCCTTCCTGTGCTTTTCTTCGGCCTAAGAGCTCTCAGCACTTCCTGTCTTTTCTTTCTTTCTTTGCTCCTTCCCTCCTCGGCTAGCACTGCCTTCTAGCATGGTTCAATACTGATATGCAGACCTTTCGACCCACCGTCCAGAGCTGCAGACGGTCATCAGACCCTCCTGCTGTTGATTGAGTACATCTCTTGTAACATACTCTGCCGTTCTCAACTCAGCGGCTGTATGCATGAACCAGCCAAACAGAAACGTTTGAGTGTTAAGACGACAGAGTGAATAAGGCAGTATCTGCAATAAGTCGATGTTTCCAGAACGAAGAGGAGAATGCAGGAGATTTAACAGGTGATGAGGGTCAGGACACTCATTCATCATTAAACATGTCAGCTCAAGCAATGAAATGAAAACTCTGGGTTACATATTTTTTCAGCAGCGATATGCTAACACAACCAGCACAGGCCAGTTGTACCGAACAGAACTTCTCTCCAGGTCGATGCACATATGAGATAAGTCATGGGGTTATTACAGCAGGCAAAAGAGGAAAGGATGCTTGTTTTTTCTCTGTATACTATTCTAAGTCACCCATCCACAGTGTTGTGTGTGTGTGTGTGTACTGTGTGGAGTAGATGCTTGTTGGTTCGTCGTACTCGTGGCTTTTGCATGCAAGACTACGGTGGTAGCTGTTCTAAAAATTCCTGTTTTTTTTTAAACACGAATGATGCTCAGTGTGTCCTGAAGGCAACAGAACATCCCTCATTAAGACGTCACGTTAGCTTCCCGGTGCCACTCTAGAACCCACGGAAATTCTAGAACTCTCACCATACATTCCGGAACCTTCAAAGCGTTCTCACGGTCTTTATAGCGTGTTATTTTGGATCCCACTGCTTTTACTCCACCTCTGATTGGCTACTCTGCCTCTGACAGGCACCCTGATATTCTAATTCCAACCCTAAACAACCCAACCAATGATGGCAACCATTCAGAGACAGATTATTGGCAACAAGAACAACGGGATCCATAATAATAACCCCTCTGTACCCACTTTTCCACCATTTTTTGAACCATGTTGCTATCCGAGTTTTTGCAAGTCTCGAGTGGAACTATAGTCATCAAGGAGGGCAACTTGTGTGGAGAATATGAGGTACGAATTTCGGTTCCCACTTCAGAATCCCAGACAACCCTGCTACTTTTGGTCGCAGCTGGAAACCAACTTCTCTGACTTGTAAATAATACCCTACAAAAAATGTAAAATTACCCGTGTCAACTGGAATGGAACTGGTAACAACTTGTTGAAAGAAGGGGCACCATGTACTCATCGGTTCAATGTTGTAGAACATTTGTAAATCTTGTCTTGATCAAGTTCTCAACTTAATATTTGCGAACCTTGACAGCACAGAATAATCTAGAAACATTCTGGACTGTATGAGAATGTTTCCAGTCCGTTTATAAGGTGCAATCTCATTTATTCAGCCGTTGTCAGAACATTCTAGAAGCCTCAAACTCCTCTTAGAGAACTTCAGTATTGGTGGTAACTTTAAGCCGTGGTCGTTCCCTGGAGTATCATCGCATATGATATAATGTGGGACTTGTTCAGTGGCTACAACTGTTACTGCACCAAAGTGCTGCCTGCCTCTGTGTGCGTATGTATCAGCAGTGTTTGTACGCAGTATTAATAAGTCTACTCAAACAAAGGTTCATGTTATTTAGTGTTGAATGCTCTTTAATAAATCAGCTCTTTATCGATGATGTTAGATTAACAAATCAGTCAAACTTTTAAAGACAATGGCAACCATCAGTTCAGGTGAAAACATTTATAAAAAACAAAGTTCGGGTGTTTTGACTTAAATAGCAGCAAAACATTTTTTAACTAAATAATTTTACTGGCTTTTGTCTTGCAGCTTTAGCACATGTTGACTATTGCCAAATAGAGGACAAGCTGACAGAGAGATTCAGATACAATCCAAATTGAGGCTAACAGAGATGGAAATGTTGGAGCAGTGTTAAGGGATTTGTTCAAGTGTATTTATTCTGTTTTTATGATTTGTTGTTCTGTTTAAACGAGACGTTAAAAGTGAAGAATTTACTATTTTATTCATGACTTGTTGGGAAGGACATTCAGAATGGTGCTGGGTTTATATCAACTCCATTGTACATAACAAAACAGAATATTTTCAAAGATTCCGGTTCTGGTTCTGGTGCAAACAGGAGGCTAAAACCAGTTAGCTTAATGGGTTTATTGCTCTCGTTCGCCATGCTAACATTTTTAAATATTATAACCTAGATTAAACTGTTTTAAAACGTTTTTTCTATCCAGTCATTATTTATTACGGCGTCAAACAAGCAGCAGGAATCTGTGTTAGCATTGCTAATGCTAATGCGCCAGATGTGGCTAACCAGCTAGCCTCTCACTTCACATTCCTGTGCAGGCGTTTCTCTGTGATGCAGTGTTGTGCAGAATACCTAAACGTTGGAAGATGTACAGATACTTCACTTTTGTATCCTGAATTATTCTGAATACTTGTGTTCCGTTACGGGCAGCGCTGTGATGATCACAGTGTCAGTATGCTTCTGTAGCCGTTTAGCTAAGTCGAGAAAGTGAGACATTGTTGATGATATATCGTGCCGGTTCTTGACATGTTAGTTGACAGTAATAATAATGTATCAGGTAAGAAAATGTTACAAAGGGGAGACGCTACAGGTTAAAAAAAACATTTTTTCATGCAGATTTGAGATATTGGGCTATTTTGCTTCCCACCGTGTCTCATTTTTAGATCAAATCAATCTCTGGTTCAACAGCTCCAAACAGTCCAGTTTTATTCCTGTCTATAATCTGAAAGGTTTTACAGAGGAGGTTGTTCATATATCCTCCACAGCCTGATTTATAGAACACTAAATTATTAAAAACTCATCAGCAAAATGAAACAAGAAGTTTCGAACCTGACTTTAATATATCCAAGTTCACCTGTAGTGTCCCCTCTTAAATATTTGGTTGAAGGACGTGAAAGTTGAAGGTTTTTCTGGTGTTTTGGACACAAATAGTAATAAAAAAGTGTGTTTTTAACCAGATTTTCAATATAATTTAAACAATAAACACTGAAAAGGCAATAAATGATGATCTAACAATAAAATGAGGAAGAGATGGCTCTGAAGGAAAACTGCATTCTATCTATCTATCTATCTATCTATCTATCTATCTATCTATCTATCTATCTATCTATCTATCTATCTATCTATCTATCTATCAGCTTTAGATCTTATAGACATCTCTTCCATTGCCAAAGCACATGTGACAACAACAATACAATCACAAACAGTCAAACTCGTTAATATTCTCTCTTCACGCGCCTGTTTCTGTGTTTCAGGTGGTTGTTAAAGACGAGGGTTCGGAGCACACCTGTGTTCGCTGTTTTGTTTTTTTAATTTCTTTGATTTTCTTTGTTCCGTCTCTTTGTGATTCGAGTCTGAAACCTGTGGAAAAAGTCTGTGAGCTGCATGCAACTGAACCGCTTTACGTCTGCTGTTTGAGATGGCTTCAAAACTAAAACAAAAAAAGGGGGAAGATATTCGTCCTGTTGGCTTTTTCTCGCGCTGCATCGAGCCTCATTTTCTAATGTTCCGTTTCTGTGTTATTGTTTTTTTAATTTATGTTTTGACTTGGTTTAGCTATATTTGTATAGCTCTCCTCTTTAAATTACAAAGTGCTTTAAGACTGTTTTGAATCTTCTTGAATATATTTTTATTTATTTGGATCTTTGTTGCTCTTCTTCTTTTTTTGTGTGTGTTTTCCTTTCTGCTGATTTGCCCTCTATGGCGAGATGTATTCTAACCTCAATGAGGGACTTGTACAGTGTTACGCTCCATTTTTCCCTTTTCACCCACGTGAGAGGGCAGACCTCGGCCATGTTACCCGCCAGAGCTTCACTTCAGCTGGGATTGTCTTACACTGCAGCTCGCAGAGCAGAAATACTCTCATTGGTTTGTCTTGAGAAGACTGACTTTATATTCAGGAGCCGCTGAATGTTGACTGTTTCTTAATATAATAGAAAAACTGAAAACTCCATATTATATATTCAAAACTCTGAAATAGAATCACACTGAAGATGATCACTTGGTTTTGGAGTTGTCCACACGATTAACCCATTAATCACACCATAAAACACCAAATGACCAATAACTCGCTGTTTTCATTGACGAGATCATTGAAGCTTCTCTCACAACTGTACAATAAATATGAATCTAGCCAGCGCTCCAGACTAAAAGCTCATACTGGTTGCACTGGTGCGCCGAACTAGTTCATTTAGATGCACCAGCACATAATTTACGTTTTAATTTCATTGCTGAACACATTATGTAAATTATTGTAAACAGGAATAATCGTCCACATACATGTTTTTCTTATTTTAAGTCACACGGATCAGGAAATTGCCATAAACGCAACAAAAAAATAAACTGCTTGACTTCAGGCGCACCAGTGCAACCAATGAAAATGTTTAACTGGACTTTTTTGGGACCAAATAAGTTATAAGTTGCACCCTGGAACCACACTAGTGCCAGCAGCTAGTTAGCTTAGCTTAGCATACAGAGTGAAAATGGGGAAACTGCTAGCTTAATAAAAAGAAAATAAGCAACACTTATACTAAATATTTTTGGATTCATTCTTTTACTTTTTGGGTAAATGTTTACATTATGGGACCTTTAACGTGTAATTTGTACAAAACCAATGAATTATATTAGCAGCAATTCGTTTTAGGCCCCGCCCACCAATGTTTACGTGAACCAATCAGATTGATTCTGCTCTTGGGGTTGCTGCGGCTTTAAAGAAACGAGCTACATATTTTCAGGATGTTATTAGCGTGGCCTTGGTCTGACCTGTGGCTGTGTTACATTAAATGCCTTGTGGCTGTATAAATTAAGCCCCTATGCCTACGAACCTGGTGTCTTCTGGTGAGCTACGTGTGTGTATGCGAGTACATACACACCTTGTTGATATTTATTTATGTATTATATGTATTCAGTTGATTATGTATTTATTTATTTATTTATTTATTTATTCCTGCGTCCTATTTATTGGTTCGGCACCTGTGGCGTATTTGACGATTGTCAATACATTGGTGTATGATGTTGAGGACGGGTGGGGGTGTATGAAGGTATGGGGGGGGTTTTTGGGCGTGGTCAGTGGAAAAACCTAGCTGTGATACTAACTCTAACTGTTGCGCTCCTCGTATTGGATGATGATATAATCTAAGACCACTGTATGTATAACTGCTTGTCGTGAAGATGAACTACAATGTAATGACAATAAAGAAATTAACACTATGATGACACACTGCAGGCAATGAGACTCCAATCTGTTCTTCATAGATTATACACAGAGCATACCAGCAATCAATCACTTTTAAAATGGTCAATAATGTTCCTTTTTTAATAGGAAACGCTGCTTGCTTTCAACTTGGTGTTACTATGTTGGTTATAGTTGAACATATTCTCTAAATGAATGTTGAACATTAGCTAGCGACAATTTGAGGGACAGAACCGCTAATTTATTTGAGTATTTCAGTTGTATTCTAGGCTATAGAGCATAAGGCTAATTTGAAGTGTAATTAAAGTTAGCTTTGACCTACAACATCATAGTAATGCTTACATATTAACACATAAATAATATGATCCAGTTAATCTTATTACTGAATTGTAACTGACTGTAGCTCCACTGTATTAAGTTTTACTCTTTCTGTACATTCACTCAAGTGGAGTTTTGAATTTAGCCTTTTTTAACTTGACTATTGTCATACTGTGGTGTTGCTTCTGTTACTTAACTAAAAGATTTACTACTTTTTCCACCAATGGCTGTAGTGATCTTATGAAACATGCCAGATATTGAACGCAGCCATCTACTGTTATTTTAGTGTAGTGAGCCAAGATGGCCGCCGATGGCGCCGTGGAGACATGTTTCCCTCCTCGCTGCCGTTTCCCTCCTTTTACTCACCAACTCCTGATGCATTCAGTGCGCCTCGGAATCTATAAACTCCCGTTTTTCGCCCCGAAACAACGTGTATTTTAATCAGACGTTGGATTAGAAGAACCCAGTGACTCATGATTTGATCTTTACCGTTTTCTGATAATTACTTGTAAAACCAAGAGTGCTGAAAAAGCGAAGAGGAGGAGTTTAGATACGGTTACAGCAACAAAAATGAACATCCATTACAGTTAAACAAACAGGATTTGAGCCAGTTTGAGTATGGTGGTTGATAGCTTTATTCATTCTGCATTTAATGAAATATGATTCATTTCGCAGTCCTCCTTGGGTTAACTCATTTGTTGGGTCGTCAATGTGCGCTGCGAAAGCACAAATTCCGATACTTTCCGGGGCATTTAAAGGCGACGAACGGCTTGACCCACTTTTCACACACGACACTGAAACGTCTCAACCGCGTCAAGCTCGACAGGAAGAGAGACGCGACAACCGGAAGTATGATAGTCAGCCTTCACAATCTACGTATAAAGTGATATCTCTTAATACATGAAAGAAACCGCTTTGGACGGTATTAAAAGATAAACGCTAAATAAAACGTATTGTTATTCGTCTGCAGAGTAAAACTGCGTCTGTTCATACATATTTATTCCCGTGGCGCTTCCGGTGTGATCATGTGAACTTTACTTTGGAGGCCTTACCCGGAAGTCTTATATCGTCACTATAGCTAGCTTCACACTGGTTCCGCGTGTTGATACTGAAGAGAGGATCGAGGAGAAACAAGTTTTTCGCATCGCAGAGACTCAAACTCAGGCCAAAATCACGGGAAAATGGACATGAAGAAGAGGGTCAACTTAGAGCTGAGGCACCGGTCGCCGACAGAAGTGAGTAACCCGGTTTGTTGTCTTGTTTATGCGGTGTAAACTTGACCGGCCGGAGGAAGGAGGGGTGGCGACTGGCGAGCACATGGCAGAGTGTCTGCAGCTCCCGAAAAAGTGCTAAAATGTCTATTTACTATCCAACGCTACGTTTGAAGACGAGTAAAAGTCCGGGAAACAGTTTAAAAATGGGCATTTTGTATATTTAATCCACTACCAGAGGTCATTAGTTTGATCGGAGGTAAACAGCCCAGTTGCGCAGCTGTTTACCGCCTTGTTTTCCGCTTCATGTCCTCATTTATCTGTCTTATTTAGGTAAAAACTGTCCCGCACATTGTTAATTATCAGTTATAAACGATGCCCGTGCAGCAGAACGTGCATTTACCCGCTGCGAGTGCGCTGAAATAAACATCCGTGTCCGCCGGGGCCTGGCTAATATCTGGAACACGCATTATTTCGAAGTTATAATACGGTTTATAACGGCGCTGCATGCGCCGGTTTCGATTTTAACACACCGGAGACTTCATATTGTTCTGTCGACGAACTTAAACGCTCCGTGTTGTGAGATAATCGCAAAATAAGTGACCAACTAAAACGTTATCAGGCGTAAAATGACTCATCACGTTATCGCTTTTTATCGCGTTATACTCGTGCAAAGCAGGAAATGCGTCATTGTTTTACAACATTTACAAACCGTTAAGCTTCTAAAATATTAGTAGTTTACACGCTAGTTTTCAGCTGCAATCTCGTTTTCATCAAGTTTGTAAAAATTGTGTTTCTAGATTTATTAATTAAAAATTGACGTTAATATTAACGGTCCTCCAGAGATTAGTCGGAGCCCGTGTCCATAAGGTGCTAAGGGCGCGTAGCTAGTAGCGTGCTAACGCTAGCTAGCTAAAGCGGCTACTTCGTTGCAGCTTTTCCTGCTGTTGTCTCCTCCATTAACGTTGCCACTCATAAAAACACCATGTAGCTCGTGTCTTTCTCCACCGGGCTCACGAACCGGGATTATAAATAAGAAGCGGGTGGAGGTGCAGTTAGCAGGGAGCTAGCAGAGGAGCTAACCTAGCAGCGTCACGTGTGTGTGTGTGGAGTTTATAAACAGAGTCTCGGCCGGGATCCGTTCCATTATGAAGCCACAAGAGTCCTTTTCAACAAGACCGCAGCTTGTAGCTCTTCCTAGTGGTGGATGTTAAGGTTTTTAATGACCTTTTAGACTAGATGGTTAATATTAAAGAGGACGCAGCTACTTTAAATATTTTAATGAGCTATATAAAACGTGATAAAGTCGCTGCCTCACCATCTCAAGATGCCCAAAAACGAATTGGTTCCAGCTTCTTAGGTGTTGATATTTGCTGGATGTGCAGATAAAAATAATATCAGCGTATGAACCAAGCACTTAATTGATAAATTAATGAAAAAAAGCGACTTATTAGGGTTGGATAATGATTCAAATACTCTTTTTACATGTATTGATTAGAACCGCTGTGATTAATCGATTAGTTGTCGACTATTAAATCAGTCAGAAACTATTTTGATGATCGATTCAACAGCTTTAGTAGTTTTTTTTTGTTTTTTTTAAAGAAAAATCTTAAGGTTGTGGACACAACAAGACATTTGAGGACGAAAAACTGATCGATTTTTCTTTTATAGAACAAAAACAAATCAATGAATTTATTTAGATAATCGACAATGAAGAGGAAGGTTAGTTTCAGCCTCAGAATTAATACCAGTGTGAGGAAAAACTCTGTTTTTCTCATTTGACATGTGAATCCAAAATCTAACATTTTATATTTCCTTGAATAACTCCTCCAAATGTTAATTAATCTGATTAAAGGACAAGTATAGAATTCAATCTCGAGCTGCAAGGATTAGTTTGAATAATCGATGATTAGATCGAAAGAAAAATACTTTCCATCTGTCTTCTGTAAATCGATTCAAGTAAAAATGTTAAACATTTTCTGGTTCCAGCATCTCACATGTGTAGATTTGCTGCTTTTCTTCCTAATTTCTGACAGTAAATAAAGAGTCTTTGGGTTTTGGACCGTTTGTTGGATCAAAGACGTCACTTTTTTCACATTTTTTTTTTTTTTACATTTTATCTAATTAAACAACGAATCGAGCAATTGGGAAAATTATGGGCAGATTAATCAACAAAGACAGTTGTTTGTTTGGTCACTACCGGAACAGTTCTGCTCCTGAAATGTTCTGGTGAGTGTTTGAAAGGGAAATACGGTGGTTTCTGCACAGCTGCCTGTGGTGTTCACCTGTTGTCATTTGTAATATTCAAATTGTCTTTCATACTAATTAGCAGAGCTCGTGGGGGTAAAGTGACTATCGGGATTAGTCACGCAACACCACAAATGTCAAATCAGGAAATGAAAGTACTTGAGAAACAGATCTGCAGCGCGGCCGCTCATGCAAACAGTCAATAAAACGATCACATCCGTACATTTTATGAAGGCTAGTATATGTGCCGATCAGGAGCCCGTTTGACTGTGTGTAACATATTATATCGGTATAAAAACACTCATTTGAAACCCTTCCTGACCCGCCCTCAGGTCCAGGAGCTGGTTCTGGATAACTGTCGCACTGGCGAAGGGAAGATTGAAGGAATCACAGAAGAGTTCTCGAACCTGGAGCTGCTCAGCCTCATCAACGTCGGCCTGACCAGCGTAGCAGACATCCCCAAACTGGACAAACTCAAAAAGGTAACAGAAGCAAACGCACATAGACGGTTTGAGTTCATGTAAATCAAAAATCTCTTTGATTCATTTTGTGGTTTCTGTGGATTTAAAGGAATTCTGTTCACTTAAGTTGCATTTATAACAGTTTAAATGTGGTGATTCAGACTTTTGGGCCCAGAAATGTTTGGGTTAAGTATCTTTTAAATGAGCTTGAAATGTAGTTTTTAAAAGCTGTACGACCCGGTGAATATCATATTGAGATCTGGATAGTCTTCACATAAAACCAGCAATTTTGAAGATGTGATCATAAATAGTCTCAAACTTAATCTTGCAAAGGAATACTTGATTATTGTTCCACTCATACGGATCGAAGTTAAAAATATCATTAACGTGTATAACTTCTTACTCGACTGTTTCTGTTCAGTTAGACGTCCACAGAAATCTTCCTTTTTTGTTCTGTGCAGTTGGAGTTGAGTGACAACAGGATATCAGGCGGTCTGGAGGTTCTGGCGGAGCGGCTGGTGAACCTGACGCACCTGAACCTCAGCGGGAACAAGTTCAAAGACATCAGCACCCTGGAGCCCCTGGTGGGTTTTCACTCTCACCCACGACCTCACAGAGTTTAAACGACCGGACCGTGGTTGAGTTCAAACAGCAGCTCTGTCTGAAACCTCTCTTTGTTTAAGCTCCTGTCTCTTTAAGGCCCAGAGTCTGCTCTGATTGGTCAGCTCACACACGCCTGAGCCAGCACAGCTCATCATGTCTCCTGTCAGCTCTGCATTGTTTGAGCCCCACCTGTTGTTTTTTGTTAACTTGAATATTTTCCACTTTTTGGGGGAATTATTCTGTTTGAATCTAAACAAAAGTTGTGTCTGAACTCCCCTGTGATCACGTCTGTGTGCTCCTCCAGAAAAAGCTGCCCCAGCTGAAGAGTCTCGACCTGTTTAACTGCGAGGTGACCAACCTGGCGGACTACAGAGAGTCCATCTTCAAGCTCCTCCCCCAGCTCACCTACCTGGACGGCTACGACATCGACGACTGCGAGGCGTCCGACTCCGACGGAGAAGGAGACGGAATCGAGGATGAGGACGAAGAAGGAGAAGGTGAGCGTTGCTTTCACTTAACGAACCAGAGATGATCGTCCTCCTTCCGTCACAATCGGCTCCCTCAGCTGCATGTTATTGATCGATTGTGTTTCTTTATCCCAGAAGGCGAGTCAGAGGACTTCGAGGACGAGGAAGAGGAGGATGAGGAGGACGTAGTGGCCGAAGAGGACGATGATGATGACGACAGCGCTGATGATGAGGTGAGTCCGGAGCTTTTCTGCAAAATCAGTTAATTTTTTTTGTTTTTTTTCTCGCTTGTGTTCTTTAACTCAGTCATGCTGCAGCTTTGTGCTTCATTGCGATTCCTTAGAGTTGAGTTGACAGTATTGACTTTTCTCTCTTCAGGACGGAGAGGTGAACGGAGACGTGGACAGTGAGGATGATGACGACGATGATGACGATGAGGAGGATGATGGTCAGTAACAATGTTGCTCCTTTACCTCCACACAGTCCTCTTCATCAGCTTTTATTTTACTTTTCTCAGAGTCATCGTCTTTGTTTCTCAGTGCCAAAAAGAGGAAATGCCTTTAAAAACTTGAGCTTATCCTCATCAATGATAATTCCTCATCTAATGACAATAAAAATCGTCATGAACTGAGAACGTCATGTTACGTTACATTTATGGTAACTTACCACAGTTAATTAAATCAAATACATTTAATGTCAGAAATCCTGAGTGTAATTTTGTGTTTTCAGGTTTTTAAAAGTTTTGTGGTTTTGGATTAAATG
Organism: Diplodus puntazzo; assembly: GCA_963678695.2. Lineage (NCBI taxonomy): Eukaryota > Metazoa > Chordata > Actinopteri > Spariformes > Sparidae > Diplodus > Diplodus puntazzo. The sequence continues at coordinate 23,732,611 of OZ023170.1, forward strand.
CTTGAAATTGTAACAGCATTCTTCTCATGGTAAATCTATGGTGTGATTGGCCTCAATCAGGGTTGATGCAAGAATACTTAACAAAAGATAACATCTGATTTAATGTTCATCACATTTTTATCAATGGTTTTTATCCAAACCAGTTAACCCTGATCTGATAGTTGTTGTTGTTGCCATCTCATCAACAGATGAGGATTCGTCTCCAGCCAAAGGAGAGAAGAGGAAGAGGGACCCTGATGATGAGGACGATGAAGATGATGATTGAGGACCCATGAAGACCCCGCAAACCCTTCCCCTATCCCCGACCTCCTCCCCCACCCCCACCAACGCTCGTCCTCCTCCTCCAACTCCTCCACTCACTCGGTCGACTCCTGGGCTGCGTTCCATCTCTAAAAACAGGTCACCTCTCGTTGGACCCTCGTCAGTTCCTCTCCTGCAGACCGAAACAACCGTCGGCAACTTCCGTTAATTAATACGACTCATAATAAATCCTGAATGTTCCTCAGCAGCAGCAGATGCCGCAGATGAACAAACATTTTTAATCGCACAAGTTTCCTCTAAAAGTGTCCTAGAAGAAGCTCCTGTTGACTTGATTATAACTTTCTGGCAACTTTAAATTCACAAAACTGATCGAAGTTCCAACCAAAGGTAGAAAGCCTGAAATTTGTGAAAATTATAGAGCAGAAAGTGACAACTTCAGATGTTTTTTGTCCAACCTACTGCCCAAAATCCCAAAACAATCTGTTTAAATATCATTTGAGAAGAAACGAGTAGAAATTCTCTCATGTTAGGAGCTTTAGAACCAGCGCAGAACAAAAGAGGGTCGTCGAGCAGCGTGAACTATGACGTGACCAGAAGAAAACACGCACATACGTTGATTTTCTGTTATTGGTTTTTGATGTAGGAAATTGGACTTTAGTGATTGTGGCTTCCGTTCTAAAATAAAACAAAAAAAATCAATGAGTTTGCAAACCAGAACCTCAGACGAGAGTTAAAAACATGTTATTTTTCTGTGTGCTTTGCATCTTAATTATGTCAACAGGTACAACAGGACACTTACTGAGAGATTTATCACATCAACTGAATTTGTTGTATCTCAGGAAATTAAACCTAGGAATTTCGTGACAATTTGCGCTCCAAATTCCTTCTCCGTTAACGAGACGTAAACGCATCTCCGAAGCTTTAAAGCGAAGCATTCCTAAGCCGAGTCCCGAGACGACGTTTAAGAAACTTGACGACGCAATCGAGTTATTTTGTGATCAAAACATGATAAGCTTGATTTTTCTGTAATTTTTCTTAGATCACGAACTATATCAATTACAAGAAAAGTTGGTCATTTAAACTTTTCCAATCAATTTCTATGTAATATTTCAATTGATTTACAGCGTCAGAACCTTTGTGAACGACCGCGGAAAACTTATTTCGTGCACACGCTTGAATTTTGAGGCCAAATCTGCAGAAGGAGCCTGAACAAAGGGCTCATGGGAGGTAAACCAAACCCTAGATTCCCATCATTCCTGTGTTCCCCTTTAACATCGCCTTTCTCCGGGACTGAATCAGCAGCTACGACGTCATCGCCACGCTCCCGACAGGCACTGTGATGTCATCAACGGATGGTCAAACCAAGTGAACACCCCTCCCGAAAACCTCCACCCACCTTCCCGTTCCCTCCCCCCCGAGGCCGAGCGCGCTCAGGGCAAACTGTGTTCTCTCTTTTTTGCCAACAGAGCTTTTTAAAAGAAATATTTTTTCAGAGAAATTGTTTTTGTTTAATTTTGTATGGTTGTCTGGGGACACTCGCTCTCTCTCTCTCTCTCTTCTCTGTCTCTCTCTCTGCATCTCGTTTCTTTTCTCTTCCTGCTCAGTAGAGAGATCCAGTCGATCCTTCACACTTACACTGACTAGTTGAGGTTTTGTTTTTTCTTTTATTTTGTTTTTTTTTACTTTCTGTAAGTTAAAGGAAAAACAAACAAAAAAAACACACAAAAAGGACTTTGTAAATAAAATCTTAACATTTTGCTCCTGGCGTCTCCTCTCTGGTATTTTGTCTCCACGGTACGCTCGACAGACTTTGAGCTTCTTCAGCGTCGACAGAGCTGAATGCTGCTCTGACGTCGCTTTTGCAGGCATTTGGACGTAAATATGTTAGAAATAAACTGAAATCTTGACCATGAAAAGTCAGAAAGTCACTGAAGTAGAGCCAGAAAACTGCTGCTTGTTATCAGTGCACATGTCAGCTGACATGTAACAAGAATTTGCAGTAAAGAAAAGCAAAATGTGCCTTTTAAGCAGCTTCAAATAGTGTTGATATTACATCTTTTTTCCAGCAGAGGGCACCAGCTAGCCAATTTTCAACTGTAAAGTGCTCAAAGGTGTTCAGTTATGGATACATGTGCTCATGTAATGTACATGTTGGAGATGCATCATTGCAACTGATTGACCTGGCTTTTGTATTCTATTAACATGGCAACCTGGAAAAAGTCAGGAAATATCTATGTAGTTATTATTAGTATCATGTTATAGGTGTGAAAGGATCTATTTAAACTGTCACAACCTGGCTCAACAGTATGCGACAAAAGAGGGAGGCCACACATAGTCTGTAAATAATGCCAAATGTTTTAATTAACCAAAGTAAATAATCAATATAATTAGGTATCAGTTGTCAGTATGTATGCAGTGTCTGTGTGTGTGTGTGTGAGTGAGTGTAAATGTATGTAGGTGGAAACAATATCGAAACAAATAATAATGTCAGTCGGTCGGTCAGGGCAGGAGAGAGTGAGAGGATCCTGCAGGTCTAATTTATAGACACCTGAGCCCAGCCTGCTCAGGTGTGTTGCATCACTGATGGCATAGCTCCTCCCACCAACCTCCTGAAACAAAATAAACACAGCCAACAGAGGACAGAACAGGACCAAACCCAGGGTCATCACACTCCCCCCCATAAAAACAGGGTTCCTACCCTGAATCTAAATGTAAATGCATTAACATTTCATTATTCTGGTAACTTTGACATCATTGACAACACCTTTTATCTAAATCCAAGCACTTAATTTATCTTTGCGTAACCCAACTCAAACTGACAGAAACAGGAAATATTAAGTGTACTTGCTCCACACGTACAGGATAACGATAGTTTCCATGTGGTTTCCTGAGACAAAGTTGACAAAGAGCCAGAAGTGTTAACTCGGCTTCTACAAATTTCAATTAGATGGAAATACGTTAGACATGCTGGAACAAGTCCAGTCCACGGATGCTCAATGAATCCCCCACAAACATGACTAAGATTTTAAGGCAGCACTCACACTTGGCCCAGTGTTCCCTGTACCATCCCACAGCACAATGGTATCTCCTCCCCGGTCCCCCACTGGCCTGCACTCACTTTGCTCCGGTGCTAACTGGGCCTCAGCACGGTTATCTCTTGTACATACGTTGTGTACCTGTGTATGAGCAACCGCACCATGCCGAAGGACACCTCCTCCAACCGAGCCACGGCCAAAAAAGGGTACTGGGCTTGGGCTTGGTACAGAGCACTCACACTACTCACACAAACCTGGCTTCAGGGTTTAATGTGTTAATGTGCTTGGGCGCAGACTAAGACATTTACCTGGCCTCCAAATTATACCATGCCCCAATTTGATTGTTACCCGTGGGATCACTACGGTGGAGCCTCCATGGATCCCACGGATGCTTGATGCATCCTGTACCTGAAATGGCCTGATGAATGTAACACAGCGCTGAAGGCTTCAATCTGGCTTTGGAACCCAGCAGGTCTCCATTCAATCGAGATCCATTTGACATACTGGAGTTCCATCCAGGCCCCACCTTGCAACCCACAGGACTCAATAGGATCTGCCACCAACACCCTGGTGCCATGCCGTAACCGTTTAGAGCCAAGTCTGATCCACAGATATACGTCCATGCTCGATGAATCGACAAACCCTAAATGGCAAAAAATATCTTTAACTTTAATTAATCCACTCCAGGAAGCATTGGTTAGTTTGGTGATCTACATCATGATGCCACAACCCCCCAAAGATATCTGGCTTACCCATATACCTTGTGTCATGACAAAGACCCCAGGAGTCAAGGACACACAAAAAGACCATTCACTGCTCGCCTAGAATTTAAAACCAGCTGAAAGTGTAAACACAAACACCCAAAACAAGTAAAGACGTCGTCGGTCTTTGCTTTATTGGTTGTAACTGTTGATTGGTCCAGGTTCTACACAGCAGCGTGAGATCTGATTGGTTGAATCAGAAGGTCGCCCTCATGTTGTTTCTGGTGTTTTTGATGTCCAGCTCCAGCTGAGTGATCCTTGCCTGTACAACACAAACATACGGTCACTGTGAGACCCCAAACTCACTAATTACACTCAGAAGTATGACACAGCTGGACAGCTTGGACTGCTGACATCACAAGGCTATAGCTGACAGTATTTTATCATTTTCAGAATTCGTTTGGATCCTGATCAGTCCAAAATGCTTCCTTGGCTTTGATTCTCTTGGATAATATATAGATGTTGGCCGACTGCCCCGTGTGTCATTGCGTGCGATTGTGTTTGAATACTCACGTCTTTCTGATTAAGTTGTTCTCTCAGGCCTCTAATCTCGTCCTGCTGTCTGTAAAACGCCTGCAGGAGCTGAAATAAAACATGAATTTCTTGGCAGTGAGAGAAGAAACTCCTGTATTCTCATCTACATATGTCATAAATTCACTCCCCACCTCGCTCTCAGTTGTAGGCGGCGGTCTCTCTGCAGGTTCACAGCAGTGTGGGGTGCAGCAGTACGTCCACAGCGGGATCTGGGTCTCATCTGGCTGCCATCCTGACAGATCGCTTACCTCTCTGAGGTATTTAGCGTCCTGGTATGCCAGCTGTTCCTCAAGGAAGGCCTCAAGAGAGATGATCGGCTGGTTTATACAACAGCAACAAAACAGCCAGACAAAACTTTCAGCTGTCATTTTTACAGACAACCCACTGTTGGTTCAAGTCATCTACCTCTTCCATGAAGTTAAGATCTGTCCTGGTCACGGCACCATCAGCTGGACCCATTTCGAATCTCAGGGAGCTCAACTGCCTCACCAGCCCCTTCTCAGCAGGGGTTTCTGGGTACGGGTTGGCTACTCGAATCCCAGGCTTCAGGGACATCAGCACAGGGCCTGACAGAGATAGAGACAGGTGGTTATGGTGGATCACTGAGAGAAACTGATGCATGCATCTGTCAGCCATTTTAGTTCGTCATTGACCTCTGTTGATCCCAGACAGCCACTCCTGAGCCGTCATGGCTGCCTGGTTTCCAGCTGTCATCGGGTACAGATCCTCCTGGAAAACACCTGACTGGAAGGACAAAGTAAATCTGTACCGCATACTTTCTGTCCTGTGTAAATGCAACATGACGAGGAATAAGAGGTAACATAAACCTCCTTTCGTGGAACAATCATCGACAGTGGTTCGACCAGGTCTTTGATGGCAATCAGACGGTAAAATCGGAAAACCTCACAGGCGTTCACGTCCAGGCCGCGCTTTGGCATCACTCCTAAAGTAAGGTCAGAGGTCAAAGGAAATTATCAGGTTGTAGCATTTCCACCACCTTTCACTGGCTGCAAACTTTTGCTATTCTACATCATAAATAGACTAACTCTTAAAGTTGAACTAAGATGATGTTTTGGCAGGTTTAGGGTGCAAATTTAAAAAGTAAAGCATCAGGAAACTAAACTTTTTGGTACTTTGAAGATGACACCAAATTGTATCTACTTTAGTGAACAGTCTCAGTGTTAACGTTGTGTATGAACACTCACCGATTCCTTTCTGTGGCAGCAGGGACCTGTACTCCGTCAGGAAGTTGATGTAAGGTTTCTCAGCGCTCAGCTCGTAGTACCGGATGTTCCCGTCACCCTGAGCCACACAAATGTATCACACACTTTGTGGTGAACATTAAAGATTGACTCTGTTCTCAAACAAGAGATTTGTGTGTGTGTGTGGGGGGGGGGGTTAATCCAAAGAGGTATTTATTTTGTATGACCTTTCCAGCCAAGTAGAGCATGTTGGTGTCGGGGTCGTAGAACGGAAAGAGAACTCCGGCAGACCCGTCCAAATCTTCTTCATACAGAGGCTCCGATAAGTCGTCCTGCACACAGACGGAGTGACAAAGACACACAACATTATAGTTGTAAGAGCAGTCAATCAATTAAACTAATCACTCAATAAAAGTTCACATAGAAGTGTGTGTGTCGTACAGGATCCCAGAGGACGATCTGTCGGTGATTCCAAGGTGAGCTGCCGGTGGATAGAAGCATCTTCAAACCTCCGATGTATAAAACCTTGTTGGCCCTGTGGGACTTACTGCTGGACACCTGCAGGAACATCAGCAGCATCATTACAAAGTTTGTTTTCTGTTTTTGGAAACAAACTCGTAACGCTTCAGAACACCTGTAGGATCTTTCCTGTGCGTGGGTCCAGGACTCGGACTCGTCTGTCTTTGGACGTGACTGCCAGCCTGCTGCCATCGCTGTTGAAGCTGACAGACAGCAGCAGCGTGTCAGACGGGTAGCGGTGGTAGACGGGCATCAGAACCACTCGGACCGGGTACCTGAGCACCGTTCCTGCCTGGGACACATCCCAGAGGAGGACCTAAAGAGAGACAAAGTCAGGGCTTGTCTGCCAGGAGAGTTTACCTGGACCTAAATACACTGATTCAGATTTTCACTCTGATGAAGCTACTTATCGTTTTAGTGGTTTTGTTTCTACTAGTTGCAAAATGGTCATGAGCGATGGGTCATGACCGAAAGAACAAGATCGCGGATACAAGCGGCCGATATGGGTTATCTCCGCCGGGTGGCTAGGGTCTCCCTCAGAGATAGAGTGAGAAGCTCAGCCATCCAGGAGGGACTCGGAGTAGAGCCGCTGCTCCTCTGCATGGAAAGGAGCCAGTTTAGTTGGTTTGGGCATCTGACAAGGATGCCACCAGGGCGCCTTCCTAGGGAGGTGTACCTCCCTAGCCCTAACCCTAACCAGGTGGAAAGATTATATCTCTTCTCTGGCCTGGGAGCGCCTGGGGATTCCCCAGTCAGAGTTAGCCGACGTGGCTGGGGAAAGGGAAGTCTGGGGCTCACTGTTGAAGCTGCTGCCCCCGCAACCCGACTATGGATAAGTGGTTGATGGATAGTTGCAAAATGCTAATTTCTTTAAGGAAACTCAGTTAACAAAAAGATGTGACCCAGGAAGCTAAAATCCCCAAACATCAGCCAAAATCTGACATGGTGCTACACTTGGAAAAACAACGGTCCAGACATGTTTCATAAGCTTTTCACATCTTCCTTCCATCCATCGTCTGTTTATCCCTTTTGTGGGGTTGCGGGGGTTTTTGCTGGAGCCAATCCAAGCTGTCTCTGGGCAAGGGCAGGGTACTCCCTGGACAAGTCGCCAGCTCATCGCAGGGCCCTCACTGATGGCAGAGACCGCCATTCAAGGTGCCAACTGTACATCAGGAGCAATTTGGGGTTCGGTGTCTTGCTCAAGGACACTTCAACATGCAGCTCAGCTCAGCCCGGAGCTGTGATTTGAACCACCGACACTCCGATCACTAGCTGACCTGCTCTACCTGCTGAGGCTTTTCACATCTTCTGTATGCAAAATTCTTGTGTAAAAGGTAAATTAACTGGAAACTTAAGATGTTGGTAAATGAAGGGAGGTAAAAAGTTAAATATTTCCCTCTGGTGTGGTAGAGTAGAAGTAGAAAGTGGCATTTTGTACTTTGGTGCAGTAATTGAGTAAATGCTTAGCTTTTAAGTTAGGTCAAATGAGCTCAAATCACTTAGCCACACAGCGGCCTAAATCTGGCATGCTTGGTTGACCCCATTTGGTTCAGTTCTGGTTGTAAAATGCTGCTAGCTGCAACTGATTCTCAGCCCAAATGAGCTGAGATCTGCACCCCCAAAACCAGAGAAACAATATGGGCCATAGCTGGAACAGATTTGGTCCTCAGACAGAAAACAGCCGAGCATATTTTCTTGAGGTCATGGACAATGTCCAGTTTTAAGGGAGCACTAAATGTTAAAACTGCTCAATTCTGACCAATGAGACGTCTGACCTTGTAGTCGTAGGCGGAGCTGAGCAGCAGGTTCTCAGCTGTCGGATGCCACTCAATAAGCCCCACCCTCCTGGAGTGACCAATCAGAGTCTTCCTGGCCTTGGTGAGGTTCTGTTGGACGCCACAGACCGGGATGTCCCAGATCTTTACCTATGTTCACACACAGGAGCCCCGTTTTATGAACCCGCCTACAGAAATATGTTAACCATAGATATGACCAGAATTGGCTTACACTGCAGTCCTCTGAGCACGAGGCGATGCAGTGATCGTCGAACGGGTTCCACTTGACGTCCAGAACTCTTCCACTGTGACCGCACACCCTCGGGTGCTGAGGGTCCACCCTGCCGGTCTGAGGGACCAAACATTTTTAATATTTAGGTCACAGCAGCAACTTAATAAACATAAATACATCGTAATTAATAATTGTTGCACAGGCGAGTAGAGAAAACATTATTTATTCTTTCACATTGTTGAAGGAGATTCAGATCTTTAAGTTAAAGGAACAGTTCACCCAAAAATACAAATTCTATCATCTCCTCGACCTCATGCTGATGGAAGGTTGAGGAGAAGTTTAACTTCTTCTTGTCTAATTTTTGGCTTTTATTGTGTCAAACAGGAAGTGGCGACTAAAGACAACGCACGTGATGAATGGGCAGGATCAAAAAAGACCCGCCCCCGGCACACTCCGTCACCACGGCGATGAAGCAGGGGTTGACTGAGCAGTAGTGGTTGTCATGGACGCTGCGTGTGATTGGCACCCCGTCGTAGCTGTGCTCCCGCGTGGATGGCTTCCCGAACACTTGGCGAAACTTTGAGCAGCGGAAAGACGAACGCCACGACATCTGGAGGACAGAAAGTACCAAAGACAGGAAGTTCGGAAGTGTTTTTATTTTGTTTATTTAAAGCAATTCAATTAAACATGAACAAAGACAGAACAATGTGTGTGTGTGTGTGTCCGTAATCTCATAATAGTGTTGTGGAACTTCAGCAGCCGTTATTATCTGCTCTAATCAATAATGCAATCAGCTGTCGTTATTGGCTTTCATAATCTTATCAATAATAAATCAATTTCTTCAATAACGTCTTAACCATGCACACACACACACACGCACGCAGGTAAATCCATGGTCCAGAACAATTTGCTCAGGTTATTAAAGATTCATCTGTTACACACACACTTCCTGTTGTTACAAATTCCTCCTGACCTTTGACCTTTACTGCAACAGATCAGTTTACTGTATGGAGAGGAGAAGAAGAGGAGGAGGAGCTGCAGAGAGTGAAGAAAGAAGCTTTTCACATAATTCAGTCTTGGATATTATGCAGATGTATCAGTTAAAGGAACAGTTCACACGAACATGTAAATCCAGTCGTTATCTCATCATCATCATGTTGATGGAAAGTCAGGTGAAGTTTCCACAAAACATTTCTGGAGCTTCACAGTAAAACAGAGTTGCAGCATTCTGCTAAATACCTGACATAGCTGGAGACTTGTTATTAAAAAAAAACATAAAATGCCTCCATACAGCTCGTCTGCTGTAATCCAAGTCTCCAGAAGCCTCGAGATCCCAAAGTGATTTTATAAGACAGTATTTCCAACATTTTCAAACTGAAATTTTCACTTTCGGTGCTGAGCAAAAACGCACCCTATCTGAAGTGGGCTCACGAACTTACTGCATTCATGTGTTAAGCAAAACGCTGCAACTCTGTCTTACTGTGAAGCTCCAGAAATGTTGTGTGGGCTACTAGCCTTCACCTGACTTTAGATCAGCTCTACAAACTCTCACACCACTTTTACAGCGAAACAAGCGCGTGTGGACAGTTACCTTTCAACAGGAAAAACAGGGAACAGCAGAAAGCAGCAGATCATACACCTCATCAGATGGCATCCAAAAGTAGAAACATAATTTTCCTAAGCGTCAGGACTGACACTCTCACTTTCTGATCTCTGATGAGTTGCACATGCTCAGTACCGATCTGGGTCCAGACCCACAATATCTTTAACTTCAGTCCCTCTTTTTTATCTCAGTGCCCACTGACTGATGTCCAAGCGTCACCCAGATGTTAGCAGGTGTAAGTAGATTTCTTGGCCAGTGTGAGAAAGGTGTGACAAAGGCACTGAACTTAACTGCCTGAAAACTTCCCGTAATAAAGATAAAGGATTTTGTCCTACCTCAGATGGTGTCATGTAGAATCAGACTCTTGTTTTAATACCCAACACCACACTGTCAGGACTGGACTGGTTGTCCTCTGCCTGCCAAGTCAAGACAAGCCCTTCCCTTCTGATCCATGACGTCTGGCCTCTCCTTCCACATTAGCTGATGTTTATGCACCGCTGCACACACACAAACACCCCTCTGCATCCGATACTACTGACACACACACCCCCACACACACACACACACACACACAGCCAGCAACCACAGAAATAAGGAAGACAGAAAAGAGACCAACAAAATCGGATTTCCTGCCCAGACATAATATCCATTAACCCACTAATGTACTGAAACAAATATTGTGGCACGAACTGTAGTAATGAACTCTCAGGAGAAATCAGAATTTAACTTTTAGCTTGTAAAATAAATGTTTAGACAGGATTTCTGGATTTATTGGGACAGCAGCTTCACTCCAGACTATTTGACTGAAATCTGAATCTGGACTGTGTGTGTGTGTGTGAGACCTTTCTATGTGTATGCAAAAGCATGCCCTGCAACAGAAGGGCAGCAAGAGATCAGTCAGTCTGGGGTTCCCTGTGTGTGTGTGTGTGTGTGTGTGTGTGTGTGTGTGTGTGTGTGTGTGTGTGTGTGTGTGTGTGTGTGTGTGTGTGTGTGTGTGTGTGTGTGTGTGAGACATACAATTACACTTCTTAAATTTTACTCAGGTATGGGAAGGAACTCAATTTTCAGTTTCAATAAGAAGAAAAAATTACGCCACACATAGACATACGTGCTGTTCAGTATATGAGTCATTCTCAGTGTCTTCAGTGTGCAGCTGAGTGATTTTCACACATCATCATCAGATCCGCTGAGCAGAGGTGAGACAACTGAGTCTAACATCTAATGACTGAGATGTTATTATTTAGTTAGTTAGTTTGTTATTATAAAGGACAAAAACTACTGAGGGTTGATTCATTTTTAAAGAGTTATCACATACTTTGTGCCAATGTTAAATGTGTTACAAAATAGTAAAATTATGTTCCAGTTCAAAAACTAGTTAAATTAACATGAAAGGAAAAGAGAAATCATTTCAACAAGGTCAAACACAATCAGTGGTAGAGTTTAGCTAAGTGATGCAGATGCAAATTAATAATACAAAATATAATTAACAAATTCACAAGGATTATTATTATTTTTTGTTGTTGCCAGCTTTAACATTAAAGTGAAATTTACACATTACTTATAATCCAGTGATGTAATGTATTTTATTCTGAAATGAGCAACTCTTCACAATGAATACTGTTATAGTGTTCTGAGTATGTTAATAGTTGTACTTTTGTGCAACAAGATAATAAATAAGAAAATGTCCTTTCACTGAAGTGTTTAAATATAAGACTTTACTTTGATTCATGCTTTACAGGCAGTTTGCTTTGTTTGATATATCAGTGTGACTGTTTTAGGGCAGCGTTGGGGCAGCAAGTGAGGCTAGAAGCAATAAACCACAGCCGGGGACAACAGGAACAGAAACATGTGTGGTTTTCATACACATAAACCCACTTCCGTTCACTCCCTGTTCACCTCCTGTCTTTTGGTTACTTCTCATTTTAAAAAAAACTGAGATTAACCTTTATGTGAGGAAAGGACATGGACATGGGCTACTTCTTCAACTAATCAGTTTTGCCTTCCTCTATATGTGTGAACAAAATGTCAATGTTCACAAAGGTCGTCAATTCTGCACTAATACCAAGGAGGCGCCTGTGAATCAGTATGAAGTGCATCATTTCAATGGTGAGGACGAACATTAATTCTTTCACTGTGGTAGAATTGAATATTTCATGCCGTTCTTCTCAGTTACTGCAGCCGGAAAACCCTAAAACGTCTGGTCTGATTATGACTGGTCAATTTTTTTTTTGCTTGTCATCTGCAGGATCAACACGCAGCCACCACTGCTGGACAGCATGCACATGCTTTGGGAGCCACACAGTGGTAAAGCACCTAAACTATGTTACTGTCTGAATCTGAACTGTGTGTGAGTCCTCAGTGTGTGGGGGAAGACAGAACATTGAAGTGTGTGTGAGGCGCAGGCTTGTGTTTGACTCCTTCAGATAGGAGTAAGGCAGGTGACACTGAGCAGTTTGTTCAGGTTGAGGATAGTGTTTTTTGTTGTTTTGTTTTTTTGTGTGTTTAAGCGTAGATGTAAATACAAATGTACAGATGATTGGTTTGAAAAGGCGACAGTATCTGCCTTTAAATGTGTCCTTCAAGGCTCCAAACTTACATTCAGCTGACAAGTTTGAGCAAAGAATTTCTTGTTTCTTGATCACAGTACTTGTTATTGTTGATTGCACTATGACGCCTCTGTTAAAGCGACTTCTTGATGGTCACTGACCTTTAAAGGCTAAGAATAAACACAATCATCAACACAATAATTCAGTTGTGTTGAGCTCTGCTGTTAGCTTACAGCCCTGTGGACTCTTTTGTTCTGAGCTTGGTTAATTCAGGCTGGTAAAGCAACTTGTGTAATCCGCTCTCCTCTCTGTCCTGCTGGTGGCAGCAGTCACCCAGAAACCTCCAAGTAAGGCGCGCTTTGCAAATGCTTTGTAGTTCATATCTGTTCCATATCTGCTGGAAAACTTCAGACACTCCTCTCTTCAAAACATTTTGTGTCAACTCACTTAATATTGTTGATTTTAGTCTCTTGTCTTTTTAGTCTCTTGTCTGTGTAAGTCTTTATGAAGTCTAGCAATACCGTTGTCTTCATCATTATCAACACTGTTTTCTCCAGCTGCTGTAACATCCTGCTGGGGAACTGTCCAGAAAACTCAGAAATTGTCCGTGAGGCGCTGAATTTGAACCTCCCTCTGCACCTGGTCCTCGATGCTGTCCGGCGCAGGGCTCAAACCAACGGTGGCAACTATGCTGACGTGCTGGAGCTGGTTTCAGATCTGTTGCCACCAGCCTGTGCAGCTGAAAACCAGGAGGTTCCAATGGAAACAGACCAGCTGGAGGAGGCGCTGATGATGAACGGCCCGGTGGTGAAGAAGGCTCTGCAGAAGGGTGTGCCTGACATCAATGAGAAGAAAACTACAAACATATCAATAGCAGTTTCATATTAATGCCCTGCAAAGCAGGTGGTGCTTTCATATAACTGTACTGCAAGCTTGCCAAGGTCTCATATTGTCACTTTCAGTTCTGCACTGTACTTTTGGGTGTTCACATGCCTTAACGTTAAAAAAACATGTTATTCTCATCCTGTCCATTGCTGCTGCACTTTAATCACCCTCCATGTGAATGCTCCGTTTAGTGCCTGTCTCTTTAAGAGCCTCTCATGTAAAGCCCAGTCTGCTCTGATTGGTCAGCACTCACAGGCCTGAGAAGGGAATGCCAACCATGTTTTTATATCAACTGTTGTTTTTGAAACTAGACAGTTTGGATTGTGTTTTTTGATATGTAGGTGGTATTTAGATAGAACCTAGACCTGCTTTATAATCTTGTGCTTTTCTGAAATTTTGTGCAATATAAGTATTTATTTTTAAAATGAGAAGACATCTGTGTATGTGACATTCAAAGTCTCCCTCCTAAACTATGCAAATCACACACTTTCTCTGAATTGTAACCAATGAACATGACAAAATGTAATTGCACAAACAAAAAGCTAACAACCAAACAACAATTTTTCTATTAGATATCTGTACAAATTTTCTAGTTGTTTCTACAAATTTGTGAATTTTGGCCAAATAAACTGAAACTGACAACCAACAAAACCTGCTTTGATTGATTTTAATATGTATGAGCTGCACATCAATTGTATAACAAACAGTATACACAGTGTATGAAATAAGGATGACAATTCTTTATTTAAAAAATCATTACGTTCCATTGATTCACTGACAATGTCTTTGAAGATGAATAGTCAAGATTAAAAAAACATTTTAACAAGGGACAACCACTGAATTAAGTGTGTGTTGTTTTGCTAAATTATCAAATTGCAAATAATAATCAAAAAACATTATTTGACTGATTTTATAATACATGAGCTGCCGATCAATGGTAAATAATCTAGATGCAACAGTCAGTAAATTGCATAATGAGTATTCTTTGAAGCATTGCATTCAAATGCAAGACCACTGAACAGTCAAGATAAACAATAATAACTATAATATTACAATTTCAACACAGTGCAGCTGCAGAATTTGGTTCTCAGATTAGTTTAGGAAACTCAAACTGTCGAGATTCAACATTGTCATTAGGGCTGCACGATTCTGGAAAAAATGTGAATCACGATTTTTTTGCTTAGAATTGAGATCACGATTCTCTGGCACGATTTTTTTCACAAAATGTTTATTGCACTGATAAACTTGAACAAAACAACTACTATGCCTCTGCCAAAGCAATGTTTTTTTTTGTTTTGTTCAAGTTCTATCATTGGTTGAGAAATGATTTTTACAAAAGTACAAAAAAAAATTAGTCTCCAAGATGAGAGGGCATCCTGTAATACCTCGTGTTGTACAGTGTTTATCGGCCGTATCTTTGGCTAGGTGATATGTGATAGCTGCTGTGATGGCTTTCTAAAACGGAGGCATAATATTCCTCCTTTTCCAAAAGCCGCCTCTGAGGTAGGCATAAACATGTGACGTGACGTGAAGCCCAAAGTTGCGCTATGAACAGTTGACAACGAATTTGTCTTCGAAATAAGAGCTTTACATTGCACCCCATTGGAGTTTAGAACTGGGTTCTTATCGGGGGGCTTTTAGTTTGAAAGTAGCGACCGTTCCTAGCTTGTGGCTACACCAACAAGCTGACACAACCATACAGCTAGAGATCCAGGAGACGCTGCATCTCCCGGATCTCAGCGGCTGTCCAGTTGCTCATCTAGCAGGCGAGGCGGAAATAAGTGTACCGTCCGAGGCGGCAAATCGGCGGACCAAAACAGACCCCCAATTTGCCGCCCTCTGTCTAAAACCGTGGACCTCGCCACCAAAAGGACGGGCAGATTGGCGACTTGCTGCCCCGTCTAACAACAGCTTCTTACTCACTCCTTCCAAACATTTAACTGCAGGCGGGCTTTGTCCACTGAATCACGTGTTGTAAAGACGCTTTACCATAGGTTGAGGGAGGAGGCAGTGCTGCGTGTGGGGGCGCTTCAACAAATCCGGGAGGAAAATAGGAACATTTGTTTGTGATTCAGCTCGAGATATAAAGTGCTTCGGAATCGCTGTGTGTAGAAATGAGATCACGTGTATGTGTGAATCGAGATCGCGATTTTTTAACGATTTTTTGTGCAGCCCTAATTGTCATTGAGGTTTCATTTTTCATTAAGTGCAATTTTGATGACAGAAAAATGCATCTAATGCCTCTTCTACTAGCACTGGCATCATTTTATATGATTGTACATGCATTTCTGTTAATCAGTTACCAACAAAACAAACAACAGACAAACATAAACAGGAGGAGGAAGTAAAGTAGCTGAGGAAGTCAGAGGGCTATGACTGGTAGTTTGGAGTTCAGATGTTGTAGCAATGGTTGTTGTTGATGCCTGGTTGGTTGTGTTCGTTTGGGGTTCAGAAGTTGTTGTAAGGATAGTCGCTGATGTCTGGGTCATTGTGTTATTTTGGGGTTCAGATGTTATAAGAATGGGTGTTGATGTCTGATTGGTTGTGTTAGTTTGAGGTTCATAGGCTGTAGGAATGAAATTTGTTGACAAATAGTTGGTTGTGTTAGTTTGGGGTTCAGAAGTTGAAGTAATAAAGGTCGCTGATACCTGAGTGCTTGTGTTTGTTTCAGGGTCGGAAGTTGTCAGACTGACAGTAGATGTATGGGAAGTTGCATTAGGTTGGGTTTCAGAAACTGCGGGAAAAAAGGTTGTTGATACCTGGTTTGTTGTGTTAGTTTGGGATTCAGAAGTTGAATTAATGATAGTCGCTGATGTCTGAGTCATTGTGTTAGTCTGGGGTTCGGAAGTTTTAAGAATGACAGCCGTTGATTCCTGGTTGGTTGTGTTAGTTTCAGGTTCAGAGGTTGTCAGATTGAAGGTAGATGTCTGGGAAGTTGCATTAGTTTGGGGTCCAGAAGTTGTAGGAATGGTTGTTAATACCTGGTTGGTTGTGTTAATTTTGGATTCAGACGTTGAAGTAATGATAGTCACTGATGTCTGGGTGGTTGTGTTAGTTTGTGGACCATAAGTTGTAGGAATGAAGGTGGTTGATACCTGGCCTGCTGTGTTAGTCCAGGGTTCGGAAGCTGCAGGAATGACAGACGTTGATACCCGGGTGGTTGTGTTAGCTTGGGGCTTAATAGTTGTGTCAATGGTCGTTTTAATTGATGAGATAGATGTTGTGATTGCTGGAGGAGTGGTTGGTAATGTATCGGTAGTATCCAGTTTTTCTTTAGTCGCAGGTATCGTGGTCATTATAGTGGGAGAAACAGCAGTTGAGGGATTGCTAGTGGTCACAGCAATTGGGGTAGATGTTGTAGTGGCAGTTTGAGACGTAGCAGGTATCGTTAGACCTCCATCTCCCAATGTGCCATCACCTCCTCCTGCGCCTCCACTACCTCCTCCTGCACCACCACCACCACCTGCACCTCCTAAACCACCACCACCACCACCTGCACCACCACCACCTCCTCCTAAACCACCTCCTGCACCACCACCACCTCCTCCTATACCACCACCACCTCCCGCACCACCACCACCTCCTCCTGATCCTCCCTGATTTCCTCCTTGCCCATCATCATCATTATCCTGGGAAGAGTTGTCTTCATTCTTTGTGGTTGCAGTAGTGGTTGTGGTAACCGTGGTGGTACCTCTTGTAGCAGAAATTGTAGTTGTTGTATCGGTGGTAGTAGTTGTTTCAGTAGTTGAAGATATACAGGTGCTGAAATTGGTAGTAGCAGTAGTTGAGGTGTAGCTAGTTGTGGTATTACGAGGGGCAGATGTAGTTGAAGCTTGGGGCGGGCATTTACAAAATTTGTTTTTAGCGTTAATTTCTGGGTAAAACTCAGCAACAGTTGTTTGCAGGGGACACTGTGATCCAGGAAACACATTAGCGCTCAGTTCTTGATGGAGTTCTGCCAAAGTCTTTGTCTGCAGATATTTAGATGAATCTTCTGCAACATTGTTGCCCCAGTGTGCGCTTGCCAGCCACTTGGCCATGCTGTGACTGTAACAGCAGAAAGCCGACCAAAGGATGGAGGGAATATTAACCTTGTTGTTGAGTTTGTTGTCCTTGCTGGGGTGCGCTCCAGTGACTACAAAACCCTCAATGACATTATTATTGTTGATGCAGTACCTCTGCAGGACGCATTTGACACAGCTCTCCATTTTTTGCCAGCTGCCGTTGTTGAAAGAAACCGCTTGTGGAACGATGTTTGTCAGGGTGAACGTTGATACTTTATCATTTCTATCAAATGCATGAGAAGTTGGAAATAAATGGCCCCTGTTATAGGCTGTGCTGTGTTTATAATCATCGTTAGAGGCCTGGTGGGTGTATCGGTCATCCCTCATGTTGTTGGTATTTTTTTCTTCAAGCTGCCAAAAAAGTCAGAAAGCTCAGTCAGTGGTAGTGAAATTGTATCTGTATGATAAAATAAATGACAGTTTTTTGTTTGAAGATGTAATTATAATTCTCAAATTAAATCCAGATTAACAGAACACTTAAGATGTCATTTTAGTAATCCGTATAACAAATAAAAAGGTGTGACTCTTTCCCAATGTTAAATATTTACTTATAGTCTGTTGACCTTAATCAGATTAAGAAGAAAAAGGTGTTTCCTTCTCGTTATGACCAGTCAGAAAGACATACCTCTGGCTCTATCTTCCAAGGGGTTTTGGGTCTTGTGTTGTATCCTTCCCCTCTGTACTTGTAAGCAGAAAACACTGGAATCTTGTTCTGTGTGTCGTAGAGCGTCACAAACCTTCTCTCATTCTTGAAAGTCTGGCAGATGGGTTTGTATCGGCTCTTGTTCATGATGTTGCCGCCCTCCAAGATTCCTGGGACCTGTGGTGGAGTGTTCTCAAGGAGAAACTGGTCACAATCACTCATTGAATCCACCACTTCAGCTACTGTGGGAACCAAGGACAGGAGGAGGAAGGCAGCAATGGGCAGGAGACACCAACTCTTCAGGGATGTCATCATCATCACACCCTGTGGATTGTTCCGTCAGAGGAGAGAACAAAGAATCATCAACACTACAGTTTACTTTAGTAGCACCAATCGCTGTCTTTCTTCTGTTCGACCCAGAAAAAGTGTGAGAACCAAAATCTTAGTTAATGATTGTTGAACCAACACCGCTGCCAGTGCTGCTGTGTTTTCCCATGGTACTTATACTGTACCTTGAAGGACCAGCATCATGTGTACACAAAAAAGTTAATCTGGACCTCCTTCTTGGATGGAAACCAGAAAGGAAACAATCTGCGTTAGGTGATTCTGGAGATTGATCGTTGAGTCTCATGACCAACAGCCAAGGTCAGTGTCTCTGACCCAAGACACGACTGAAAACATTGGTATGACCAGGTACGACCTGGGAATAAGACTCATAAATCAACTATCTTTCGTGAAATGTGCCCCAATATGACCTTTGAAGTACGTGGACAGGCTTAATTCAAGAAAGTGCTCATATTGTTTGGATGTATGAGTTCTTAGTTAGAACTACTAGCTGCACAGCTACCTGAGCTAACCAAGTAAGGGCAGCTACCCTATTTGTTTTGAGTATGAATTTGGCCATTTTTTTTAATGAAAAGAGAAGCTTTTATTCTGCACCTTTCTACAAACTCTGTAGATGTTTTATTATTTTTTATAAATGGAAACACTAAAGGCTGAACACTCCTGTTTTTTTTTTGTTTTTTTTTTTTTAAATATACAACACCCTGAAAAAGCTCTTTGATGTGTAGCCTAAATATCCCCGGTCATCGTCGTCTAAGTCTACAATTTGCTTAAAAATATGTAAGATTTTTTGTTGAAAACAATAAACAATTGACCAGAATGTGAATAAATGGCAGTTCTGATGTTTATGTATTGTGTTATCAAGATATCTACTGAAGTTGTTTGCAAGGCGTAAACACTAACCATCCCCTGGTCCCTGAGTTCTTAGTCAGAACTGCTAGCTGCACAGCTAACTGAGCTAACCAGCTAAGGGCAGCCTCTTTATTTATTTTTTTAGTATTAATTTGCCAGTTGGCCAATTAAAAACCTTTTTTAATTTTATTTATTTATTTATTTATTTATTTATTTATTTATTTATTTTTTAAATATTCCCCCTTTAATAAAAAGACAAACTTTGTTAGCGGTCTAGACCTACATTTAACTTCAAGTAACATGCAATGGAAATACTAAGATAAAGTATAAGTAGCTAAAACTGATACTAGAGTACAATACTTGTTTTCATCACATACCACTGAAGCCTCCTCGGCCACGCAGACAGGTGCGCTGATGGACGTCAACCGCCATGATTAGCTAACAAGCTAGCTAAACGTCGCGTCTTAATCACGGCGTCACGAACAGAGGAAAGAGACTCATACACGGAGGAAAGACATCCTAACGGTCTCTGAAGGATTTATTCATGTCGGCAGATCTGTGGATTTGTTTCCCGTCGTTCTCAAATCAAGAACAAACAGGTAAGTTTTGGTTTCTAACAGTCAGGTGTTTGCTGATTTGGTCGCGTTGGTTGTTGTTAAGTTGTGGATGTCACGATTGGTTAGCTAACTGAAACCTTTGCTGTGAGCTAACGTTGCGTTTTAATGACACGTTTACACGACTTTGTTTTAAATGTTTGTTTCCAGACAACATTTAAATCAACATATAACATTTAAATTCAGTAGCGTTCCTATCACAGAGTTACTCAAGTACTGCAGGTGTACTACTACAGACACAACTAGTAGCCTACTTATGCTTCAATATATCAAGAAAGCCAGTATTAAGAGTTTACTTATCTTACTGTCTACTTCTAGTAGTTACTTTGCAGATTTCGGTCAGAAGTAAACAAGAATGTAACTGAGTACATTTACTCAATTACTGTAGATGTACTACAGACACAACTATAACAGACACTACTAGTACAATCAACATTGTACTAATCTTGCTGTGTACTTGCAGATTTAGGTAAAAATTAAACAGAAATGTAATTGAGTACATTTACTCTAGTGCTACAGGTGTACTATTACAGACAAAACTACTACAGACACCACTAGTACTTATACTGAAGCCAGTATTAACACTGTATTTATCTTACTGTCTACTTCTATTAGTTACTGCGAATTAAGATTAAACAGGAATGTAACTGAGTACTGTAGGTGTACTACAGACACAACTAGAACTTATACCTCAATATGTGAAGCCAGTATTAACATTTTACTTATTGTAGTTAATGTTACTCTTAAGGTTTAGGTAAAAATTAAACAGGAATGTAACTGAGTACATTTATTCAAGTACTACAGGTGTACTATTACAGACACAACTACTAAAGACACATGCTTATACTTCAAAAGATTAATGAAGCAAGTATTACAATTTTACTTATCTTATTGTTTACTTTTGATCATTGCTTTGCAGATTTAGGTAACGAATAAATGGCAATGTAACTGAATACATTTACTCAAAGTACTCAGAGGATCTTTTGAAATTTTCTAACTTTTTTTGATAATATTTACAACTCATAGATTCATTTAGAGACCAGTCAATAGGTTAATCAATGAAGAAAAATATTAATAAATAATATTAAATAATTAAGTAGTTTCAGCTCTTGAAAATATAACATAAAAAAACTTACCATCTTGGATTAAAGCTTCATGAGATCTGCTGTTCTTTATTAAACAGTAACTTAAGACAAACAGTGTGAGTGCACCTCAGATATTATCTGAAACTATAATGGAGCTCTGAAGTGTTCTCACCTCCCACAAGTGCTTTTCATATCTACAAGTGCTGACTGTGGACTCATGATGGGAACTTTCCCTCACACTGATTCACTCTCTTATTCACTATGAGCCTGAGTTTCACTGTGCAGGGAAATGATCATCACTGCGATTGTTAATTTCAATTCAAAGTCTCATTATAACATTATCATCATTGTTTGCAGTCAAAATTCATTTGAGGTCTTTAAAATTTACAGTAAATAGTATTTTTAAACAGAATATGAAACTGTTGAGGGAGAAGAAGTGGAAATGTCACTGCTTTGGGTTTCAGTGGTGGTGTGTTTGTGTGTGTAATAGCAGACTTTAACCAGCAAGTGGCGATGTTGTATTGACGGTTTCTGTTTTTACCAGGGTAGTTTGTGAGTGTAGATTAACACTTTGATTTATGTGGCTAAAAGTATTTGGACACTGGGGCTGACATTTCATATTGGAAGGGAAAAAAACAATCATGTATTGGCCCACATGCACATATTTTGTGCATATCTTGTGAAAGACATCAAAACTGCATGACCCCAATTACCTTCTTTTGCATTATAATCTTTTCATATCAGACAATATGTGAGTCGTAACCATATATCCGTGATAAGCAACAGTTGAACCTCCTGCAGGGATTTGACCCCAGTCAGACAGCAGAGAATCAGTGAGGTCCAACTCTGATGTTGGTGATCAGTTCATCACAGAGGTGTTGGATGTGGTTAAGGTCAGAGCTCTGTGCAGACCGGTCATGTTTCTGTGCACCAAACTGGAATTTATAACGCTATGAGCAGAGCTATGTGGACCAGTTGTGCAGGGTTTAAAAAAAGAACGTTGTCTTCCAGAGATAAATATGTTCATATCAGTTGTACCTGACAGCACGGCACATTTCTGTACCTGTAACAAGCCAAATATGTCTGTGTGTTAATACTGGGTCATGTAACATGTCTTTATAGGAGCTTGTGTCCTTCCTTGTCCTTAAGATGAGACCTCAACCTTAACGTTACCTGGTGTTTGGATAGTTTGGTAAACTCACATGACCTCTTAGAAAGTTCAGGAAGTTCAACACACATGTGGGTGGTTTGTTGAGGCTCACTTCTCTGTAATCTAATCAGTCATCAAAATCAGTTTATCTAATCTGTAGACATCAGATAAAACCTGGATCCAGTAAGCCATGGAGCTGAACTTAATCCTTGATTTTAAAGCTTTCTGTCTATTATTGAGAGGAATGATAGCCTACATCTTAATGAGGTGATAGAAATACAATATGCCAGCCCCCTTTTAAATGCTTCTGGTAGTAACTGCAATATCACCAGACTCCCTTAGCAAAACGCATGAATTCTGGGTGCTTTTTCATGAGGAAGTTTTTTCTTTCTACCTTAAAAAGTGTCAGTTTGTTTCTTCTGTGTTCAAAGTGCATTTTACCTGCCAACATTTAGCAGCTGTTTGAACACAGTCTGAACTGATTTCTACTTTTTAAACTCAGTTTATGAAAGAAGAAATATTTTATTGACACTAAACATGTCAAATTATACAAATGCAGTAAACTGTTTACAAAATAGGCTACTTCTCTGTCACCTGTGGAGACAATGTCCAGACTTCCTATAAAAATCACTCAATTTTGTGAGTTGGTGAGTTAAGAGACACTTTATAAACATGGTGAAACACCGTCTCTGACAAATACTAAACTTTTTCGGCCCTCTTGTAAATTCAGCAAATGTTTTGCACAAATATATTGTTTTCTGTGTGTTAAAAAAACATTGTATGTTTGTCCCAGTGATGTACAAACAAAGGTGGTGTGAAGTGATGGACTGATCCACCAAATGTGGATTTATTCGCCGCTGAATACTTAATTTTTAAACTATATATTTGAGTGCTGTCTTGAAAGATTTACAATGACATCTAATGATTCTTTATTTGGTAACCAGTTAACTCAAGACATCAAGAAGCAGTAATTGGTTGAAAACACACTTTTATTAAATCAAAGTAAAAGCCACCACCACACAACTCTGTATATCTTCTTCGATTGTACATTTCTTCAATCACAGTCATGACATTACTGATTTATTTATGTTTTTAAAGGTAAATATGCAACATGTGTCTCTTCAGGCATTTCTTATCAGCCTTGCATGGACTCATTTTGGTAAATCCAAGAATGAATGAGACCTACAGCTGCTAAACGTGTAAAGAAACACTTACACAGAGAGAATTCAATTTTAAATGTTTGCTTTAAATAAAAAGATATCAAAATCATATATTTAGAATATGAAAAAGTCAAGTCAAACTCAAACATGAAGGGAAAAAAATGTTTGCCGTAGGAAAACTGGTAGCAGTGTCCCTGTCCTGCTGTCTTTAAAATGTCAGGAAATAGTTAGCAAATATATCACAGTATTCCCAGAAGCCCAGAATTTAATTAACAGACAGATAAAGGCTATAATTTCTTATATTTGAGAAGTTGTAACGATGTAATTTCTCACATTTTTTATTAAGATATGTTTAATCAGCTTGGATTTAATGAAGTACAAACCCTTACACCATCACAGTATGAATAATAAGTCATGAATATGATGAATATCCTGCTCATTTTAGCCATAAACAGACACACAGACTCAAGGTGGACAGGGAGGTCAGAGAGCTTCAGGTTTGATTTCGAAGGTGCAGCTACCCTTCACATCCCTGAAGGCGCTGCAGTCGAAGTCGGCCACCACCGTCTTTATCCCGGCCTTGTAGGGCATCGTGATTACCGTCAGCCTCAGCGTGCCATTTGGCTCCAAATCTTTCACATTACTGTTGACACACAAACATGGTGTTGATAACTGCACTTCACCTTTGCAGTCTAACTTTCAAAAAATGGAAACAGACTATTTCCTAAAAGGGTTGATGATGGTAGTTTAAGCGGCCATTTTGGCATCAAGAGAAGGTGACAACAAAATCAAGAAAACAAAGAACTTTCATAAATCCTTGTCAGGTTCAGGTAATGATAGCCACGTGCTGACCTTTCTACGTAATCTGATTTGAATAGGCCACATCCGATGACAGTCAGAGAGCAGTTCCACAGCTTCTCATTCAGTGGATTTTTGAATTCCACCTCCAAGGTCAAGGTACGAAACACACGGGCCTCACCCAGAACCTAAAACACACACATACGTACCACATCATTAGTTCACATGGTGTCTGCTTCTGTGGTAGTCTTACTGACCACTGTCTGACATTCAGTGTCAAAACAAGATATAGAGATTATTATCAGGCAACCTACCGTTATCATTGTAGCTGATAATCATTCATTCCTACGATAGAGGAATGAATGACATTCATGGAGATAAACAAGTTTGATTTCCTGGGTGTTTTGTTAGTGTTGGGGTTAATCACCTGGATCTTGCATGAAATGAGAGACTGAGCTCTCTGTTTAGCCCTCCGCTAACTTGAATGAGGATAAAACAATTTAATAGAGCAGCTCTTCTAGACTTTTACAAATATTATTGGACCTAAAGTATCAAATTGAAACTGATAGTTTAATGAATAATTTTGCTAAAATTGAGATTTTGCAGTTTTACATAACACCTGAGAATTAGGGGTGTTACCGATGACAAAACTCACGGTTTGGTTCCCATCACTGTTCGCTCAAGGACTGGATCATTTTTAAGGCTAACATAACAAGTTCTTGATCTACCTCTATGATGACAAGTACTCCCAGTTTCCCAGTAACACCAATGAAAATGCCCAGAAGGATTTCATCTCGATGGAGGCGAAAGAGATGGCTTTTAAGTTAGCTGTTCTTTGTGTTTCAGAGGTAAACACGGATGTGTCTCGTCCATCCACTAGCAACTGCATCTGGGTTTAGGGAATTGATATTTGCGTGTCAAACTGTGAGGGGCCATACAGATCACAGATCGAAATTCTGTACATCACAGATGATTCTGCTGACCTTAATGGAGATTGAAGGGTCCTCCAGGGCGATGTCAGTCTCAGTCTCATAGATGTCATCTTCCTGCCGATTGTCAATGGCCACGGCTGAAACCTTCATGCTGTCACAGTTCACCATGAATTTATTGTAGACTGAGAACGGGATCCGAATAGGTAGGATCACGTCTGTGGGACATGAGGACGGGAGCAGAGAAACACGAATAATTTGCATTCAGTTGGGAAGTTCTGTAAGCTAGTATTAAAAAGATGTTTAACTTTTTACAGCACCAGAAACTCGGTATGATAATCCAAATACCTTCAAATAAAAATGTTTTACTTTCACATAGTGGCATAACCATTTGTTTCAGTTTGATGGTCAAAAAGATAATTCAAAACACAAACATTAGTTGTAATAGAAGAAGATTTTGAAGAGTAATATAAGGGAATAACTGCAGACCTTGTCCAGGCAGTATCATCTTCTCCTGGATTGTGCTCTGGATATTGTTTGCTGGTTTGCCGTTGTACTTCATGGCCTGAGCGTTGACACGGATGGACATTGTCTTAATGGTTCGATCTTTGTTGCTCAGCTTCAGCTCCAGTTTGATGTCCTGACCATTCACTATTGTGGTCTCCTGGTGTAGAAAGAAAAAACTCAATATAAACATGTTAGCAAGCTGATATTAGCACTTAATGCTCCAGATGCATTTTTGTCTGTATGGAAAAAGAGTTGAAATTTTGTCTGGTCCTACTTCTTGCTGACTTGAAAGCCTGATTGTAGAAAAATACAACTATCTAAATTAATGCCTTCAATCCACAGACATTGATTTAATCATTCAGAATTTGTGCATGTTCCCACCTCGCTTTATAAAGTTACAGACTGCCCTTCAACATCTCAATTTTTACCTCTTCGAATTTCATCTCCAACTTCAGTGGCTCCTCTCTGGTGTCACCCTCTTGATCACCTCCTGAGGTCACTCGGTTGAGTGCTCGCCTGAAGATGGCCCTCTCTTTTGAACTGCCTGTATGGAACAAACTCATAATTAACTTAAATCAATGCAGAGCACCATACAGTAACATATAAAACATCTGGATTATTCTGAAACACTTCACATGGCACAATGATGACCATAGTATGTCTCATATAATAGACCATTTTATCAGCCCCTCCACAAAGTTGCAATGTTGCAATCACCAATTCCTCTGAGGTCTGCATGACCTTGTAATTTTGTCTGAAGACCACATCATTACGATGACTGGCAAATTTACAGAAAGCAGCGGTGATTGGACAACAAATTCATTATTGTGCAGAATTCACTGGAATTGGAGATTGCAACATCGCAAATTCTTGACACGACTGTTTGATACAACAAGACAGTGCCTGGAAAAACAGACTTGTTTTGGATTTGGCAGTCATATGCCCATGTACACCAAGATGTGTCTGTTTGAGGACCTGCAGGACTGTGGGTATATAAGGGTTGATCTTATAAACCATTTGATTTCTTGGAGCGTTAAAAAGCCTGATCAAATCCTGAAAGCTCAGTTCTTACTATGAGATATTCATCGAGAAAACATCCAAAACCAGTTTAAGGACCCAACGGAATCAATGAACTTGTGCTTATAACCTTGTAAAAGTGTTCTTGAGTTTCACTGGTATGAGTTCCTCAACTCTTGAAGGACTCAAGAAGGGCCAAGCAAGACAGTGAACTATTTGTTACACAGAAGATAGATACTTCAAAGGATGCAGTCTTTACCTTCTCTGTGTTTGTAGCTGTCTGTGATATCATTTCTCATGTTGGAACCAACAGCCTTGGTAGAGATCTTCTGGCCTACTGTCATGGTGTCAGAGTGCATTTTCTTCTTCAGACCACGAGCAGTGACCTGAGGATGGGAAAATCGTTGACGAAAAAAAGAAGCATTGAAAAAATAGAATAAAATAACTTAATTATTTGGGGAGTTTTGACACCCGTACATGTTCCAAAGTTCTCATCATTATAAGATCATGTGTGGTCACTGACCATCCACTTGACAATGTCAGCGTTGACCTCAGCAAAGACAAATGGCATGTCATATTTCAAGAGA
Organism: Diplodus puntazzo; assembly: GCA_963678695.2. NCBI lineage: Eukaryota > Metazoa > Chordata > Actinopteri > Spariformes > Sparidae > Diplodus > Diplodus puntazzo. Next base: position 23,759,712 of record OZ023170.1, read on the forward strand.
GCCTCGCCCTGGAGGATGCCGTTGACTGAGGCTGGACCACAGCAGTACACCCCTGGGGGAAGACAAACAAAATGCGATATATATTTTAATCTTTTGATTGACTTGTAAATGCAACAAAGACTAAGCCAAAGCCAAGGACTGAACCCTGTGTGGAGCACTATTTGTAATTTTACATCACTTACTCAAGTTACTCAGTCTTGACTATGTTGGTATGCTTTTACTAGTTTAAAGAACAAAACTGTGTTCACCGTCACTTAATTCCTGTGGAGTGGGGTCCAAGACTTGCCATCCATCATAGCTGTTTCCTTTCTTGAGGTCTGGTCGTTTCATCCATCCTTCTGTCCACACGTGGAAGTTCCTGCATTACACCGATAAATACAATTCCCAATCTCCCAGTCATTCTCAACGATGAGAACTATTGGGACTTTCTGATTGATAGGGATGTCATGTTGTTAGGGTGTTGGTCTTTGATTGCTAGGGTGGTTAAAGATGGTTGACAAAGTGTCAGAAATGGTAGGTTGTTTTGGGAGTATTCAGGGTGGTTACCAGCTCAGTAGTGTTTATTGTGGGCTACTTGCCATGATGGTGTAAAGAGAATTTAAGCTGTGGAAACTGGTTGTTTTGGGGAACAACACCTGCTTAATGGCCTTGTCCAATTATGAGAGTTATTATATGATAAAATTATTTGCTACAGCTTGCTTCAGCCGAGTATATTCACTCAACCCCAACCATAACAAAATGCTTCTCTTACCAGACACTGTCTTTGCCTTCTGTCGCTCCGTTGTCATTATAATACTCATCGATGGTGAGGCTGTTGTTCCTGTCATGAGCTGACTGGAAGTTTGTGACAACACGACATGGGATACCCAAGAACCGCATCACTGGAATTAAACAGATTTAAACATGCACAGACTCAAATACTAAAGCATAAAGAGTAATGATGAAGTCAGACAGTAGCTCAGTTCTGCTAATATTTAATACCAGCACTGCACCAACACATTCACATTGACACCACACCTGTACACATGACAGCAGCAAACACCCAGCACTGTCCGTACTTCACTGGTTGGCAGTTGTTTTGATACCAGCGCTGGAGGATGCTAACGCTTCCGATCCAGTGGGTCGGCCTTTCTCCACCAGAGTAGTCTCCAGTCCAGCGTCCCTCTAACACACCTCGATCACCGATAGAGTTGATCTGCAGATTAGATATACAAAGTAGTAATAAATCATGAGTGATATTTAGTTTATATCCCCCCTTGGTGGAGGAAATACTGCCCTTCTTTATTTTTCTGTAAAATGCCAATGCCACATTTGAAAAGTACTCCATTACAAGGAATTGTGCTAGTCATACTCATACCATGGCGCTGACCACACGGCTAACATAGATGGGGTTACAGCGAGCAGAGACGTCATCAGCCGGATCTTTTGCATGTTTTGGGTTGACATCCAACATCTTGAGACAAATGTCCACCATTTCCTCCTCAAACTGTGTAGTAAGACACAAGTTAGAACTGCCAGTTAGCTAAGATACCAACTTACCCATGGCTGCCCTACAATATTTGTCAGGCTCATGATATACTTGCTTTTTGATGGAAGATTAAATGCATATAACACCAGGAGAAAAATGAAGTTATAATCACTCCGAGTCACCATGTATCTGATATGTTCCCTGAGCTAATGTGGTCCAAATTAAACAACAAAATGCATAGATTTTGACTGCCTAAAATACTTACCTGTCCAAATTCCCAGGACATCGAGTGGAAGTATCTTGACGTTCCCCTATAGATAAGTCCGTGTTCGTTCATCACATACTCTTGTCTTTCCCTTTCATCAGGTAGATACACCCAGTCATCTACAAACAAACACATAACCCAGCGGCATAAGCAAAATAGGGTTAAAACTGCACATATAGTCATTTTTACCTTTTTATTAAGATATTATTAACTTTTAAATAAATAATTCAAAAGTGTTTGCTCGAGATGTGATCCTAAGTCTTTACCCAAAATGTTCACGCTGCAGTCTATACATTTTTTGGCCTTTATTGCTGGATCAGATGAAGATTTGACACGAACCAGGATGAGAGAGAAGGGGAGTGACACACAACAAGGGCCCCAGGCCAGGAGTCGAACCTGGGTCCGCTGAGGACAAAGCCTCTGTACATGGGATGCTTGCTCTACCAACTGAGCTAAACAGCAGCCCTGCAATATTTTTTAAGCTGTCTGAAACCCTTTACAGTACTCGGCATCATACTATTATTGTTTTTGTAACTCCATAGAATAAAATAATACATTTAAAGGAAGGAGAAAAATCAGTGTAATCTTGCCTGACTGACATTATTATTTGGAATAACATCTAATGTGTTTCTGCGTGAATTTTCATTTCAATACTGTTTAAACGGGAGTGATGGTCATAAATAATGCATGTCTACATTATGCAAAGGCAATCATATAAAAAAATGCTTTTCTTAGTAACTTTACAAACCCAGTATGGCCTTTTGTGAATACTGTATGTCTAGTAAATCTCAAACTTTGTAATATCCTGTTGTGTTATTACTTTGATTACTTTTCCCCTGTTTCACAATGGTACCTCTTAGCCCCGAGTTTAGTTGATTTTCTGGGGATAACCCCATAAAGTCAGGGCCAGCAAGCCCTACACTAAAGTCTGGGTTAGCCCACTTTGGAATATGTTGGTGTGAAACTTTTTTTTAGCCTGGTGCCAAGAGTAGCATGCCAAGCACTTTTAAAAGTTTGATATGTTGTTTTGAATCAAATCCCAAAAATTGTAAATGAGCTGCATATTGTTTCAATAGGCTTTTTATTTCAATGGACTCACAAAGACTCTTCATGAAGTGCTTCACATCCATGATAGAAAGTCAGACTCTGCAGTATCTCGACTTACCTGAGCACCAAGGGTTGAAGAGCACCACCAGAGTTCCCAGAATGGTCCTGTCACTCAGGGTCTCTGCAAACAGTGAGTACCTCCCCACAGGAGCATCGACCGGCGGGGTCACGGACAGGGTCACGATCCCTCTCTGCAGATTGACGCTCTGGTCAATATTGTACTTCCATATGGCCTTGACGTCACTGGTGTACATTGGAGACGGGTTACCAAACTCAGAACGGGTCCCATGCTTTTCTGAAGGAGCAGGACCTGGTGAGGATGGTAGGTGGGGTTAGAGTGGTGGTGGATAAAGATCTTGCGTCAAAATAGTTGCAAGCTGCTGTAACCGTGTGAATTTTAAGGTAATCTACCTGTCTCCACAATGAGGGTGAGCGGGTCGTTATTCCTGAAAGGTTTCAGCATTTCCAGAGTGAGGAGAAAGGACTGTCCTCGCCTCACAATCAGCTGCTTTCCCGTTATTTCAATGGTGCGATGAGCCGAGTTGTTAGACTGGCAGTGGAAGTCCACGTTCTTAATCACTACAACAGAAAAAAAAACATGAACATGCTGAGTAATCTTTGCAAATCTTGTAAAATTAAGAAGCCAGTTTAGAAATAATTATTGGAATTGATTTAAAAATGTCAATTAGGATTTTACAGATAATGAATTAAATGCATTTGATACTTTGCTTTGAGATTTATATGAAATAATTAGATGGTAGTATTAGAATAGAAGGTTATTAATCTTTACGAAAGTTATAACATAGTTTTTCTGTTAGCACATAGCTTCCAGACATTCACCTCCTAACAGGGTAAAAGATAACAGAATAAAAAACATAGTCGTATGAATGTTTTATTGTGAACAAAATTGGAATTCATCAGTCATAATAAATACAAATAAACCTACCAAACAATCCAAATTTAGCCTTATAAATCCTGCTCATAGTCAATACTTACTGTTTGCCATCCTGTCAGTGTTCGCAGTGTGCCGCTCTTTCTTCAGCAGGTTTAAGAAACAACTGAAGTGAGCAGCTGAGCAGCCTCCTGCCTTTTAAAGACTCAGTGACGGGGCGTCTTCATTTCCTTAATAAGATAGAATTCCTGCTGAAACCTAGAACAATGAGGTATCTTGCAGGACTGTAAACCAATGGTAGAAAGGCAGCTTGATCTATTAATTGGTTTTATCTCATGCTCACATCTACTAACACAGGAGGAGGAGACCATTAAGGAGTCATTTTTTAAAGAAAAATGACAGTTGAACAACAAGATTTTATCATTTGAAGACGCCATCAGGCTCACGGATCACTAACAAGCATGAAGAGTATTCACTAGTGCCACAGCAGAGTTGTAGGAAAGTCAGCTGCAAGAAGTCAAAGGATGATGATAATCATGACGAGGATTGTTGTGTCGCAACATCAAGTGCAACTAAATATTTCATTGGCTGACCATTGAATTGTGTTCCACGTTTCTTTCTGTTTCTCCAACTGTCACCAAGTGCTCGCTCATGGCTGGAAATGTTGTATTGATTGATAGTCTACTGATCGCAAGTTAACCTCACCTTTCCCGAGTGACTGTGTGAACAGTGACAGACAACATTATGTAGTGATATCGATGTTAATGGGGAACTAAGTGGAGAACAAAGACACCAGGGACGTGTGGAGTGGGATGAGAGAGATAACCGGCTTCGAGATGGGAGGTGGAGGAGCAGCTGAGGGTAATGAACAACGACCACCGGTGCCCCCCCACTGCCCCTCTGAGCAACCACTCCTGGACATTGTGGATTCACACAAATACCTGAGTGTGGTGCTGAACAACAACCTGGAGTGGACTACAACCACAGAACACATGGAGCACATGTTTGAAGATAGACAGGAAAAAAATGTGAACTCATTCTTTAAATTCTTCCTTTAGTGTTAACAGAATATTACTATATGCAGGGACGCTGGAAGTCAGTCACAGTTGCTGGCGTTGCAGTAAATGTACAACAAAAATTGCAAAACAATTTGAGAATGTTTTGCATTACAGGCAAATTTGAACACCAACATTCTACAGATCAAAGCAGCCACATCAACTAAAGTCAACAACAGCGAGGAGATGCGGAGGGAGAGAAATTCCCCAGACTTCCTCATAAAATCTCTCTGTTTTGTGAGTTGTTGAGTTTGGAGAATCATTACAAACTTTGTAGAACACTGTCTATGACAAATTCTTAATTATTTGGTCCTTCTTGTAGATTTGGCAACATGAATTAATGATTTATGATTAACCAGAGAATTGTCAATTAACATTGGGCTTTATGATCGAATAAAATTTTTCTATAAAGTGTCCAATCAATTTACTGGTTTTACCCTCAGCACCCCTACTTCTACTGTCCATATGGTAGTTTATTATATGTTGGGTTTTTTTTTTTCGATAATGCCATTGTCGCTGTGACCGAGTGACCGAAAAAAGTTTCAGACATGCAGACACAGTGTCAGGCTCGATCGATAGAGAGGAACACATTATCTGATGAGACGAGACAGCAGTCAGATGAGATGTGATCAGATGGTCTAAAGCGACATCAGGTGAGACATCAGGACGAATGTCACGAACCTGTTAATGCGATTATTTATTCAATATTTTTCCTGTTCATGCATGAAACTGGTAGCAACAAATATTCCTCTGAGAAAATATTCCTCTCCACACTGAGTTGTCTCCTGTTGCTTTGGACTACTCGGTAAACTTACATTTGTTTTGAGTTCATACCTATGACAGCTACGAAGATGATTTGATGATGATGCCAACGAGAGATAACAACGAAGCAGATTACATTACAGGAGGATTTTTTCCAACTGAAGCTGCTTTAAAATATCATTATTGCTGAAAGAATGCAAGTAAACTCTTCTCTTAGCTGTTGGTGAACAAACCATATTAAAATTACTGAGTGCATCTTTTTTGTTTAATTGATACTGAAAGTTCAACTGGAGAATGAAATTTTATTTTGAAATATACTGAAAATAACTGATTCTATGTGAAAGGAATGTTGTTGTTAATGTTGAAGATATTTTTTCTCTAGGATGTTGCTTTGTGTCACACTGGGACTTACCATTACTCAACGGTCTGCACAGCACATGACCAACAACTCTGGGGACTGAAACGAGAATCTGTGTAGTTGTCAACCACCGACCCACTATTGCCATCTGGTGGTTTGACTATAAAACACCAATCTTTAATAGCAAAATAACAAAAATGTGACTATCGCTGCCGCATTTTACTCACACAAAACTGGACATTTTTATCCTCAAAACACTCAGAACACAGGGTTTACAATCAGGCTTTTCTACATTCAGTAACATTCTATGAATCATGCACTTTTACTTGTCTTATATCTGAAGTCTTCTCCAGCCATTTTATATCTTATCCAGAGTATCATTGTAACAAATACACTTAAACAAATTACACAAAAAGTTTAGTATGGTAAGGCTCTGTCTGAAGCTTAAAACATGTAATATTTTCAACAGAACAGTTGGACATTGGTTGATCATTCTTAAATTTAAAGGGAAAAGGTGAAATTATCTACATTGCTTTATTGTACTGTTTGTAACCTGGTAATCATTTTTGAAAGTTAATCTAAGCATTTGTTTTATTTTTATTGACAAAGCAATTTATTCTCCTCAGTCATACCAAGGTAGAAACCCAAAGACATAACTGTGCTCACAGATGTGGTAAAGAGAGAGGTAGATCTGAATGGGCTGCTAGACCTAGCAGGACTGGAGATGGTGGTGGAAAGGACAGATATTGCAGACATGTGGGCCAGATGTTGTAGGGAATTGGTCAGATGCTGTAGGGACTGGGTAAGATGTTGTAGGTACTAGGTCAGATGTTGAAGGGACTGGGTCCTGGTTCAGATTTTGTAGGGACTTGGTCCTGGGTCAGATATAGTGGGGACTGTGTCAAAAGTTGTAGGGACTGTGTCAGATGCGGTAGGGGCTAAGTCAGATGTTGTAGAGGCTTGGTCAGATTTAGTGACTGGGTCAGATGTTGAAGGGGCTGGGTCAGGTTTAGGGACTGGGATAAATGTTGAAGGGGCTGGGTCAGATGTTGACAGGACTGGGTCAGATGTTGATGGGACTGGGCCAGATGTTGAAGGGGCTGGGTCAGATGTTGACAGGACTGGGTCAGATGTTGAAGGGGCTGGGTCAGATGTTGACAGGACTGGGTCAGATGTTGAAGGGGCTGGGTCAGATGTTGACAGGACTGGGTCAGATGTTGACAGGACTGGGTCAGATGTTGATGGGACTGGGTCAGATGTTGAAGGGGCTGGGTCAGATGTTGAAGGGGCTGGGTCAGATGTTGATGGGACTGGGTCAGATGTTGACAGGACTGGGTCAGATGTTGATGGGACTGGGTCAGATGTTGACAGGACTGGGTCAGATGTTGAAGGGGCTGGGTCAGATGTTGAAGGGGCTGGGTCAGATGTTGAAGGGGCTGGGTCAGATGTTGACGGGACTGGGTCAGATGTTGACAGGACTGGGTCAGATGTTGAAGGGGCTGGGTCAGATGTTGATGGGACTGGGCCAGATGTTGAAGGGGCTGGTTCGGGTTTAGGGACTGGGTCAGATGTTGAAGGGGCTGGGTCAGATGTTGACGGGACTGGGTCAGATTCAGGGACTGGGATAAATGTTGAAGGGCCTGGGTCAGATGTTGACAGGACTGGGTCAGATGTTGACGAGACTGGGTAAGATGTTGAACGGGCTGGGTCAGATGTTGACAAGACTGGGTCAGATGTTGAAGGGGCTGGGTCAGATGTTGAAGGGGCTGGGTCAGATGTTGAAGGGGCTGGGTCAGATGAGGTAGGGACTGGGTTAAATGTTGAAGGGGCTGGGTCAGATGTCAAAGGAACTGGGTCAGATGTTGAGGGGGCCGTGTCAGATGTAGGGATGCAGTCAGATGTGGTAGGGACTGTGCCAGATGTGGTCACTGAAGATGTTGAAGTGCGAGGTTCAGAAGTGGTTGAAATGCTTGGGCAGGCGCAATTTCTAGTCATTTCTGGGTAAAACCCAGTAACACTTGTGTGGACAGGACACTGTGTTCCAGGAAAAACATTAAATTCATAGTCTGCTGTATTTAATTCTTTGTGGAGTTCTGCCAGAGTCTTTGTCTGCAGATATTTGTTTTTAAAATCATCTGGAACATTGTCACCCCAGTGGGCACTTGCTATCCACATGTTCATGGTGGAGCTGTAGCAGCAGAACGCTGACCAGAGCATGGAGGGAATATTAATCCTGTTATTGAGGGTGTTCTTGGTGCTGGGTTGTGCTCCAGTCACCACAAACCCTTCGATCCTACCATTGTTGTTAAAGCAGTATTTATCCATAACACATTTGATGCACTGTTCCATTCTGTTCCAGCTTCCCTGGTTAAATGTTTTCACTTGCGGAACAATGTTGGTCAAGGTGAAGGTGGACACTTTATCAGTCTTGTTGAAAGCATGAGAGCTTGGAAATAAATGGCCCCTGTCGAACTGCTTGTTGTTTCTGTAATCTGTGTTCCCAGCCTGGTTGTTGTAGGTTTTGTTCTTGTCTCCAACGATCATGTTCTTGTCATCTTCATTCTCAAGCTGTAAGACTTAAAGGATTAGTTACTGATGCAGGCAGAGTAGCCACGAGGACATAAATTGTACAGTAAAAACTTCTTTCAATTAGTCCTTTACCAATCAAAATGAAAACCTACCTGTGGCTCTATCTTCCACCATGATTGGGGTCTCCTGCCTTCTCCATCCCCTCTGTACTTGTAAGCAGAAAAGACTGGAATCTTGTTCTTGATGTCGTAGAGCGTCAAAAACCTCCTCTCATTCACAAAAGTCTGGCAAATGGGCTTGTATCGGTTCTGGTTCAGGATGTGTCCACCCTGCAAGATACCTGGGACCTGTGGCGGAGTTTCCTCAAGAAGGAACAGGTCACAGTCTGACACCGACTTTACCACCTCGGCCACTGTTTGATCGAAGGACAGGAAGAGGAAGGCAGCAGGGAACAAGAAATACCTTGTCTTTGCTGGCGCCATCTTCAAACACTGGGTATCATTCAATCAGAGCAAAGAAAAAACTTTACTTAATGTGAGGCTCCAGTTTTGGTTCCAAGCTTTAAACTTTTATTTTTACACTTTTCTGTGAAACTTGGATCGAAGATGGATCTCAGCCTAGAATAAACCTCAATAATTTTTGTGGTGGATTTGGATGAAGGGACAAGTTTTTTTCTCAATTTCTCTTACATTGTGAAATAGAGGAGTCTTTTAACATTTTCCATTAATTTCTCAGGGAGCGTGGCTTATGATGAAAAAAAGTCAGCAGTATTTAGATGGATGGTGATTATGAGTGAACGGTAAAGGTGGATTTTGGGACTTTGCGTAGGTTTGCCCTCTACTGAGTGTTGTTCTAGCTTTGATTTATTAAGTGCCCTCTATTTAAACCAAGTCAGCTGGAAAAATTGAAAAGGTTTACCAGGAATAGTTAGCCAACATGAGATTGATTAGCTAACCTGCTACAACTGATTAAAATTATGATAATGACGGTTATTTTTCTATGTGCTGGAAATGAGAAGTATGCTTTTCTCTGCTTCTAACTGAAATCAAGGACCCATTGTTTGAAATGCTGCAGTGGATTTCATGGTAAATCTGCCACTTCTGTAGTGTTTAATGTTTTGGCAGCCATAACAACAGTCACCATGAGGGGCAGCGCTTACTTCTTGTTGTCAAGATGGAAGATTCATAGAGACTTTACATCAGAGAATGACTCGGACTCGATTCAAAAGAAACCACTGTTAAAATGTGTCAATGGTTCCACTGTGGGCTGGCCCAGTTTATCTAGTGCAACATAAAGTAGAGAAAATTAAATAAATTCTTCATGACCAGGCTAGAAATCACTTCCAAAACTGCTAAAAAATAATCACTCATGTAAATATTTTGATCTATTGTTGTCTTTATCAGTATATTGATTTTAGGGTTAGAAAGTCTAAAGTAACAAGAATACAATTGAAATATCTGTAACGCGTAGCAGCTTTCATGTTTTATCCTTCTGTATCCGTTACTTTTAACACAGCTGTACAAATTAAGGCTCAGTCATATTTATGATGACATTTTATGGCATCGAAAATTGGTCTAAGTTGTAGTTTTCTTTTTCCAAACCATATTTATGAAGATTTTTTTTTTTCCCCGAGTACTGGTATATTTAGAATATAAGTATGACAAATACCAGATTATGGCTGAAGTATTTCTTTTTGACAGGAAAGCATATAATGCGCAAATTAAGCTTTTTTACAAAAGTACTACTTTTAATCAATATTTAAAAATGTAAAAGGCACATTTAAAATCAAACATATTACAACTTTAATATCAAAAATAATGTTGCTTTGCTTATTTTCTTTGTCCAATGTGAGGAAAAAGAGCATACAAATGTATGAACAGGAGAAGATAAAACTTACCTCCTTACATGAGCACAGGTTTCCTAAAAGTCTGCTAAAGGGTGTCTTTGTCTTTATACAGCTGTAGAAACCAGACGGACTTCCTCAAATATCACTCAGTTTGTGGAGGAAGTGTGAATTATACTGAACACTCAGCAGTCTGACTATGAAGGAGAGGATGTGCATGTACATTCAGCAATACCTTATTTAACCCTTTGATCACATTTAGGGGATCATTATATCTGCAGGTGTATCGTTATTGGGAAGTTTTTAACCCAAATCACTGACTTTCTTACAGTTCTTTTAATAGTAATGTGAGCAATTTGATGAAATGACATGAAAACAAATTTACTCTGCAGCTGAATTAGTCATGCATTTGGAATACAATAAACAAAACAAATGTCCTCATGTGGCGAGATTTCTTATCTGTTCATAGCAAAAAAATCACACAGTCCTTGTTGGAAGATCCATCTTGTGTGTTGTGGATCAATATACATTGGATTGCTAAAAAAAACTCTCTCTGTCTCTTTCACACTGACAGGCGTCTGACCAAAGAACATGATGCCGTTGTCTGGGAGGTGCGGGAGGAAACGGAGGCAGACTCACAAACAAGTAGGCAAAACATTTGCATGACAATTACGGTGTTCTCTTCATCATGAGGGCCTTTTACATGTCTTCGACATCACTGTCAGTCATCACTGTTGTGGTTTGAACGCAGCTTCAGTTGTCACAGCTGCCAGTGCAGTTGTTTAGGGTTTTTGTCACTGGATCAGATAAACCAAGTGGCAGATGAGTGATTGGTCCCAGTTGGTCCCTCCTCTCAATGTGGTTGGTCAGTTCCATTTCACCGTCTCTTCCATGTTCTCCGTCCTCTCGTGCTGCATATTCGACAATAACTGCCATAACTCTTGGTTACCATGGAGCTGGAGTTAGGGACCAACATGGCCGCCATAGATGGCGCAAATGGTGGAAGCAGCTGATTGGTCAGTTGATCAGTTTGGTGGAGTAGTGTCACCCTCCAGAGCGTCGGAGATCAACAGGCAGAGCTGGGAGAACGACGGACGCTCCTCCGGTCTCTGAAACAGAGAACACAGGCTGTAAATGACAAGTTCCCCCTGAAAGTGACCTGTGGAAGTGCAGCTGATGGCGTTAATCAATTATAGATTCAGATATTGTGGAGATTTGTTTTGGAACCGGCGTAAATTGACTGCTTGTAAACAGGGAGTCTGGGAAAACCATTGTCATTAGTCTTAATCAAATACAGGTCCAAAGTGGACACTAAAATGATCTTACAAATCTGACTGTCATCTCAAATCGTGGCCAACAGAAAAATGTTTGGGAGCTATACTTAATACTTTAATACAGCACAGTTATACAGCAAGGAAAAACAACAAATACACAGAAACCAATGGCTTCTCACAATTCCTACCTCGTGCCAACAGAGCTGCATGATGTCATAGATGGCGGCAGTGGCCATTTTGGGCCTGTAGAGGCGGTGACCCTTGGTTACCAAGGTAACCACCTCGTGGTTCTGATTCTGTTCAAACGGCATGCGACCCTCAGTGAAAACCTCCCACATCAACACACCTGGAAACACACAGATGACAGAGGTTCAATAAGAGTCTGGAGCTTTAATGTTTAAACGCTGTTGTGTTAATAAACTGTAAAATACATTTAAAAAAAGGAAAATAAAGCGTTCCTACCGAAGGACCAGACGTCTGACTTGCTGCTGTATTTGCAGAAGTTGAAGACTTCAGGAGGAGACCACTTCACAGGAAACTTGGCACCTGATGAGCTGGTGTACTGGTCGTCCAACACATATCTACAAAATACACATCAAGTTAATTCTGTATACCTGCTGACTTGTTTTAAAAGGACAGTTCACCCAAAAACCAAAAAATTGATCTGTGGATTATCTTGAGTTACTGGGTCATGGTGTCTGTAAGGCGACATTGCTGAGTTTTTTGTATTCTTTTGGCGCTTTCAGCACCACAAGTCGAGTGCCATTTAGTTCCATTATACTGGAGAGATGACTGATGTCTCTACAGCTGAAAACTCCACCCCAAAACAATCTAAAGGTTAAGTACTGTGAACTGTCCCCCAAAAATAAACAAGTAGTGTTAATGTGTGGGACTAAATTCATACCTGGCCATGCCAAAGTCAGACACCTTCACCACCAGAGAGTCATTGACCAGACAGTTTCTGGCAGCCTGCAGAAGAGATTAAAAGAGGGAAGAGAAAGAAACAGAAATTACAAATTGGTCAGTAAATAGGTTTAATGGTGGGACAGGATGAAGCTAACGCAATAACAACACCTGTTAAAGTATCAGTTACCAGATCTCTGTGGATGAAGCCGTTGGCCTCCAGGTGCTGCATGCCTTCGCTGATGTCCAGGCTAATAGACAGCAAGGACCCGAAGCTGAAGCTGCCTCGTCGTTGCCTGAGGAAGTTCAGCAGGCAGCCGTGCTCCATGAACTCTGTGACGATGTAAATGGGCCTCTGCTGGCTGCAAACGCCATACAGCTGCACCAGTTTAGGGTGAGACAGCTTCCTGGAGACAACAGATCCATTCGGTTCAGTGAAACAAACCATTAATATCATTATATATGTTGCAACAAATTCACGAGGACACCGAGACCAGCTGATACGGTTCAGTCAGGGAACTGCGGTAAGTGTTACAGAGCGACTTTTTACTCTTAAAACCTCTAAACCTCATGAACTACCTCCTCAACGAGGTGTTACAAACTGAAGCTTTACTCAACTGTCACACATTATTTAAATAATCACTGGTCAGATCAATATGAGTGATTGAAATGGAGAATACAGTTTGAAATCAGGAGCACAGTTCAGAGAACAGATGGATCGGAGTTCATGATGCTGCAGTTCTTACTAAACTCCAGTAGAGAGCAGCAGAGGTTAAAGCTAGATATAGAATTAGATCCCAATCCCTGGTTGCATGTTTCTACCTTTCCTCTGGTCTCTTACTGATCTTTTCTAAAGCCCCTCGCCCTCCTTACATCATGACCTTAGCCTCCTCGATGAAGTCCTCCTCGTACATGGCTCCCTCTCTGATGGCCTTGATGGCCACTTTGTGCTGAGCCCTCCACTTGCCGAGCCTCACCAGACCAAACTGACCACTGCCCAGCTCCTTCATGAAGGTCAACTCGCTGGGGTTGATCTCCCACTTGTCTGCAGGTAAAGGTGAGAGTTACATCTATGGATAAACTTTGTTTAAAGTGTTTAAAGTGAGCTGAGCTCTGCTGGACTCACCGTAGCTGAAGCCAGCGGTGGACGGAGCGGATTTGTCCTGTTTTCCGACAGGATACCGCAACCTGGCAACAAGACCTGAGGTACAGAAACAAAGAGACAGTTTCACAGATACGGAAGAGGATTAGGGTCAATTTGAGTTTGACTTTTTTTTCAGAATTCAGAGAACTTTCTTCTGTCACTTTAATTATGAGATTTAAGTCAAACTTGCTTAAACAAAAATTTTCAGTGGCCCCAACCTTCTACTATACAGAGAAAAGAACCGTATGTATGGAAGAACATTTGAAAGCTTGGATTCTGAGCTCCATCTCGTTACTTTAACAACCTGAAACCTAATAAAAACTGTTAATTGGGTTTTAAATGTTTTAAAAAATAAATGTTCAGTCTCCTCTGTAGCTGCTTGTTTGTTTACAACATGAAACAAAATGTCACCATTACGTTTTAGTTTCTTGCGACATACCACCTAATAGTTATTCAAAGCAGGAAGCATCCAGAATTATGAGGAACTGTGACAACATCAGAAACTGAATTCTGAAAAAAAAAGTTGGAATTCTTGGAGAAAAAAGTAGGCATTCCTACTTTTCTAAGGAGAAACAAAAGTCAGAATTCTGAGAGAAAAGTCGCAATTCTGGATGGAAAAGTCGCAATTCTTGGGGAGAAAAGTTGGAATTCCAAGAAAGAAGTTGCAATTCTAAGGAAAAATTTTGGAAATCCAAGAGTAAAATCAGAATATCGAGAGAAGGTTGGAATTCTAAGAAAAAAAATGGAATTCCGAGAAATAAACCGGAATTCTAGAAGAAAAAAAAGTTGGATTTCAGAGAGAAAAGTTTGAATTCTGAGGAAAACAAGTCGGAATTCCAGGAAAGAAGTTGGAATCCTGCGAAAAAAATGTCATGGCTCATGAAAAACTTGACAAACTGCACTTGCTCTGCTCGGATGTTGTTGCAACAGTCTGGATGGATACAGTAGACGACGTGTTGTTTACCTGCTGCGTTGTGTTTGTGGTACTCGATCAGGTCGGGGATGGAGTTGAACAGGTGTTTCTCTGCCAGGTAAAACTGTTTGGGTGAGCCTTGTGTGTCCTTGATGTGGTAATGTTTAATAGCTGCACCTCCCTCCCTACAAACACACAACAACATAACAATGAGCGCTGCATGGTATGGATTTTGTTTTGACCTGTAGTACATCATCATGGCAGGTGATTCTAATATTTCGACCAATGTAAATGAGGTGGACAAAATATTAGGAACACCACTCATATTCTCCCTCAGACAGCAGAATTTACAACGTGAAACTCTGAGGAATAAATGTCATCCGGTTTGTTAAGGATCCATGATTTGTCGATTAGAAGATGAACACTGTACTGGTCCCTGAAGACGGCTGCTTCTTTGGGCTCGGATTAGTTAGTCAAAGAGAACCAGTACCCTGCAGCAGACTTGGTGTACAGAGAGACGGTGTAGGTTCCTGCAGTGCTGGAGTCTCTGACGATGAAGGCTCCTTCTTTGTCCTGCAGGGGGCGACACACTGCAGAGTTTACATGTTGTTTCATGTGATTAAGAGAAAAGTTAGTCTGTAGTTTTTAAGGCTTCTAATTTTCTGGAGATCCCAAAATCATTATTTCACAAAAATCAAGAAACTAAACTGTATTGTGGTAAACTAGCTGAATAACTGTTTTTGTGACAGACGAAAGGAAGGCAGAAATGTGGGAAAGCAAAAGATGAAATATTCTGGAGAAAGACTCACCTCCTTCCTCAGCAGCTCCTCGGCCTTGTTCCTGTTGACTTGCTTACTGTACCAACTAGAACGAACACAGACATAAACATCCCTTTAACAACGGTTTATTTATTCTAATCTTACAATCTCCTTATCCTGATCTAGTTACAGCTTTAATAGGCTTTAAAAGATGGAGACCTGGCTGTACAGACTTGTGCTGTAAAGAATGCAAAGTTCATCTAACCTTAATGTCCTTAATAAATTGCACCAGTATGAGCCCATAAAGTTATATCAACTGTTGTAGTACTGTTACTTTGACCGTGACCGTTGGCTGCTGTTGATTTACTGTGAAATGATTAACAAACTCACACAAACTGCACCAGGTTTCCGGATTTCTTCTCTGTTACATAGTTACTTGGGATGTAGCCTTCCTCACTGTGAACACAAACACACCAGGAAATATGTGAGGCTGTCAACACAGTGGATCGAGTGGTAACCCACATTATTTTGCAGTGGCAAGACAGTTTTGATTGTTTGATGTTTACTATGTTCACCATCTTAAAAAGGAACATGTTCACCCAAAAATGAAAATTCAGTTACTGGGCACTTGTTCGTGAGAAAACGAACATAAAATGTCTCCAGAAGCCCCAGAGGCGCCTTTTTTGTTAAGCCGAATTTGTCACTGTAGCTACTAAGCTAAAAGTGTTAGAATGTGAGCAACAAAGTGCTAAATTGACAGATTTGTTTATGGAGTTTTATATGGCATTGTAGTTACGACAACAAGGTTGTTTAGGAGAATGCTACACCTCTGTTTAGACTTTCCATCAGCATGTGGGGAGGAGATGATGACTGAACCTTTTGAGTGAACTGTTCCTTTAATTTGGTTTGCTAGCGTGCTAGCAACAGTTGAGGCTAATTCTGTGGCGTTCCATCCAGTAGTTGAATCACTATGGAAGAAATCATTGACATGACAACTCCCCAAAAGTAAAGTCAAAACATTGGATCGCCCCCTGGTGGCTGGCTGTAGTTTTACGTGCATTCACACGAAAACTCAACAATCATCCAGCCGATGATGTTGAGATATTTCCGTCTGCAACAAAATGGTGGACGCGTATTGTTGACATGAATGTACATTGTGGTAAACACACTCACCCGTAATGGTTGCGCGCCTTGTACCAGTTGGCGTCACACTTTTCCAGGATGACATACTCGTCTCCTTTGACAAGACTCAGGTCATGAGACTCGGCGCCCGGGAAGTCGTACAGCGCCACCACCACCTCCTCTTCATCGTCGTCATCGTCGTCTTCATCGTAGTCATCATCATCGTCACCGGTCGGAGGGAGGGGTGGAGGGGGCCGTCGCTGGGTGACGAGGAAGAATGACAAAAAACTCTTGAAGTTTTAAACTGAGGTGTATGTGTTAATCATAAGTGTGTGTGTGTGTGTGTGTGTTGGTGTGGGTGTGGTTAGTGGTTAGTGGTTACCCAATTGTTTCTAGGCTCCTCTCCAGGAATCGGGGGTAAAGGTTTTCTGGAAACTAGAAAAGAGGAACAGAAACCAGCAGAAACATTGGACTCTTGAACGTCTTTGTCTTCATCGACCATCTGTGCTCTGACCTCTGACCTCTCACAGCTGGTTTAATAGCGTTTTATTATCCTGTACGCGTGATGACGAAGAACTGAAGGCTATCATAGCGTTGCAGCAGTCACAGATCATCTCAATGAAGCCTAAATTTAACGTTATCAGTCTGACTTCCTGTTTTTCTTTCACGCTTGATGAATCAACTGTTTCAGGTTCTACACTGCAAAAAATATCCACGTTAACGGGCCATCAGGTTCTATTTTGAAACATTTTTGCATGTTTTGGTACATTTACCAAAGACCAAGCAACTTTATATCACTGCTGATGAAGTACATTCACCCAAATACAACAAACAAGTTCCTTGAATGCTTAAGTAACAGGCTACTTACTATGAATACTACACTATAGAATAAATAGGTTATTCTTAAAACATGAGATGAGTTTAATGAAATTAACTGTCCAAATGTAACTACTTAGGGTTCAGCAGTAGCCGCTAAAGGAGTGAGTTAGCCTTTTAGGGAGGTTGGTCCTGCCACTGTGGCTCTGTTCTTCGTCTCAGCGGTTGTGTGCTTTGTGCTGACGTTAGCTATTAAAGGAGTGTATTAGCTGCTAAAGGAGTGTGTTGGTGCTGCCGCAACTCTGGTCTTTGGCTCACGGGCTGTGTGCTTTGTGCTAATGTTAGCTGCTAAAGGAGGCTGTTGCTCTGACTCTGTTCTTCAACTTGGGCTATGTGCTCTGTGCTAATATAAGCTGTTGAAGAAGTGTGTTTGCTGCTAAAAGAGGCTGTTTCTTTGGCTCTGTTCTTCTGCTCAGGGGTCATGTGCTTCGTGCTAACATTAGCCGCTAAAGGAGTGCGTTATCCACCAAAGAATACTACAAGTGCTTCCACAATAACTTGCCGAGGCTAGTTTCAAACATAAACTTACATAAAGTGCATTTAAATCAACTTTATGTGAAGCTGACGAACCAAACCAATGCACTATGATAAGATAAATCTCTATAGAGCTGCAGAGTTGATATTGAATTGAATGCTTACATCAAAAATATAAGTTTCAGATAAAGTTTGTGGTGTATGAGTTCTGAATATCTGTAATACTAATCATGATTACTATGGTAGAATAGCTTTAAAATGATCAATACCACAGTTCAACAGTGGACTGGTTTGGGGTGTGTGGCTGTGTTTTCTTACTGTCTCCAAACAGGTTGTACTCCTCACAGCCGAGAGCCAGTTTTTCCACCTGGCGACAGCAGAGCCACGCCCCCTCCTGCCAGAACTGAGGATGGAACTTCGTTAAGACCAATTTGTTGTCCTTGATCTCTGCAGACAGAAAAGGTTCAGTGTTGGGTCATGTGTGACCTTCATCCTCAACATGCAGTGATGGTTAAAGAATTTTAACCTGTGTGGCGAATGTGAATGAAAGCTGTGAGCATGCTGAATGAGCTATTAGCATTTGCTGTTAGCAGTTTCGCCATGAATGTATAGACAACTGTCATTAAATTGTGATACTGAAAAAAACTTAAAAACCTGATAATTCTAAAGCAAGTTCTGCAGACATTAGGAGCCTTTTCTTCTATTATTTGTTTAAAGTGGATTTATAGACATTTTCACTGCGATCGACATCCAGATAATGATATTTTCTGAGAGAACAAGTCACGCTGGATCTAAAAACACCTTTATTGTATTTATGTGTCCAGACTGGACGGCGTTACGTCGCAGAGAACCAGTTGGATTGTTGACACAAACTGCTGTATGGGTTATGTAATCCCTTAACTGTGTAACACATCCAGCAGCAGCTAATCTGGCCAAACAATAACCAACTTCCTGTTAATTTTAAAACCTTTGGCTTTCATTTCACACGATATCGTTACTTTACATTACACTGAAAACCCTTAAGCAGCTACTTTAAATTTCACACATTATCATTTTGCATGATCCCCTCGCAGGCTCTGTTGTCTCTGTTCTCAGTAACATTCACACTAATTATCCAGACGCTAAGTGGCAACTAAACCGTGAGAAATCTGAAGCCTCAGACTTCAAATCAGCACATGACCTCGTTTTACCTGATCTCGATGTCTCAGGTAAAATGTCACACACACAAAGTGCCAACAAGAGCAGTGGAAACAGCGGGGGCTGCTGGGAAATTTGACCCATGTGTGAAAACCGGTTTCACGCGTGTGGTTTTTAAGGTGTCAAAACATCTTTTCAGCTTAGCAGTTAAGCCTGTCGACTGTGAGTGTGATCTGTCACGCTTTCACCTGTGCTGTTGATCTGCAGTAGAATAAGACACAGAGCAGAGACTGACCCTCTTTGAGGCTCTGGACCCACAGACTTCTGCTGTTGTGGCTCGGCGCGAACACGTAGAGGATGTTGGTTTCGTACACCACCTAAAACAAACACACACAGACACATTGTTACATGCTCTCTGCCCTGAAAACAAAAACTGGTGAAGAAAAACTGCAAACTTTGGTCCATTGATTAAAGATACGAAACGTGGCTGAAAGCTTCGGTAGACAAAGTGAAACTGGTGGTAAGATTTATTTCTAGAGTGTCAAAACTCTCAAGCAGTCAGACCACGAGACACTTTGTGGACAAACCAATGTTGTTTAATGACTTAAAAACAACACCTGAGAGAAGAAAGATCATAAAGATAATACAAATGATACAAAATAAAAATGTGTACTGGACAAAAAGAGACCACACATACACTTTTAGATTCAGTTTGACTTGCACTTTCTGAGGATATCACAAATAAATTAAAAACTTGCCTTAGAATTATGGTGTTTTTACGCTTACCTCAGTATCAAATGACTCCAGTGGTAGTTGCTTAGACATGAACGAGTAAACTGCAAACAGGAACTGTTATTGGCTAATTCGGCACAGTCTGATAAGGTAGCCATTTAACTGTTCACCTTAGACCGCTAATTATAAAGAAGTTTGGCTAACCGAGAGTTTCTGGATGTGTCTGACTTGCCTTCTGTGATTATAAGTCATAAAATTAAAGGCCAACACACGGAGCAGCTTTATGTGAGGGAACTTGTGGTTTGTTGTGCGTTTGTACCTGAAAAGGGTATTTGTTCTGGCAGGGGATGATTCCTCCTCCGTTCTTGACGATCTCTGCACATCGGATGCGACTCAGCTCGATCGATCCTCTCTTGAACTTCTTCTGTTGATGGAAACAACATGTCGACAACAGGTTTTTAATTTCTCTATCTCTTTTGTAGATATCAGACTTTTGTTGTGTGTTTGTCCGGTTTCCTGCTGTGAAACTGAAAATTAGAATAAAATAAAACAAAAAATGACCTCGGCTCTTCCATCGTAGTACGTCAGCTTGCTCCTGGTGAGGACAAACAGTCTCTCCTTGTAGTTCAGCGGCGACGTCCTCTTCTTCTGCTGCGAGCGCTTGATGAGCGTCTCCTCCAATAGCAGCTCGCCACTCATCCTGGTCCCGCCCTCGCCCTCAGCCCATTGGTGGATTATGTCAGAATGAAGCGAGCTGGAGCTGAACTGAAGAGAGAGATGCACAGGTTTACATTTTATCTACATTTTCCCTCCAGAGGAATCCTCTCCTCGGCTCTATGGAGTCTTTTAGCGTCTTTCAGCACTTTGTTTTGGTTCTCGCTCATTAGCATTGTTTACTGATATTTCCATCAGGAGCTGTTGGAGGCCAAACACGAAGACGACCTCAAATGAATGCTGCTACATATCCTCTAAGTCTTTTCTCAAATGTTAGCATGCTAGCTAACACACTAACTTTAGATGTCAACA
This sequence comes from Diplodus puntazzo, assembly GCA_963678695.2. Taxonomy (NCBI): domain Eukaryota; kingdom Metazoa; phylum Chordata; class Actinopteri; order Spariformes; family Sparidae; genus Diplodus; species Diplodus puntazzo. The sequence continues at coordinate 23,780,350 of OZ023170.1, forward strand.
TGCTAAACATCAAACAAAGGACCTTTCATTAAAACCTGGATACAGTGTTGGAGGTGGAGCTTCACTGTTGTCCATGGTCCGTGTTGTGCATCCATACAGCGAGCTCACTACAGACCGAGCCAGCTAACTTCTGCCTGAGAGCCCGGCTAACTTGAATGGAGATAAAACTATTCACTTGTGTAATCAGCCCCACGAGAGAAGAGGAGTTTCTCATTCCTGTGTACTGAGACTCAATAACTCAGAATCAGGTCTGTAGCATCAGTGCGGTCACAGACAGGAAGTCCTCCCACACAGGAGCTGACTAAATAAAACTTCAACAGAAATAGAAACTGAGAATTGAAGATGCTTACTGCAAGATTTCTGTATGAAGTTTGGCCTTTACTTCATCCTGTACTCTGAAGAAATAGTCATGAAGTCACTTTGACCGGGTTTCATTTTGATGCCCTCACTGTTTATCTTTTTTGTCTTTGAGTGCATGTTGTGTTCATCATCCTGTCGGGAGTGTTATTCTGATTTTTATCAGATGTTACATATTTCACCCTGCAGAAGTCATCATCACTGCTGGATGAAATACAGTAATAAACAATTTATTTACTCTACCGAGTTCTGTAAATGTTCTTTTACACATTTCTATTTAGTTATGAGAATATTTTAACCTTTCTTTTTCCTATAACAGTCAAAATGCTCAATAGGCTCCATGTGGGTGTCTTAAACAAATAATCTTCAAAGTGACATATCAGGAAATGATCTGATCAAAGAATAAGCATTTGAATACTCTTGACTCGTTTCAGTCCATACCATAAATAACACTGAGCTTTGACACTCGGCTGTGCAGCTGTTACTCTCACACTGATCTACAGATATGTTGATAAAGTTATAAATAAATACTCTTTGCTGTATTAAACTTGAGCTGTAGAAACTAGCTGCTGTAAGCATGTAGCTCTGTTAGCCGTGGAGCTGAGAGGCTTCTGCCAGGAAGTGGGACTGAACACAACATTCAAGAATGAGGGTGGTCAGTTTGAGGATGCCGGATAAAGTATAGAGGCGATTTACAGCGGCTCTGACCAGGACTATGACTCCAGAGACAGGAGAGGCATGAAGAGGTGACTGTGGAGACAAACCAACACTGTGCTGGTGACTTTTATTTAATTATGTCTAGTTAGAATGACGTGTGTTTTACAATGAGTTAAGAGACGATATGTTACGCTAAAATTTGTTACTTAAATCTTCTGGACACTGCTCTAAGAGATGAAATGCAAAACAATTTACTTTTGTTGCTCCTACTTTCCAACTTCACTCACACGAACATCATGAAGTTGGAAGAACAACTTCCAAAGTGGGGAAGTGGGACCATCCAAGGAGCACCTGAACGCAGCATCAGACCCCCCACCCCAATACTCCTGTTCTTGATTTAAAACATCTGCTGTGTTTTACTTTCATCGTGCTCACTTTCAGCTTCATGTTTAGTGACTGCTGCTGAAAACATAACGTTTCCTGTGACGCTGCTTCAAAACAAAAGCTTTTAAATCACTTAATAGCAGGGGGCTTTTATAGTGAAGAAGTTGTAGTAAATTAAAGGTGTTTGTAGCTGAATTAGCGGAGCAGCTTTGTTAGCGGTGATTCTTTGATACAGCTGCACAGATTGACAAACCGAGCAGAACCAAGCAAAAACTGCAGCAATGTCAATACTGAGGGTTGTTTTGTTACATCAGCACTTTCAGGCTACAGACTTTGACTAACATGTTGAATGCCAGTGGTGCTAAACTTTTACTTAAGCAGAATATCCACTTCGAACAAACCTAATGCAAAAAAACAGCGATTTAACGTGTCGTCCGTTCTTCCCACCGGGCCCTGAATGCAGCATCAGGGAATAACAAGAAGCTTCACAGTGCACCTGCTCTCAGGTAAATATCAGATTATTTAATTGAATTAAAACACATTTATGAACGGAAACACAAGCAGACGAGTCGTACAGCTCATTATTACAGAACCAGGTGGTGTTTGTGTGATAGTTTAACGCACATTGTGTTGTTTGTTGTTTCTCTTTCAGACACATTCACGTAATTTTGCCGTAATAACTCGTGTTGTGTGTATTTAACATGATGTCTAACGCGTCAGCAGCAGGTCTGACAGCAGACCTGCAGCACTGTGTCTCTCTGCAGTCTCACTGGTGGCTCCGCGGGTTTCTGCCGCAGAGTTTGATTGACAGCAGCTTTAACGTGTTTAATAAAAACAAGTGACGTAATAAAGGTAATGAACGGTAAGCGTGTGTCTCACCTGTTGTCGTCATTCTGCAGGTTCTACTTCGTGAGTGCGTGTCTGGCTCCCATGTAGCTGTGAGAGAGAGGAGAAGGATTCAGGAAGTGAAGAGACGGAGGGAGGCGGACACACAACTCACCAACACACACACACACACACAAGAACTCACGAACTTCCTCGTACACTGCGGCTAGAGCTGTGCGTGTGTGTGTGTGTGTGTGTGTGTGTCAGTGGTGTATGAGGTCATGTGTCTATTCAAATCATTCAGAAAGCAGAGTGGAAACTAGTGTGTGTGTGTGTGTGTGTGTGTGTGTGTGTGTGTGTGTGTGTGTGTGTGTGTGTGTGTGTGTGTGTGTGTGTGTGTGTGTGTGTGTGTGTGTGTGTGTGTGTGTGTGTGTGTTAAGGGGAACATTTTAATACTGAGAGGTTAAAACTAAAAGGAAAGTAACAATTATAATTATTATTAATAACATATAATATAATATAATTAACAGTAACTAACTGGTGCTTCTCCACCAACATTAGCGGGTCTGCACAGGTTCTTTTAAACGCAGGTCAACCCTCTAAAAGTCACCGCGTCAGATACATGATCAGAACACCGACCCACCTGATGGTGACAGCGGGTATCAACCTGTCACTGGGCGCCGAGCTCCTCCAATCAGACGCCTGCGTGTCACAACAACAACAACCTACACGCTGAATATGGCCAACTGATCTGGTCTTTAAATCTGGACGCTGTAGCGTGTTATACTGTCGAGTCAACACTCACGATTAAAGTTCTCACACTGTGCGGTCTGATCGTCAACCCACCACCTGAGAGCTCACACTGTACATGTGGACTGTAGTTTGATAGCTCTGAGGCAGGTGTTAGCAACAGTGCTAACAGGGCAGAAGCGGGCTGCCTTGATAATCTGTGCGACCCTGTGTGTCAAAACCTTCAAGAATAAGAGGCGTCGGCTCGGATGGACTCAGGACGGCTCGGAAGACGTGAAGACGAAGCTGTCGCCAAGTGCCGAACAACCTGGCCTCTGTATTTTCTGTCCGTCGTCGTGTTGCTGTGGCGTCTTTTCAGATGCTGCAATCTGAGGACATTTTCAGGCAGGAAAGATGTTGTTGCAACAGAGGACATTGTGAAACGGTTAGACATATTTGATAAATATGAAGGTTGTTTTTGAGAATAGAGACAATTTTTAAGAAAGTGATGTCATACTCAGAAAGTGAGGACAGTTTGAGAATATGAGCACATTTGATCAAAATCTATGAAATATGTAATTTTTGGAAGTTATAGAAAGTGAGAATATTGTGGGAAAATTAAGTTCATGTGACGGTGAGCGGCTGATTTGTTTCCACGGGGTTCCTCTTAAGTGTAGAAGCACAAATGTTTGTGTGTCATCGCGAAACTGAAAGCTTTACATGAAACCGTGGAGTTCATAATCAGCTGGGTTGATACGTGACGACTGGAGCAGATTAGAGACCGTCCTGAAGTGCATCCATCAGCACTCATCACATGTCTGCAGATCACTTCTTTAATGTCAGTCTGAAGCTGGTTTCAGTTCTTTTCTTAGAAGATCAGCCTGCAGAGACGTGAAACTTAACGTGAGGACACAACTGTTGTTATTATTATAAGTTGTGGTGACAGATAAATTAGTCGCGTCGGCCGCTGAGAGAAAGTTTTGGTTTGAAAATGCCTCGTGATGCCTTCAGGTGCATTGTGGACTGTTACTAAACAGCTGAATCTGGATGGAAAACAACACAACTCCTGTACCGGTCCACAACCATGCGTACCTGAACCACCTCATCATCGTTCTCATTGGGTCGCTGGCTGAAGTTTATTCAGTCAAGAGTTATAAAAAGAAATATAAAATATAAAAGCTTCTCTTCCTCTCTTGATTAATACTTTGATCTGAAGCTCAGTCCTGTGGCTGTTTTCTAATCATTTATAAATAGAACAACTTTCGATTGACACAGATTAGTTTCCAGCTCCTGTCCAGTTAGCCACGCCCACAGCTGATGTAAGCACCACCCACTTTTCTCTCAAGTCCCGCCCATTTTGAGTACAGATACAGATTATTCCTCCTCTCCACTACTGACTTTGGTGATCATCTGAAGTTTTATGTCAAATATCTCAACAACCAGCCGAGTGTGATTGTAGCCACATCACATCATGGTTCGACTTTAAATACCTGATTTTGTTGCTACCGCAGATAGAGATGGTCTCACTTTTGCAAGTGTTTTTGCCACAAACACATCTGCAAAAGTGCTTGAAAATTTCGAGTGATGAGAGTTGAGCTGCGGTCGGCCGTTTGGCAGCCTTGTAATAATAGCACCTCTGACATCTTTCGTGCAAATGTCAGCCTTGGACACATCTGTGGTTTGCAGAAAGGTACATCCTGGAAACTGGGCTGTGATAGTTATGATGACACACTGAGAGTCTCTTCAGTACTCCAACAAAACAAGGCCGAAAAATGTTGTTTTTCCAACCCAAGCCAAGTGCATAAACCCTAACCAGAGCAAAAAAAATGTAACCATAAACAAACGTAATGTTGCAACATCACGAAACATCAAGTGTTCAGTTATCTGTGGTTTTGCAGAAACGTACTTGCTCACATTAAGCGCCGCTGTGCCTAAATCCAGCCTCACTGAGCTGCGAACTGTCCAGTTTAAATAAAGTTACTCTGAATGTGATTTTTTTTTTCAAATCACATATAAAAAAAATGGCAATCGGAAGAGTTTTATAAAGATTAGATTTAATGTTTTAAAGTTCACATTCAAAGAGTCATTCTAAAAAATGTTGTTTTTTTCATTGTGAGTTTGTTCTGTGTGTGTGTGTGTGTGTGTGTGCGTGCGTGTGTGTGTGTGTGTGTGTGTGTGTGTGTGTGTTCTTCCTGGACCCGTTCAGAGACGGATGCTCTGTGGTTTCATTCACGTCATTCTTTCACTTCCTCTCCATCTCTTTGTCTTCGTCTCTCCTTCTCTCTGTAAACACAGAGCGTAAAAAACGACTGAATGTTTTCAAGTCAAACTTTATTTGTGCTGCTGAAGCCGACAAACACAAACTTGCAATGATATTTATCTTCTTCGTCTTCTCTTCCCCGTATCTTCTCCTCTCTTTGTTAGCCTCTTGGCTTCACCTTCTTGACTTCCTCCACCCACCTCTTTCTATCTTTCTCTTCATCTCTTCCTCCATCTCTCTCTCTCTCTCTCTTTCTGTCTCTGTCGATCACCTATTTTAAGGTCTCCTAACCTGTGGCATCGCATCAGCCCCGTTGAAGCGCTCGAGATCTACGAGAAAATCATCGCTGACCTTAAAAGCTCGAGCTGAAGACGAAAAGCTGGAGCTGAAGAAGAGATAGAAGACGAAGAAGAGGAGGACGAGGACGGAGAGGAGGGAGAAAGAGAAGAAGAAGATTCGTAAAGACGATCGATCATGATTCAGTCAAGTAAGTTCCTGTACTGTAAAGTATCTGCACGTTAAACTCCTGATGATTACCTACATACGTAAACTCTATACAGAAGGGAGTTTAACAAACACATAAATTTAATCTACACATTCAAAACTTTCACAGAGAAAATGTCTGGAACTTGTAAACTTGGCTAGTCTTTCAAAATAAAAGCCTGTAGTTGGGTCACATCTATGCCGTCCTCGCCGGACCGCTGTGTCAACTTAAAGAAGGCTTTACTAAGTGTGACTGTTAGCATGTTAGCATCAGAGCGCTACATTGACTTGAGGTTTGTTTAAGGAGTCTCGTCGTGGGAAGAAACACAGCTTTCTTCCTTTTTCAACAACAGCAGGATGCATGAAGCTAAAACTGCAGACACATTCAACAAATCTACACAATCAACACTCTCAGCAGGTGATATCTTGTGCTTGTAAACTGGGCTGAAGATATGAAATGATCTCTGTCGGCAAAAGCTTTAAGACACCATGGTTAATGCCATTTAGTTCAAAATAAAAGCCTGAAGCCAGCCTCACTAGACCACTTCTACAAAGTGTGACTCTTGTGCAAGCGACAGATTTGTTTATGGAGTTTTGAATGGGATCAAAGTTGGGACAAGGAGGTCGTGAGAAGAAACGTAACTTTCTTTCTTTTTGAAACAGCAGCAAGATGCAGAGAAGAAAAAAGTTAAAAAAAAAAAAAAACTGAAACATTCATCAAATCTGGAGAAGGAACATGAATTTTACCATGTCATTAATAATCTAAGACAAAGGAGAAGTCGTGCATTGAACATGCACAGATGGATAAACCCGGTCTAAAACTGTCAGCTGCTTAATCTTGAGTTAAAACTTAATTTAGTGTTTTTGCTTCTAAGTAAGTTGTAAGTTCACAAACAAAAGACAACAGTCATTTCAGACTCACTGTACTCTTCAACTCCTTTGATTTCACTTTACTGTTCGGGCATGCAGTGAGGTGGAAACTTAGACGGAAAATTGTTGAGAAGCAGAGACACCTGTCTGCAGGGTGCCACCTCTGACCTGCCGAGTTCATAGAAACCGTCAGTAGATAAAGTCAAGTTTCACTTCTGTTTCTCTCTCTGGCACAAACGGACAGTTAACACGGCAGGAAGTCGACGGCGTCCTTTTAAGGCCACACAGGCTCTTTCAGCTCCGCAATAAAACTTTGTGTTTATTACCCAGATGGAGTCAGAGTTAAAGGAACAGTTCACCCAAAAAATCCAGTAATTCAAGTCAACGAAGATACCAAACTGATCTGAAAATACATTATTTATACTCAGAATGATGTGGAGCTCAGGGGCGCCGCCAGGGGGGGAAAGGTTAGGACGATTCCAAGGGCCCGGCACTGACAGGGGGCTCTTTGAGACATGGGCAACCTGTACAAGGGCCCAACTAGATTTTTTTTCATGGGGCCCAAAATTCCTGGCGGCGCCCCTGGTGGAGCTGCACCCACTTCAGACACTATTAGCTTAGCTGCTACAGTTTTCTGCTTAAAAGAGATTGCAAATAACTTTTCAAATCATTTTGGATCTCGGGTCTTCTGGAGAATTGAATCACCGCAGACGAGCTGTATGGAGACATTTGATGTTGTTTTGGTTGATTTTTCCTTTTTAAATCAAGTCTCCAGCTACTTGTTGTTGTTGTTGTTGTTTAGCAGAATGTTGCGATGCTAACCCCTCCATGGACGGAGGCGATGATGACTGGATTTACATTATTGGGTGAACTGTTCCTTGGTGATGGAATGACCTCACCGAACGCTGCCTAGGATCAGCTGGTACTCATTGCCTTTATCAGTTGGATTCTGTAGGCTACTTAGCTTAATGCTAGCACTAACCTTGCAACTTGCTCGAAGTGACAATGCTAACATTGCAATGCTAAGGATGTATAATATGATGTTTACTGTGCTGTTCGATTAGCGTCTTAGCATGCTAGCATGACATTTGCATGCCACAGTAAAGTACACTAGAGGCTGATGGGAATGTCTTGATTGTTGCACATATTTGGTGATAAACTAAAGTTTGCGACAGATTAAAGCCGTCTTGAGAGGATCAGGAATATTCATCAAATTTCAGTCTAGTTCCTCCAATAGTTGTTGAGACATTTCAGTCTGGACCAAGGCGTTGGACTGCTAGCATGGCTAAAATATATGTTTCAGGAAGTCCAGTGTGAGAGATGGATCCACTTCTTTAAAGCAGATGTTTTGGTCTGCAATTAGCATGAACATTTGTACTTATTTTCCGAGATATCAGTCAAGTATGAACACATGAATGTCATGCTAGTATTCTCAGATTGAGTGTAATTTACGCTTCAGGAGGGTTCATTATCTGTGTCTCTATTTGGACTAAACGTCCTGAAATATCTTCAGAAACAGACGAAAAAGATGCAACATATATCTGCAGAACTTGCCTTAGAAACCTGACGTTTTTAAAGTTTTCTTCAGTGTCATAGTGATTTAGTCATACTTGTCTGTACATCCATGATTACACTGCAAACAGGAACTGCTCACAGCTAATTCGGCATACTTGGATCTTACCAATTTTGGAAAAGTGTAAACAACTGGGGCTGAAGTTGTAGCCCACAGCATCACTCAGTGAATCCACAGTGACAGCGTACTTCTGTTTATGTCCCCCGAATGGCCCGAATAGCACACATCCTCCGTCTTTAGGATGTATAAAGCTTAATTAAAAATACAGAACGCATCATATTCTGTATGTTTTAGTCCAAAACCTGGAGGTAGAAGTATGTGGCATGAACTATAAATTCCAAGAAGTCGTGGAAATGTCTTTGTTTTGTTGTGATTCTCATGTGTAATACTGTCTGTACCACAGTACGATACACATTCAGTGTTACGTAGTTTAAATGTTTCCATAAACCCCCAAATTGAAGTTTTTCAGTCAGCCTGTGGAGGAAGGAACCTCTGGGTTACAGAAACATTAGAGAAAGTGTGTCGATGGGATGTTGGTTCACCACAAACCACCAGAAGAGTTCATGGCTCCTCATGGCATCGACATGTCGTGACAGGATCCAGAGGGCTGCTTTTATTTTGACAGTCATCTTTAAATCACATGACAGGCATCGATGTTGTGGTGGTAGACGGGTTGTTCTTCAGCTGAGAAACATATTCTGTGCACATACATCACAAAGGGTGAGAAAATTACCAACACTCAGCTCGCTGTTCATTCGCCCACAGAAACACACACACACACACACACACTTACAGCGAGATAAAGAGTGTGTTAAGTTCTGTAGAAAAGGAAACTGTACTTCCTGACAAAGACCTCCCACTCCAAACCACAAAGAGAGAGAGAGACAGAGTTAAAGTTAAAACTGACACACTCTCAGAGACTGTGGGAGAAACTGCCCTGTTTATTCAGCAATAAGCTACTTCCCTAAATAATGTGTACGTGCTCTAAAACATCATTTTTCTCACACCGTCCATCGCTGCTGCACCGACTGTATATTCAGCCTCTGTCCAAACGCTCTGGCTCTTTAATCTGCCGTCTATATAGAGCTCTGGAGGAGTTGTGTCAATGCATCTGATTTAAACTCTGGAGGCGAAAGGAGCTTGTTTCCTCACTGAGAAGTTGGAGGTGTGCAGCCTGTGACCATCTAACAGCTCCATCGTGTCCCGTTACTCCCAGAGACTGAATAAAACGACTCCCAGACATATTCAGAAACTGATCCGCGCTCAAAGAAATGTTGAAAATGACAGTTAATGCTAAACTTAACTGAACACATTGCATTTCCTGTGACTTGCCTACTAAAAGTCAAGCTGCAGCAGTAAATTAACGCTCCACAGTGAGCGTCTTGTCTCGAGCATGTTGGTTTGTGGGTAAAACTTCATCACCACGGCAGCATCCGGAGCATCATTAAAGTCCGGCCTTGACTCGTATGAACAGGAAGTTGGTATTTAATTGTGTTGATAATGACCTTAAAAAGTCTCAAATTAAACCTCAGTGACACTAAAGACCAAAACAAAACAATATGTGAGCGGCAGAGTTTGGTTTCATCCAATTCTCCTTGATAAAGAAAGAAAGGAGGGACGTTATTTATGATTTATGATGCTTAGAGATCTTTTACTCATTTTAAATCTGAAAGGTTTTGTATCATGGATTTATTTTAATAAAAACTTCTTCCGTTTCCTCGTCCAGATCACTCCATCCACTCCGTCTTCTGCTGCTGCTGCGCCGTTCAGACCAGGTACAGCCTCACATCTCCAATCGGACTGAAATACAAGCTATATATTGTTTATTTTGGAAAGTAGTTGTTACTAATTTTCCTGTTTTTAAGTAAATGAAGTAAAACTCATGAAAACGTTGGTATGGTTGTTTGATTTCAGGGAGTTCAGCACCCGCATGGAGCTGGAGGGAAGCACCACGCTGTGTTTCCAGAGCAGACGATACCCGGGACACGCCTATCGGGTAAGAGTGTGTGTGTGTGTGTGTGTGTGTGTGTGTGTGTGTGTGTGTGTGTGTGTGTGTGTGTGTGTGTGTGTGTGTGTGTGTGTGTGTGTGTGTGTGTGTGTGTGTGTGTGTGTGTGTGTGTGTGTGTGTGTGTGTGTGTGTGTGTGTGTGTGGTGTGTGTGTGTGTGTGTGTGTGTGTGTGTGTGTGTGTGTGTGTGTGTGTGTGTGTGTGTGTGTGTGTGTGTGTGTGTGTGTGTGTGTGTGTGTGTGTGTGTGTGTGTGTGTGTGTGTGTGTGTGTGTGTGTGTGTGTGTGTGTGTGTGTGTGTGTGTGTGTGTGTGTGTGTGTGTGTGTGTGTGTGTGTGTGTGTGGTGTGTGTGTGTGTGTGTGTGTGTGTGTGTGTGTGTGTGTGTGTGTGTGTGTGTGTGTGTGTGTGTGTGTGTGTGTGTGTGTGTGTGTGTGTGTGTGTGTGTGTGTGTGTGTGTGTGTGTGTGTGTGTGTGTGTGTGTGTGTGTGTGTGTGTGTGTGTGTGTGTGTGTGTGTGTGTGTGTGTGTGTGAGGAAGCTCCCCCTCCCTCCTCCTGAGGACGGTGAAGATCAAGGGTTGTTAAGTGTCGTCGCCATGTACGACTTCACCGCCAAGGAGGACACTGACCTCACACTCAAACAAGTACACACACACGCATACAAATACCACAAACTCTACTAGGTACTTTTACGTTAATGGAGTATTTCATTGCTTTATTCTTCCACTTCACTACATTTTTTAGGCAAATATCATACATTTATTTGATTACTTTAGTTACTAGTTACTTTACAGATTACTTGCTGCATCAAAGTCAAAGGAGAACATTTCTTAATCAAATAATTCATAAACAATCAACTGTTACTTTTACTTGTACTTTTGATAATTAAGCACATTTAACAGGTACTTCAGGTACTTTAAGACTTTTGGTTACTTTTTACAACATTCAGTCAGTTTATCACAAACATTCAACATCAGCACATCTGGAGATATGTTGTCTTCACTGAGCAGGAAGGTAATCGGAAAAGTAACTAAAAAGTAGGGGTAGAAGTATAAAGTTCTATAAAATGAAAATCTTTGCGTAAAGCACCTTGAATTTGTTCCTGCAAAGTACTCGAGTAAATGTACTTAGTTACTTTCCAGTTTAAAAACACTAATAAAGGATCATGATGTGGTGAAGAAATAAGTAAAATACAGGAAATGTTTTGTAATCTTCTAAGTGACACAAAGAGCTTGTTGAGTTTTCTGTTTCCACTGATGAATGTAACTGAGTACATTTACTCAGGTACTGTACTTACGTACAACTGTGAGGAGGTTTTACTTTCCTTCTCCTGCTGCTTTACGCTTGTACTCCACTACATTCGAGTACTCTTGATATGGGTGAGTTCCACGTTTACCAAAGTAATCCTACAACACAGTATCTTTACTTTTACTCGAGTATGACTTCTGAGTACTCAGACAGTGAGGTGATGCAGAGTGTCGTGTCCACAGGGAGAAGAGTACATCATCCTCCACAAACAGGACCAGCTGTGGTGGAGAGCGCAGGACAAACACGGGTACGTTCAAGACTAAATGTTGAAAAGTCTCAACAGTAACTGGATTCAATGTCTGACTTTCCATCTAGTGCCACCTTCAGGTCAAATTTTTAACTCATGCAACACTTTGGTTTGCTAACAAGCCGAAACAAGAGGGCAAAAGGTGCGCATTACACCTCGAGTCAGACAATGTGAAATGGCCGCTGATGTGTGCTCCTTGTTTCCATCAGGAATAAAGGCTTCATCCCCAGTAACTACGTGACAGAGAAGAACAGAATCGAGGCAAACTCGTGAGTCCTCTGCTGCAGTTTATTACTTTTAATGTTTGTTTGTAGAAAACTGGATCATCAGAAGTGTTCAACAACTGCTTAACATCCTAAAAATAAGTACTTTTAATGACCAAAAGGCAAAAGTTAAACATTAATCCTGTTTCCTTTGTCTGTCTGGAGGTGGTACTGCAAGAACATCACCAGGACAGAAGCAGAGCAGCTGCTGAGACAAGAGGTAAACACCTGTCTGTCTGAATGTGTCTGTTTATATGTTTAGCAGGGACGTAGATATCAAAAAGAAAGTGACATATATCGTGATATTTGCTGCACGTGAAGCTGAACCAACTAATTCATTTGTCGATCTACAGAAATATAATCAGTTTCTAGTTTTAGCTTCTTAAATGTGATGACTCTCTGCTGTTCTTTGTCTTATTTTATAATAATCTGATGTATTTTGACTTTGGGCTGTTAATCATACAAAACAAAATTTGTTGTGTTAAAGTATTTCCGGTTGTTTCCAGGACAAAGAGGGAGGTTTCGTGGTGCGAGAGTCCAGTCAGAAAGGAGTCTACACCGTCTCCGTCTACACCAAAACATTAAGGTGCTTCACGTCACAGCTGAAACAGACACACCACAAATTCACACATGATCAATATTTACATATAAATCTTTCTTTCTTTCGGTTGTCAGCAGTGCTAGCGGAGACATCAGGCATTACCAGATCAAAATAACTGACAGCGGGCAGTTCTTCCTGGCTGAGAAACACACCTTCAACTCCATACCTGACGTCATACACTACCACGAACACAACGCAGCAGGTACATGAGTTTACACTGTGCGTGCACGCTAACATCCAGACAACAGGGCTGCATTTAAAGCTTCATTTCATATGGTTTGATGTGTGTGTGTGCAGGTCTGGTGACCAGGTTGAGGTACGCAGTGGGACCGATGGGAAGGTGTGTACCTGCCACAGCAGGATTCAGCTCAGGTGAATAAAAACTACATATATATTGTATTGTCAGTTTTTTCCAAGATTTCCAAGGTCGTGCAGCCTTGTCATAATAAATGATGTGATGCTAAATGAGTTGAAACATGCTAAACCACCATAGTGCTCCTGTAAAGACACGGGCCTCTGGATGGGACTGATTGAGTTCCAGTCTCGGAGTTGTTCCATGTGTAACGCGCCAAAAGTCGACAGATCTTCGGGATATCTGTGCATCCTGTGGCATGTTCATAAAAAGTATAATTCTGATTATAGCAATTCGGTTGTTAACATAATAAAACATATTTAATAGGGACCTGCAGCGATCCTCCAGGAGCAGGAAGAATAAGTGACTCAAAAAGCATCTCCCTGATGAATCCTGAGCTCCATCAGAAGCTTTTTCCTCCATCCTGTCAAGTTTATTACTCCATCTTTTTAGTTAAATTACTGAGAGCTGACTCTTTAATCAAACACTGTATGAAAGTTAAGTTTATTTATAGATCAAGTATGTTGGCCAAAGTGGGGATATTCCTTCCTATTGAGATGTCACTATGCTTAAGTCGCTTGTTTGTCTACTTTGAATTTATTCTCTATGGAGGTCAGAATTTGACTTGTCTGGAAAGCAGCATCACGTGTTTCTCTCTCTTCTGTCTGTGCTGTATCTTCCTTCCTCTTTTCTCTTCTTCCTTCTGTTTTCCTCCCTGCAGAGAAGTGGGAGATCAACCCCAGCGAGCTGACCTTCATGAAGGAGCTGGGCAGCGGTCAGTTCGGTCTGGTGAAGCTCGGCAAGTGGAGGGCTGAGCAGAGAGTGGCCATCAAGGCCATCAGAGAGGGAGCCATGTACGAGGAGGACTTCATCGAGGAGGCCAAGGTCATGATGTAAGGAGGGGGGGACAGGTTCGGATGCAGACGGGCAGAGATGAGGGAACAGAGACGAGGAAGTGAAACTGTGTTTGTTGTTGTGTTTCCCAGGAGGCTGTGCCACCCTAAACTGGTGCAGCTGTACGGTGTTTGCCTGCAGCAGCGCCCCCTGCTGATCGTGGCCGAGTTCATGGAGAACGGCTGCCTGCTGAACTTCCTGCGGCAGAGGGGCGGGACTCTGAAGGAGGCGTGGCTTCTGTCCATGTGCCAGGACGTCTGTGAGGGGATGGAGTACCTGGAGGCCAACAGCTTCATCCACAGAGACCTGGTGAGTGTTTACAGCTGTGAGACGATTCATTTCACAGCCAGTACAAGATGGTGATTGATCTTAAGAAGAAGGAGAGTTTTCTCAACACATTAGGGAATGCTTTATCAAAAAAACGTCACCAGAAAAAAACATTGCAAATAGTAAATTGTCATCTTATTCTTACATTTTAGATATTGTTTAGGAGTAAAATCATCAGTATAAAACAATGTCTTATATGTTTTGTGTGTAAAATCTTACTCGCAACTAACTAGTAGTTGTACTGCTTTTCAACACGAATACGCAGTCACTACATATTTCTTATCTTCCAATAAAAGTTTCTTATAGCATAGAATAACTAATTTGTGTGAAAGAAAACAGCTCAAAATTGAACACAGTCAAGTTAAGGATAGCTGGTAGCATCAGTTTAAGCTAATCGACTTAGGCTTAATATACTGTTTCCCTGTTTCCTGGAGTCAAAAAGTCAATTTTGATGCTCCAACACCTTCAGAATTTAACTTGTTTCACCACATAAATGAGATATATCAGTTGTTCTTGTCCTGCTAAAAGCTAACTAGCCTAGATTAGTAACATTATGGCCCTGACTGTAGTTGAATTCACATTATTTCTCGTGTTAAATTTAAGATTATTCTACTATTCTAATTATGTGTACTTGGACAAAAGTAACTCTACTTTTAAATCTACTTACAATCCACCAGTGACATTTCTCTCACACAGCCTACTGGGCAAACTGGTCCAGGTGCATTTTTGTCTGAAGTTTGTAGTTATTTGTCTGACGTTTCTGGTTATTTGTGTCTCCTCCAGGCAGCGAGGAACTGTCTGGTGAACGAGCACAACGTGGTGAAGGTCAGCGACTTTGGGATGACCAGGTACATAAAACATTAAGTCCATGTTTCAAAGGATACGTTCGACATTTCCATAAGTGGCATCATTCGCTTCTGGCAGAGAACTTGATCTAAATCCTGGGCCAGTAGCTCGTTAGCTTAGCTTGGGTTAGCATAAAGACGGGAAAAGGGGAGGAAGTGCAAATTATAAACAGTGTAATGTGTTTCAGTTCTGCCTCTGTTCATGTTTGCAGGTACGTTCTGGACAACCAGTACACCAGTTCTAGTGGTGCCAAGTTCCCAGTGAAGTGGTCGCCTCCTGAAGTTCTCCACTACAGTAAATACAGCAGCAAGTCTGACGTCTGGTCGTTTGGTGAGGAATCCACAGATTCCCGTTACCGTCCACTTGCTCTAATTAGTAGAAATACCAGTACCAGTAATAAAGGCAGCAGGACTCGCAGTAGTCTGTATCTGATCTGTGGATGATTTGAGTTTGCAGGTGTGATGATGTGGGAGATCTACTCGGAGGGTCGGACTCCGTTTGAGAACTGCACCAACTTGGAAGTGGTTAATGACATCACCAGAGGAGTCCGGCTGTACCGGCCGCACCACGCCTCGCAGCCGCTCTACGCCATCATGTACCGCTGCTGGCACGAGGTACGTTTGTTCATAATAAAATATCAGGGATGCCCTTCAGCTTTCAGCCACATTAAATAATATCCTTCACCAGATCAAGCTCGTTCTTCCTACTGGAAGTCTCTCATCTGACAGTTGGGAAGAAGTTCTTCTGACTTTTTCGAAGAAGTTATTTTGATTGTTTGTTCGTCGTTTTTCTGATTGTTAGAAGGTTGTTCTTTCAACTCTTTTGAAGTTGTCCTTCCAACTGATCAGAAATCGTCCTTCCAACTGTTTCAAAAAAGTTATTTTGATTG
This sequence comes from Diplodus puntazzo, assembly GCA_963678695.2. NCBI lineage: Eukaryota > Metazoa > Chordata > Actinopteri > Spariformes > Sparidae > Diplodus > Diplodus puntazzo. Next base: position 23,796,217 of record OZ023170.1, read on the forward strand.
TTTGGAAGTCGTTCTTCCAACGGTTTGAAATCAAACGGTTCCAACAGTTTGGTTCTTCCAAACGTTGGATAGTTTTTCTTCCAACTGTCAGGAAGTCCCAACAGATTGAAAAAAATTCTTCTGATTGTTTGTTAGTCGTTCTTCCGACTGTTGCGAAGTCGTTCTTCTGACTATTTATATTAGTTGTTCTTCCTCTTGTTGAGGAAGATCATTAGATGTGCCTGAAAGTCCCAGAAATATCACTAAAGGTTGTGACTAGAAACATAAAGCTGACATTATTTAAGTCCACTTTAATTAAATTAATTTGATGAACACACCTTTTGTTAACGACTGCATCAACTCTTCCTTTGTCTCCCTTTCTCCCCAAACCCTCCTCTTGCTCTTGCTCTTCCTCTTCTTCTTCTTCTTCTTCTTCTTCGGTGGTGGTCGTGGTCGTGGTGGTGTAGAGGCCTCAAGGTCGGCCAACTTTCTCAGAGCTTCTGGAGGACATCCGAAAACTGGCAGAAAACCCAGATTAACTCACACATATCCAGTATTATAATGCTGTTTTTCAAACTATTTTTTTTTCTGTAACTGTTATCATGAATGTACAGCTTTTATTTTTTATTGTAAATAACTATTTTTTCATTAAAACCTCTTCACAGATGCTTCTCTGCCGTTTAGTGATGCTTTGGTCTTGTGAATTTTAATCTGTTGTGGGATTTTGACCTTAAAAAACACTATGGAACAACATGAATTAAAGGATCATGAGCTTTATGGGCATACGCCATATGTAAATGTTTAATCTTAAAATTAAATCCACTTCTTACTCTTTGTCTTTGTGGAATAATGGACAAACCAACCAAATGCACTGCTGAAAAAAGTCTTTAGAAATGACAGCAGGAGGCGGTAGAGAGCTGTCATTTACCTCCTGTGAGCTCACAAGGCTGATATTTCAGCATTTCGTCCACCACTGTGCAGAAAACTACATGTCTTTTTAAAGTTTTGATCATAATTTAGGAAATAAATAATAATAACAGACAGGATGAGGCCACAGTGAAGACACGAACACAGCTGTAGTCACAGAGCCTTCACTCCTGCGTTAGAAAACTGCTCAATTTAAACAACTAGAGAGAAAACAGGAGCCTGTAGGTGTGACGATTGTTAAAAATCAAAATAAAAACACATACTACAGGCACTGAAATGTGCAAATAAGTTCAGGAAAAGTCATCTGTGTCGCAACAATCATCTCAAATGTTGTGATATTTACGTTATCTAAAATATTCTAAAATAAACAACCTTGATCTTCACATTCCACGGTGTCACGTCACGTTGAAGGACGCACTGACGTAACCGTCTGCCCGGAGCGTGGCGGGAGGCGTTACCATAGCAACACACACACTCACACACACACACACACACACACACACACACACACACACACAGTGAGAGAGAGAGAGGGACTAGAGTTGTCTTCTCCAGTGACACACACACGCACACGAAACGTTACTCCAGTGTTTACGTTGATAATGGAAGCTCAGCGATTTAAACGATAAAGGAATTCCACACAAGGTTAGTGTGTCTGTGTGACTGTGTGTGTCTGTGTGTGTGTCTATAAACTTTCATTACTGCAGCGGGTTGTTGTTGGTGTTCTGTTGTAATAATTCTGATAATACTCAACACCACGACAACCTGTCTGATCTCCAGTGACACTGTGAAGTTAGAAGCTCATCACGTCTCTAGTGAAATGAAGTATTCATATTTGTTATTCAAGTATTAATACCACCCTGTACAAATACTCTGTAACAAGTAGAACTCCTGCCTCAGAAAGGTTACTACAGTAAGAATATAAAGTATAATCAGTAAAATGTACTTAAAGGTACTCAAAGAATTTAAATGTCTCCTTGACTTCAATTTCTTATATGACTGCTTTTTACTTTTACTTATAGATTCTTCTGCTCCTGTCTTTTTTTTACAATATTGTTTAATTTCAAAGCCTACACATTTCTTTCTTACATGCTGCAGATCAAAGTTATTGAGTATGTTTGTTAAAATGTTTGATATCATGTGTTAATTGTACAGAAGATGAGTAGGGTAAAAGACACAAAATAAATTGTTATGACTTTTTTCTGAGCCTTCTGAAAGTCAGAACTCGGAGAAAAAAGTCAGAATTGTGAACACTGTGAATTTTTTTACAGTGACCCTAATCCTCCTCCGTATTTGAGTGATGTTTGTATGCATTTCTTTGCCTCCTGTGTTTAGCGGCTAATGGAGCGCTACGAGTCTCTGGGTCTGGTCGGGGAGGGCAGTTACGGCACCGTGTTGAAGTGCCGTCACAGAGACTCCGGTCGCCTCGTTGCAATCAAGAAGTTCGTGGACTCGGATGACGACAAGACGGTGAAGAAGATCGCCCTGAGGGAGATCAAGCTGCTGAGGGTACCCGTCAATCAATCAGTGAATGTCGAGCGGGAAACCTGAGCGAAGGGAAACACAAAAGCAGCCTGTCAATCATAAAACAAAGTCCAAACAACTGAGAGTCATATTCTCACAGCTGCTTTAAAACATGACAGGAGAGGAAACAGTGTTGGAGCATGTTCAGAATAAAGTACAGCATCATCAGTCCTTCACTACAGTTCACTCAGGATGTGGAGAAATAACGGTTTTGATGTTATGTCAGCTACACAATGTGTTTACTGAAGTTAGCATGCTAACCTGCTAGCCCCAACTCGTCCTGACTCATATTACTAGTTTGTAGTGGCAAGAGGTGACGGTCTGATAACCCCACGTAGTTTCAGCAGGGAGACATATGGGAGTGGTTTCACCAGTCAGTTGATACAGCCATAGATAGATACAGCAGTTAGCGGTACTCTGTGAAATGCTGCCCACTGTTTGTTTGCAGCGACCTGTGACAGGTGGCCAGATCTCACAACCTTTAAAGTAATGTTGGATGGATGTTTAACCATTTAAGTAACGAATTCTCAAACTCGTATTTCTGCTCTCACCTTTAAAACATTAAGCAACTGCGTCATGACAACCTGGTGAACCTTCTGGAAGTGTGGAAGCGTCGTCGCCGCTGGTATCTGGTGTTTGAGTTCGTTGAGCGAACACTTCTGGATGATCTGGAGCAAAACCCAAACGGACTGGACCTGAACACCAGCAGGCAGTACCTGTACCAGATCCTGAGGGCTGCAGCCTTCTGCCACCAGCAACATGTGAGTGTGTTTGTGTGGAAGCACAAGAGGTTTACGTATTTAAAGGATCCCCCAAAATCAACATTAGCGAGTGAGCTAATCAGAAAGTGATACGTGAAGAATCTCCGATCATCCAGGTCTCAGTATACCTAAGTGCTGTGTTTCAACTCAAGTAAGTTTCAAGAAAGCCCAGTTAACTGCTACAGTACTGAAGTGATACTTAGCTGAGCAGATATGGTTAGCAAGCCAATTATATTGAGTGTTTTCTGATGAATTGTTCGGTCAGAAACAAATAAACCATGTCTTCAAGAAGCGCTAACGGCCTCCACTAGGGATTAAAACATGCTCCTGCATCTCTCCAAGGTCATCCACCGCGACATCAAACCAGAGAACATACTCATCTCTCAGGGTGGCGTGGTTAAGCTGTGCGACTTCGGCTTTGCCCGGACTATGACATCGTCCTCTGAGGGGGGCATCTATACGGACTATGTGGCTACTCGCTGGTACAGAGCCCCTGAACTGCTGGTGGGGGACACCAAGTATGGCAAGTAAGTGTTAGCATGCACACCTGAGGATGTGTTAGAGTAGACTGTCTGTTGATTAAATGTTAACAGGTGTCTGTGTGTGTTTGTAGACCTGTAGATGTGTGGGCAGTTGGTTGTCTGTTAATAGAGATGTTAACAGGTCAACCTCTGTTTCCCGGAGACTCCGACCTCGACCAGATCTATCACATCGTCAGATGCTTCGGTAGGCACACATACAAACATTTGTTTGATCAAAATGTGCAAAATCTCCTCCTTTGAATCTCAACACAATTGCATTCTTCTAAGTTCTCCCTTTTTTCTATGCTAGGTAACCTTACAGCTCATCACCAGGAGTTGTTCTACAGGAATCCTGTGTTTTCTGGAGTCAGACTGCCCGAATGTTCGGGCAGAGTCCCACTGGAGGAGCGTTTCCCTACAGTTACCACCACCGCGCTGGACCTGGCACAGGCACTGTTTAGTTTGTTTATTGACTTAAATGTCACAACACGAAAGAGCTGAATGTCTTGAGAATACATATATAGAGTTTGAGAAGCTGGGAATCTTCAGCGTTAACATCGAGCAGCCATTGGAGGATTGGCAGCTTTTAATACTGGCACCAAAACTCATCAGTATTACCTTTGTGTTGCTGTGTTGTCTCTTTCAGAGTTGTCTCCAGATGGATCCAGAAAAACGACCTCAGTGTTCAGAACTGTTAGAGCATCCTCTGTTCACACAAGATTCTTTCCACATCAGGTATTTGTGTTTATGCTAAATAAGTTCAATAACAGGCAGTTAGAATTGTTCACTGTTATGTGTGGTTTATCATCCTCCAGAATTTGTTGTATGAACTTGACCCTGAATTTATCCTGTTTTTTAGCTACATTACCTAGTCTCCCAGTGTGCTATGACTTTAAATGTAAAGGAATCCAACCATGAACCAACTGACTATTGTATAGTTCCGAAGTTACTGACTTGCTGCATCTATCTATCTATGTATTTAAACAGAGTTTTGGATGAGCTGAATGCTAAGATCCAAAAAGACCACAGAGAAAACTCCACCCTTCCCAAAATAGCCAAAACCCCTAGACGGGAAAAGGATGAAGGGGATGACAAAAACCGAAGAGGCAAAGACAAGAAACAGTCAGAGGACATGGATGTGAAAGTCATCAAGGAAAAGGAGAAGAGAGACAAGGAGAGTGGAGTGGAAAAAATACAGAAATCAAAAGGCAAGCAACCTTTAAAGACTCCTAAGACCTTTGGAAGTACCTCAGAATCTTTGAGCGTTAAGCAAACCAAAACATTAGGAACCAAGAGTATCGATAATACATCAAAAACGACTGTGGCTATGAGAAGTAAACTGGGAAAAGCCATAGAGTCCAGAAAGGAACTTGATATTTCTAAACTTACTAAAGCCCCTACTTCAGATTCATTGGAGGCTTCCAAGCCCGCAACAGATCAAGTAGCTAAACCTAAAAATGGTAAAGTTGCTTCTCCAGAGCCAAGGAAGTGCCATTCGAAAAATATGGATACAAAAGACAGAGATTCAACTGGCTTGCGTTCTAGTTGTTCCGACAAAAATGTGTCAAGTAGGACTGAGAAAGGTGTGATGGAGATCTGGAGGTCTAAATCCGAGCCAAGTCAAGACTTTGGGAAGAGCCGGATCAACTCAAACACAAAAGTTTCCAAATTGTCTAAAAGCTCAACCACTAATCATCCGAATGAGAGTCCATCTCAAAAAACTTCTTTGAAATCAACCTTTGATCCTGTAGGCACCAATTCAACACAGAGTACTGGTAAAATATCCTCTACAGGAGACCCTGAAAGTGCTGCAACAGACATTTTCGCAACAGGCTTGACACTAAAAGCGTCTCATCCATCGAGTAGTGACCAGCCAGAGGACACCACCTCAACTATCCCTTCTGTCACCAAGCAGTGCAAGACAAATTCTACCTCAGAGCATCAGAATAATCATTCAAACATAGACACAGAGCCAAGAAGGACCTCTGAATGTCCCCAAGTCTTACCCTCAAACCCCAAACCATCTAAAGCTACCTCAAACTTTGGCCAAAAAGTGACCACAACCAAATCATCCTTGTCCACCAGCCCGTCAAAGACTCTTACCTCAGATCTTTCAGAGCTCCCATCCACAGTTTGTAAAGAGGCCAGTCCTGCCCACAGCACTACAACACTACCTAAAGGCAGCCTTCAAACGGGCTCATCTTCAGATATTAAACTCACATATGACACAAGCATACCCAACAAGCCTTCAAGGGACCTTCCAATGGACCCAATCAAACATCATCAGGATAGTTTGAATACTTCAAACAAGGACATCAGGGAGAATCCGGGATGTTTGAAGATGAGTCTGGCTACCAAAATAGCTGCAAACCACCCTGGGATATCTAAGTCTTTTGAGCCCTGCAGCATCCATGAGCAGAGTGTTTCCAAGCACAAGATGACCACAGAATCCAGAACCTCAACCACTATGCCAATTCAGACCCCTAAAATCAGCACACCAGTAGGGACCACTATCCCGAAAACGTTGAAAGTCTCAGATAAAGAGAACAGAGAGGATTTTGCACTTTCTATGTCGATCATTGCAACAACCAAATCTTTGGTAAATCAAACCTCAAAAGTTTCTAGAAGCAGAAATATTGAGCAAAAGAACAACAGCAGTGAAGATGAACCGAACATGAAATCCTCAAACCCCTCTCACTGCAAATCTTTGACTGGAGAACCGAAAACAAAGCTTGGATCTTTTAGCACCGCAACAATGACTCAGAAAACAACATTTTCTACAGAGGCACGGAAGAAAATAGGGAACCCTGAAAGGAATAACACAACAAATATACCAACTTCATTCACTTCTACAACAACTCCAGACCACAAGACTTCGACAAGAAGCTCTGTATTTCACAACAACGCAGACATTAACGAGTTTGATTTAAGTCAACTCCTGTCCTCTCCACCACCTCCTCCTCCTCCCCCTTCCTCAACTCCATTACTCCTTCCTCCTTCTTCCACATCCCTTATCCCATCCTTCTCTGTTGTCAGAACCGACAGCCCAGTCTCCAGCGATCACCTTAACCTCGGGGTGAGCTTCCATCCTGCGACCCACAGCGTTTGGTAAGTTCTCGAAGTACAATAGAGTACTTTTGATTAAAATTACAGTGGTGATCAAATGATGTGTAGTTCAACACATGGTAGAATGCATTTCTGTGTATCACAGGTGTGTGGACAACCCAAGGCATCATGGTGGCATTACTAGTCGGCTGGCCCAACAGTCTCTGTCCAGTTGCATGACAGGATCAATCACTGCACAGGTAACCGTTGTTGTTTGAGTTACAACAGAGTGTTGAATAAACACGTGCTTATTCAAAGTTAGCACTCTCCCTCTTTCAGGTGTCGCAGAAGAGTCTGATCCCTGAGCGTTCCTTCCTGTCCGACCGCTGTAACCAAGGTAACAGCGATGGCGTGACAGTGACCAAAAGGAAGTCGGACATCCACTTCCCAGATCTGAGAAGCTCGTTGCTGCCAGAACTCAGAGGAAGAGAAGGTACTCACACAACAGTATTCACACATGCCAACATACCTGCAATTTAGTAAAAGCAAAAACAAACACATTGCCCCCGATTTATTTTGAAAATGTATAGATCAAAATCCAGTCTCCTTCTTGTACCGTTATACCTGCCAACACTTCCATTTTCCCAAGTTTCTTCCGTTTCCTCCCATTGTGTTGTTATGCCAAGAAACTCAAGCTGCCAAAGACTTAAACTAATCTTAATAATATTCCCCTCCTGTAACTGTACCAACCTATTTGGGTGAACAAGTGTTTGAAAATAACAACAATCTCTCAAGAAAAGAACTAAAAAACTACAAAACATTTCAATGACAAGCATGGTTTCTGCCTACCCAGTACATTTTTGATTCTTAACCAATGCATGGACTACATACATGTTAGCTATTAGCTCCAACATATGGAAAATTATGAAAAATTCAAGAAATATGTACAGTAAAGGTGCTTAGGTAAAGAACTTGTTACTAACGTGGATTTTGTGGTCAGTATGTAAACAGATATGCTTGTTTGTAGTTATCACGATACACTTAATATTTATTCATAACTGACTTATTAATCTAAGTGTTGGAAAACTAAAATAAAGTGATAGTTTCTCCAATGTTTTCTCAGGTAAACATAACAAAGGAACTTCCAAGGATCAAAGGAAAGACAACCATTTGGCTCCGTCTGTTCGTCCATCAGAACCACAGCAGCACGGATACAACAGTGCTGATTCGCACTCACCTTAAGAGAAAAAACATTTCAGACTCCTTTTCTTCAATATATCCAAAAATCAACATGTTGGTCTCATCATTGAATAGGAAGCCCAGTCACTTGGAATCATCTCAATTTGATTGGTACTAATGTTGTCACGTTAACAAAATTTGACACATTAACTTTACAAATCTGATTCTCTGCTCTGATTTTTTACAAACCAAACGATCAATTAATGGATAAAATAATCAGCAGATTAATCCAGAATGAACAAAAGACAACTTTACTCATCGCTATAAACAAACTGACGTCAGAAACACTGACACGTCAATACAACCAATGTTGAAATCAAAAAGCATTATGACGTTATGTCGTAAAATTAACATCAGCTACATGTTGCTATTGTTAAACACCAATGTTCTATTTATAATGATGTTTAAATATTAAACACAATTATGAAATAAATACAAGAATTAAATGATGATCTATGAGCATCTTTACTCAAAACAGAGACGGAAAATGTATAAAAAATCAACGATTTCTATGTTTGTTTTTATTATTTATATTACAACTTTTTAAAACAGGTCATTAACATGTGAATACATTTTGAATAATCGGTCAACAAACATTGTGTTAGTGCAATTGTCTTACATGTATTATATAAATAAAGAAGCTTTTTTAAAATGTTGATCTTGATTACTGGCATCAGCAACAGCAGTAAATCAGCATTCACACATCTCAATACTTTAGTGCACAATATTCTATAACAACATACAAAATATTACAACCATGATATCGGAAGCTACAACATTTGTATAGCTGACAAATTTCATGGTTGACTTGGGATTTGTTTTGGAAGAAAAACCCTTTTCAGAAAGAACATTTTCTTAGCTTTGTTTAAAAACTAGAATTTAAAAATGCCATTAAGACTCGTCACTTGAGTCTGAAGATGACGAACCTGTATTCCTCCGACCAACTATTCTATGCCGCCTTCTGGCTGCTTCATTGCTTTCAGATGAACTTTGAACTCTGCGAGGCTGAGAGACAACTCTGGGTAGAGAACCACCTGTGTGGCGTCTGCTATTGGCCAGGAGGTATTGCAGGAGCATGTTGATACTGGCGTGGTCGATCTTTGGTGGTTGTCGGATGGCTGGCCTTGTGGTCGTGGTCACCTGATAAAAAATGTACATACAGGGGGATGTTAAAGAGGGCCAGTTTATTTGTGCAAAGAAATGCACTTTAACGACATTTAATCACAATTAAATGGTTGAAAGTAACATTTGAAAGTTTAATTTAAATAAAATATATTTTATATGTTTTAATGTAAGAACAATCTATAACTTAAGGAACTATGGGGCTACAATCTGAATGTTTACAGGACAAAGTGAAGCTGAAGCTCATCCTCCATTGTGTAAATACCTTCCTGGTGGTGGGTGTGGTTGTGGTTGTAGTCGGGGTTGTTGTTGTTGCTGTTGTAGTTGTAGTCGTGGTGGTTTGGGGTGTGGGGAGAGGGAAAATCCTGCAGCAGTCCACAGCAGAACCGTCGATTTCAGGAAGATCGAAAGTCTCCAGAGAGTTTTCCGGAGCTGATGGAGGGATGTTAGAGGTCTTTAATGTTAAGCGCTTAACAACAGAGATAACAACAGCTGGAGATATTTGATTGGTCTGTACAGAGTCATGTGGTTACACAAATGCTGATTATAACGATGATGAACTGCAAGATGACTTTTACAAAAACATTTCATACCTCAGAAAACAAAATGTGACACCAACAACATTTTGCTAAATGACCAGATGTTGTTACGTTAACATAAACAGATATTTCCCTCCTATAAACTAAGTCCAAAACACAAATGTGTGATGGTTTAAATAAAACAAAGGCACACTTGCTTTGTTACTAAGTTTTAAGGGTGCTCATTCCTAACTTGTCAGAAACTGAGACTTAGAAATCTACTTTTTCTTACAAAAGGCACCTTTAATGGTAGGATTTAGTAAATCCCTACTTTGAAACTAGCAGTAACTCAGAAAGGACTTCATACACAGCCTAGTATATGTATCCAGATGTGTTGGTCCTCAAAAGGAGTTTTTAAGCTTCCCTGGCATCAGTTTCTTATTCTCCTCCTAGTCTCCTGAGCATGGTTGGATGTTATTGTCTCAAAGGAGCTCAACAATTAAAGAAAATTTCCGTAACAGTTTTAATTATTACATTAACACCTCGTTTACCAAACTCTCCTCAGGTTTGAAATATCATGATCCTGTTGATTAGTGGTTTGTTGTGACTCTTTACAGACTAAACCATTAAAGAATCTGAACGACAATTAAGATATTTATTGATAATAAAACTATATCAGGATGCTGATGTAGTCATTGTCTCACAGACAACAGTTGTCCTCTGTTTCCTCTACACTCCTCAACAGTGGACCTTTGTCTTACCTGTACAGAGTTCAACAGGTGTAGTCGTCTTCATGTGTCTGTGTACATTAAGGTGTCTGCTGCCATCTGAGCTGTAGGTCGGCGTTGCATATTTCATGATGACAGGTCTAAGGTGTGTTTTACTTTTGTCTTTGTCTTTTGTTTGCAGTAAAGCTAGCATGACAGCAACACACTAATGAATAATAAAGACAGGTCCAATCAAGGCAACAGTTGATCTGTCACGCTGCAGATTAAACTAAAGATTAAGATAAAGATTCTCCAGGTTGAGATGTTTGTACTCACCAAGAGACAAGTCGATGCTCTGAACTCTGAGGAAGAAGATGATGAAGACGGACAGGGCCGTCCACCTGCAGGACATGACTGTAGATGGAGAGGACGGCAGCTGAATGGTGAACAGTTAGAGACGAACTGCAGACTGACTGAAGATGACCTGTGGTGGAGGTTAAAAAGGGAGTGAGGGAGTGAAGAGGAGGGAGGAGAAGTGAAGGAAACCACTGATGATGTCTAGACTGGGAAGTTCTGTCTGAGCACATCCGATATGGTTTGTGGTTGTGGAGTTGCAACACAGTTAATCATCGCTGCTTTTAAAAACGTACTAAAGGTTTACGGAGCAGCGTCAACCACCAGCTACACCCTGCTTCACCACACGTTTCACACTGTGGTCACCTAGGAGCTGTTTTCCATTATTGCAAATTACTTTCCAGAAGATCCGTCTCAAGTTTACATTCATAACTCATAAGTTATATTTCACACAGAGGAAGACAACAGCAACGTGGAGCTAGGCTGCTAGCAAAGTAAGCTAGCATGCCTTAGTAAACTAAAAAATACAGCTTCAGACTCTTTAGTGTTTAAAAAAGGAAAATATTGCTAATTGCTAAATGTGGCCAAATACATTGTCGTGCTAAATGCTGAGGCTAAAGCTAACATCCTAGGCAACACGTTAGCATGCTCCATCTATTACGTAATGATTGAGAAAGTGAAAAATCAAACTATAAGTCTTATTAATCACACAATTCAGCTGCTTTTATGTCTGTGTTTTTAAACGGTATGGTTTCACATGGTGGTTAACATTAAGCCCTGTTAGCATCTGGACCCAGCTTCCATTTTTGGTGTGACGCTACGAGACGTTGACGGGCTGTAATTCTTTTTAAAACTTTCAGGGGGTTGAACAGCTTTTTTTTTAATGTTGGTATTTGCTGGTCTTTGGACAAAGCTGCTGTGAAATTAATCTGAAAGTAGCTGAAAAATATTAACTGTCTTTGGAAAAACATCTAATTTCAGATTGTTCTGTTTGTTCATGCAAGCATTTTATTTTACATTTATTTTTAGGTTTATTTATCAAAATATGGAGGATTCTTCCCTGATATCAGTGTTTTGATTGCAGTATGTTTATTTAATGACTCAGTGTGACTAAACTGTTTTCATTTACACCTTGACATCAGCTATTTTGGAGGTTTCTTCAACCTGGAATTTCCCTGGCGGGTTATTAAATCCCTTTAAGCATCTAACTTAATCTCATAACAGCTTGCTTCATTTTATTGAAGCAGGAATAATTGAGATAATTGAGTGATTACATGATGAATCAAAGAGGAAACACCAGCATGATGTTGTGATTGAGTTTGTCTGGGATCGAGTCTGCACGTTTCTCGATCGCTGTGTTAAACGCAATGTTGGAAAAAGTACACAGAAGATATACTCGAGTAAAAGATATCAACAAAGCCAATAGTACTCGAGTCAAAGTATCTGATATTATATGTACTTAGGTAACTAAAGTAAATTATAATCTACTTGGCTCTGATGCTTCATGTAATCTGCAAAGTTACTAGTAACAACTTATCAAATGCAGTGGAATAAAAGTACAATACATACCTCCAAAATGTCGTGGAGTGGAAGCTTTGAGAAGGAGAAAATGGAAATACTCAAGTAAAACATTATTTTTGGATTCAGTACTTGAGTAAATGTACTTACTTACATTTAACTTTATGTTTACTCTTTATATGTGTGTTTTTGTCAGCATTGAATTTGTGTAAAAGAGTAAAATAATGCTCGAGGGCACATTGAGCAGTTTATGGAACATTCACTTCACAGGAAAATCTCCCCCAGCACAAGGTGTGTGCGTCTCTACCTGTTACTCAACAGCAGGTGAGATTTCCTCACATCACACACACACACACACACACACGAGCATGCTGCGACTGTTTATAACCACAGTTGCTATAGAAGCGAGTGTCATCTTACACACACACACACGCACACCAGTCAGCTGTCGAGCTCTGATGTAATCTCGTGTGTGTGTTCGTGACCCTCACATTATCTCATAACATCCAAACAAAAGGCACGTTGTTCTTTTAGCTAGCAGCGTAGCTCTCTGTGGTTAGCAAAGCCATTCAGTCCACCACTTTGCTTCAGACTGAAATATCTTAACTTTTTCATGATGGATTGGAATGAAATTTGGTACAGCCATTCATGGCACCCTGATGATACACCGTATTCATTTTGGTGATCCCCACATGTTTCCTCTGGCACCACCATGAGTTATAAATGTGTGGTTTCCAGTGACACATGTCAACAGCAATTAGAATGGATTACCAAGACTTTTGGTTTAGACATGTTATGTTCTTATTTCAGATTAAAACTTTGTTAACTTTTCATGTAGCGCCATCATTAGGTCAAAAATATGTCCAATAATAAAAATTTAATTTGTAAAATAAAACATCTACAGAGCTTGTATGTATAAATTGTACAGAATAAAGTATCTCTTGCGCTTAAAAACATTATGATTGTGAATTTATAATTTGGCTCCAAACTGCTTGATAAGCCAGCAGTATGACACTGGTGGTATCATGTGATATCCATGTTACATCAGTGATCAGCAGTCATGTTAGTTGCCAGTTTGTGGAAAAAAAGGTAAAAATGGTCTCACAGTACTGCTCTGATGTTAGCTAGCTAGTGTTAGCAATGTGAGCTGGTGCAATATTAAAAAACAGTAAGATGAGGTTAGAAAAAGGTCCCAAGTGGACTTTGAGTTTAAATTGATTTTGTCATAAAACTATTTACAGGGTCAATGTTTAACTGTCCGGTTCATAAAGTATATGTTTCGGGCTGCATCAACCAGTTTTTTACCAGCAGGTTTGTCAGGGAGCTTATTTCTGTTTAAATCATGCACATTATGTCAATGTCACGGATGAGAGCAGGACATGAGATACTCACAAAAGCAGCTGAAACTAAAAAAGAAAAGACGCTGGCATCAGAATGCAAATTCAGTGTTTCATTTTATTAAAAAAATCATAAATATGGCATTTTTTGTATTTGTGTGAAAATAATTAACTTGCTTGTCTCTGAACTTTAAGTGCAAAACTTCTCTCACAGTTTTCTGATTGGCTGTCACACTGAAGTGCTCTGGTGTTAGTGGGGAGTGCATCAAGATTAGTAACTTCCATAAACAACAATTGTTTTATTTTACAAACGTGATCAGTGTTAGAGATCTGGAAGATTAACTGTTAACGTTAATGAACAAACTTAAGATTTACAAACAGTCCTGAGCTCCTGCCACAAGTCTGCCTTTCAGACTGTATCAACATGGTGGCAATGATGAAGATGAAGATGATGAAGGTCTAGGTGAACTTCCTGATGAAGCGCAGTTTGAGGTAAGCGATGGTGAGGAAGCAGATGGTCATGATGCCCAGAGCCATGTGGTTCTGCCATAAGCCCCAGGTGGAGTAATCCACGCCCTGCACCTCCAGGAAGTCCTCCCCTGAGCACCTGGAAACACGGCACAAAGGTTCCTCCATGAACAAGACGACCAAATAGAACTGATAATAAAATGTCCGACAATCAAAACGACACAACACAAATAACCATGGCAGGAAGCTGTGGGGGTGCAATGTGCCACCTTGTCCAGCAGGTGGAGCCATGACGGTAGCCCAAACGTGTGTGTGTGTGTGTGTGAGTGAGAGTGTTTCTTACCTAGTGGTGACGTTAGCCGTACAGAAGTCCAGCCCAGAAAACTCATTAGCCAGCAGAGCCTGGAGATATAAACATCATCATCATCATGCAGCTACAGGAGGTGAAAACATATGTAATTGTAGGTGTGTGTGTGTGTGTACGTACACTGATGCCATATCGTGGTATACTCAAGTATTTTAACCAAGCGAGCCAGCTGACGATGGAGGGAAGGTTCACAAGCAAACCGGCAAAGATCTGATGGCGAAGACACAGAGAGAGTTCACAGGTGAGATATTCACTTATGTTTCATCCTTCAACATAATAACAATAACAAAAATGGAGCCAGCAGATAAAAAATTAGGCTGGATTATTATAATATTATTTATAATTAATAGTTACCATCATGAAGACGCAGGTGATGGTCATGAAGATGGTGGCGATGGCCACCACCGTCTGGTCGGCTGAGATGGCCAGAGCCATGGAGGTGGCCGTGTAGGCGACCAGTGTGACGGTGAACATGAAGAAGAAGAAGGCCTCAACCGTCGGCTTCAGACCTGCACACACACACAAATGTAATTTCTCAGTTTTTAATAACTGGAACATGAGGCATTTGTCATATTTTGTGTCTCCCACCCACCGATCATGAAGTACGCCACACAGGAGAAGACGAGGGCGGGGATGGTCCTTAGCGTGATGATGTCAGACAGGATCTTCGACAGGAAGTAGACCGACACTCTGTAGTAACCGCTGATGTACTCGTGACTGATGGGAGACAGAAAAACACATCAAGAGATTTATTAATAAATCTCATCAGTAGAGGCGCCAAAGAGATCGCTGTTCAACACGAGAGTGAAACCAGAAGTCAGCTGTGAGTTCTTTTAACTTAACTTAATATTTCTATGTTCGGTAGGTACGTTTGTAACTTAAGATATGTAGTGTAGTTACTTTCACTCGTACCCTGATGAGTGTGTGAA
This sequence comes from Diplodus puntazzo, assembly GCA_963678695.2. Classification (NCBI taxonomy): domain Eukaryota; kingdom Metazoa; phylum Chordata; class Actinopteri; order Spariformes; family Sparidae; genus Diplodus; species Diplodus puntazzo. The sequence goes on from OZ023170.1 coordinate 23,811,533, forward strand.
TGTTTGTGTGTCAAACCCACATGAAGAGTTTCCTTTCCGTGATGAAGAGTTCGGCTGATGACATGGAGCTGAAACACTGATTCACAGTGATGAAGAAGAGGGCGCCGAACCTAAAAACCATCGATACACATATGTCAATGCATATATTTATTAAAACATACACACTCCAGTAAGTCAGCAGACACACAGTTACTAAAGCGTTATTTTAGATCACACTACCTTGCTCTGCTTAGTCTCTCTACTCTGCCTCTGATTGGCTACATCCTGCCCGTTAAGTAATGCACATGTGCAGCTCTCACCACAGATTGAACAGAGGTGAGATGTGTCACTCTGTAGCTAAGACACAGTGTGTAAAGAGATGCCGCAGCGATGCACCATATGAGAAAAATGTTGTTAAAATTGTTTTGTTTGCATCAGAGTAAAGTAGAAAAGACACCTGTTCTGTTGTCCGCTGCTATTTAGCTGGACGTCAAAGAAAATTGCTCCGACCACCAGAGCAAGGAACAAGGTAACACCCACCTGGACAGAATACAAACACAGTACAGGCAATGGTCAATACAAAGTGCTGTAGTTAAAGATTGGCAAATGCTTCGGGCAAAGCAGGAGTCGAACGTAAAACGTCATAAAAGGACAGACGATGGTACTTTTTGTACAGATTAATACATTCGTGATGCATGAGAATGAGTTTGGTTTCCCTCAAAGTGAAGTCAGACCTGGCTTTAACATGCTTCTCACTTCCCCACTCGACATCAAAATGTACATGTCTGCTTGTGTTGTTATATTTGCCGAATTTAAAAGAAGACCCAAAAAGTTAAGAATTTATCTGAGACAGTGTTTCATGAAGTTCATAAAGTTTCTTCTGACTCACGAATTTGCAACGTTGAGTATTTTTATAAGGGAGTCTGGGATCATTTCCTCAAAATGCTTAAAATGCCTGAAGTTGCAGTTCTTCTTATGGCCACTAGCTGCTGCTCCAATAACATTGAAACTACTTGATTTGATATTGGCGTTGTTGTCTCAGTGAGAACATAATTTTGGGACAGATTTCCTGGATTCAGTGATGGACAAAGCCGAGTGGTAAACCAAACTCCAGTCAATAAAACATCTATTTAAAAACTGCCACATTCCCCTCTGATCTACAATGAATTATCCCTGAAATACAAGTTTGTTTCTCTGACAGTAACATCTACTCGATGTTCCCACCTGAGCGACGGAGGTCTGCGGGTTCAGCAGGAGGTTGCGGAACGTTCTCTTGAGAACCCATCTGAACTGGGTCAGGAAGCTGGTGTTGTAGGTGATGGTCCTGGAGGGACGAGTGGTGGTTATCGGCTTACCCTGAATGATCCTCTCTGAGGGAGACAGAAGGAGATTTTTTTATATTAATTCATCTAGATCTAGATTGAAATTTTGTTTGAGCCCAGAACCTGCTGCTGTGAACTGCACCTTTAAATAGAAAGGCACGTTTCGCACCACCGACTTTAACTCTGTAAATGATCAGCTGGCTTTTCTTTCAAAACACTTTCAGGACAGTTTGCTGCAGCAGATTTTGAAGATTAGATACTGAAGAGATAAACTCTGTAACCTCGTCCTCGTACGTACCCAGCTCTGCTTTGGTCTGTCTGTAGTAGTGGCAGCTTCTGTATTCCTCTACCAGTTTGTCCTCGATCCCCCGTTTGGAATTCAAAACAGATTCTGGATCTGGAAGGGAAGAAGGAGGCATTCAGGATCGTCCACCGAACTGAACTCATTCTCCTCAGCACAGGAAACTGTTTTAAAGCCTCTTAGGTTTTCAAATCTGACCTTCGTATTCGCTGCCGCTGAGGGCGACAGCGGTTGAGTCTCCGTTAATGATGTCCAGGAAGAAGTCAGCGGGGTTGTTGTGGGCCTCACAGGTGTATCCTGGGAAATTTAATTAGGAACAAAATTACATGACATCAGCTTTGCGTCGGCCTGTGTCATAATTATTGGATTAAAGTTGATTTAAAGTTCCTACCGATGTCTGAGAAATACTCCAGGGCTGTCGGAGCCGGACCGTGGTAAACCTGATCGACAAAACAAGTGAGAACAAAGTGACAAGGAGGTCAGATGGGGATCAAGGAAAAAACATGAAACAGAAACAACAGAAAAGATGGAGACACTGTGAATGTATTTCCAGAAACAGGTGGTGAGGCACCTGTTTGCCGTTGACCAGCAGGGTGAGGTTGTCGAACAGACGGTAGATGGAGTATCGAGGCTGATGGATGGACAGGATGATGGTGCGACCGTTGTTGGCCATCCTTAAGAAACAGGAAGACAAACATGAATGTTTCCACCTGAGTAGACGTGTAGATTTTTAACTTGGGACAACTTGTTGGATGAAAAGAGAGACAGCTGAGGCTCATGGGTACTGTAGTTCTGTAGTACTACCAGTTAAAATATTGGTGAAAGCAGGAACATAGAGATCAAAATGAATAGTACAAACGCACAATGGCCACAAGATGGCAGTATTTACGAGTGTGTGTGTGTGTGTGTGTGTGTGTGTGTGTGTGTGTGTGTGTGTGGGGGGGGGGGGGGTGTGTGTGTGTGTGTGTGTGTGTACCTCTTCAGCAGCAGCAGCACTGAGTTAGCGGTGCTGGCGTCGAGCCCTGTGGTTGGTTCGTCCAGGAAGAGGACGGACGGGTCGATGATCAGCTCCATGCCGATGTTCGTCCTCTTCCTCTCACCGCCGGAGATCCCACGAATCAGCTGGGTGCCCACCTACACACACACACACACACAGTTTGTATTTGTATACTTACCAGGACACTCAGTGATGTAAAACATTCCCTAACCATCATTGCTACTCGTCTTCCCTTCTATTCTTCCTGCCCATTCATAAATGTTTTGGCCTGTCTATTTGTCGGTTGGGTGGTTGATTGATGGGGTTGTTGGGTTATTGGTTGGTTGATTGGTTGTTTGAATTGTTGGTTGGTTGGTTTGTTGGTTGATTGGGTGGTTGATTGATGGGTTGTTTGAGTTGGTGGTTGGTTGGTTTGTTGGTTGATTGGGTGGTTGATTGATGGGTTGTTTGAGTTGGTGGTTGGTTGGTTAGTTGTGTAACTGTTAGCTAACAGTAGTTACAGGTTAACAAATATGTTGTTTAACCTTGAAACATGGTGAGTGATGCTCCAGATAATTACAATCCATCAGTGTGATGTCAGAGGAACATGGATGCCATGTGAATATGGTTTATTACAGAAGACATTAAGGAACTCTTTTTTTGTTGCTCTGCTCTCATTTCTTGTTTCCTTTGTCTTGTCTCTCTTTGTCTAACAAACTGAATTATCAACTCCTTACACTTGTTAGCTCAGTCGACTCGATTCAAAGACTCCTTCAGTCATTATATTCTGTCACTCTGTCTTTCTCCTCACCTTGGAGTTGGCCACACGGCCCAGTCCCAGCTCCTGGATCAGTTTCTCAACTTTTTGATCTTTCTCCTTCTGAGAGATGGACGCTGGGAGACGCAGCGCTGCAGAGAAGGTGAAGTTCTCTCTGACCGTCAGAGTTCCCATTACCACGTCGTCCTGGAGACATGAAACCATCATTTTAACACTTCTCACTTATTTTGAGGATATCTTTAAATATCAGTTGTTATTTTTGGTGCTGTGACTTTATAAAAGAAGCTGCTCTTATTGTTGCGTTCACTCCCTTCCTGCCCCGACCAGGAAACTGCTGAATCAACGCCGCTCAATTGGCTCCTATCACAGAGTTGGCTCCTGTAAATATCTGACTTCCTGTCTGAGTTCCTGTTCGCTCACCCACCTGCACCACATATCCAGACAGACACTTGAAGTTTGGAGGCTGAGGAGCTCCATCAATCAGAACTTCTCCCGTCAGGCCCGCCGGGTCCTTCCTGGCTGCTAAAACGTCCAGGAACCTGAACGACAAACGATTACATCAGGTTGTTCATTCAAAAAGAGACTCTGATCATCCCTGATCGATCGGGGTCTGAGACACCCTTCATAATCAAAATAACAGCTTGATCTATGTAACAGACCTGCAACAATCTTTTTTCTCACTGGAAAAAAATGCCACTTTAAATAAAAAAATTCACACCAAAACAAAAATTCAAGTCATTATTTACTAAAAAACTAAAAAAAACTAGCAAACACTAAATGGCTCCATAAAGCTTCAGACGGGTGTAAATAACGTCTTCTCAGGTCAGTTTGGGATCTCTGAGCTTCTGGAGACTTTGATTACAGCAGTATGGTTTCTTTCCATTTTAAAAACGCAGTACTTAATTAAATGTACTTAGTTACTGGTTGTAACACTCACGATGACTTGCCGCTTCCTGTCGCGCCCATGATGGCGTTCAGTCCGGGCTTCATGATCCCACTGAGAGACAGAAGAAGCAATAGAAACACGAGTTAGAGTTTTTATTATTGTATAAAAACAGAAGAGGTGAAAAAACTCAGAAATGCTTTTGGTTTCTGTACAGACAGAGATACAAATGGTAGTATAAGGCGTTTTAGAGGAGACAGCACCAGGCTGATTTGTGCTAAGCTAAGCTAGCAGTCTACATATTGCTTATCATCTCGCCTCTCATGATCAGATGTTCTGTTTGTAATGACGAGGCAGTTTCACTTCTGTGTTTCTGTGAGGTGACTGTTGGTGACCGTCATGGCTCCACGATGTCGTATTTTTTGAGGAACTGAAAGTTTCTTTGTCGTTGTGGTTTCCAAGACTGAGTAAATGTTTTGAAATAGTTTGATTTATCTGTTGGTCTTTTTGCTGAGTCAGTCTATCAGCTCCTTTATTCAGCAAATTTGATTAATTTTCAACACTGGAACATGACAGTGCAGTTTTGTTTTGCCTTGTCGCTTCTTTTCCTTACGTCGCTTCTTTCTCGTTCTTAACCTCCCTTCTTGTTCTTAGTCTTTGTCATTCTTCTTAATGTCTCTTTTTTTTCTTTACATCCAACATAAATCTGGGTAATTCTTTAGTACTAATATAAAATCACCAGGCTCTGAGAAGCTTTTAATGTTCTTGTCAATGGAAGTTGTGTTTGTGACTCTTGTCAGTGATTCAGTCAAACCCAGCAGCACGTCGTCTGTCATGAATCAGCAGGTTTCATACAACACCACTGAAAGCATGACGCTGCGGTTCTGTTTTGCTTTCTAATGAAAACATTTCCTTCCTTTTTTTCTTTTCATTCATATTTTAATTTCATATCTTGTTTCCATGTCTGTCTTTTCTTCCGTCTTTTCATTCCTTCCATCCTTCTTTTTCTATCTTTCTTTAGTTTTTCCGACTCTTTGCTTTCTGTCTTTTCCTTCCTCTCGCTTTTCTTTTCTTGACTTTCCATGCCTTTTTTCTGTCTCATTCTTTTTCACTTTTGTCATCTTTTGTTTCTCAGCCTTTCCATCTTTTCCTCCTACTCATTCTTTCTGTCTCTTCTTTTGTCGTTCTTTCATTGTCTCTTTCCTCGTCCTTTACGTCTTTTTAATTCTTTCATCGTCTCCTGTCTTGTTCTTTACATCTTTTTGTTCTCTTTCTGTCTTTACTCCCTTTTTTGTCTTTCCATCTTTCTTTCTTTAATGTTTAATCATAATTATGAGAAAGCTTTTCTCATTGTAACCTTTGTCTCCATTTTAGATTGGATTAGATTAGATAAGATTAGACTCAACTTTATGTCATTGTGCACAATACAAGTAGAGAGACAATGAAATGCAGTTGGTTCATAACTTCCGTCAAACCAAACCAATCTGACCGACATGTCAATAAATCTGGGTCCTTTTTTGAAGTAATAGCTGAAAATCACGAGGCTCCGAATGATTATTTGGAGGTTCAACATTCACAGACGAGTCAAAAATCAACTGAGCACAAAAAACAAGTATCCAGCCGGGTTCATCCACTCCTGTGTTCAACCGACATGTTCAAAACAAATATTTAATTTCCTGCCCCCTCGCGATAAACAGGAGCTGCTGTCAAACTGCTGTCAGGTTCGAGAAGCTCGGAGGAGATTTATGTAAATATAAACTATAAGATGTTTATGTCAGGACAGACGTCATAAACAGACTAAATGAAGCAGTTAAGTTTGTATAAAAGCGTCTGAACATGCTGCACAAACTGACCCAACCTTCAACTTTGAGTCAATGATTACATACTGAACAATAAAATACCAGAGATACCACCCACTATAAACACACACACACGACACATGCTGAACTTTGTCCGATTGCTTTTTCATAACAATCGTACATAATCAAAGACTTGATTCATTTTCATATCGAAGTGTTATCAACCACTCAAAGTCAGGTGTGAGTAGGTGTAACCCTTGTGTCTGCTCACTCTTCACCTAGATGATCCACTTTACAGTTTTAAGGGTTGTCAGTCTACAGCCATGATAATAAACATTTGAGGATGTCAAGGCTAAAAATACGGCCGCGTGAAAACAAGACTAAAAGGCTGTAGCTATTTATGCTAAATGCTAACACCAGAATGCTAACATGCTGTTTTAGTTTAAATGAGTTTGGGATGTTTTAAGTTTTTCACCTGGTTGTTTATTCTGTGACATCTTTGTTTTTTCATCTCTCACTGCTTTTGAGTAGTAACATACAACAAAGCTGTGGATCTTGGCGGGTCCCCCCCTTCCGGAAATGTTTAGATCCTTACTGCAAAAAATCTGAAGTTTGACCCGATGTGAGTTTTTCTGTGAATTTAACACCCTGAGGTTTCTCACTCAGTGGTGTTCCAGAGGTCTGGAGGCAACGCAGCATCCTGCCACTGTGTCTGTTTGTTGGTTTAAGCTGACAGTCATTGTTTTCTAACGAGCTGCTGAATGTGTGTGTTTGGCACGGAGGGAAAGTTGGGAACCTGAGTTTTCTTGACAAAGCAAACTTCCTTCCCTTCGTCTCCAAACATAGTGTGTGTGTGTGTGTGTGTGTGTGTGTTTGATCAGTGTGCGCCTTGATCGTGTCACGTTTGCCTCCCAGGTGGGCTCCTGTCGGCACGTAGACAAGCAAACACACAATAACCTCATATGTCGACCACCGCCTCTGTCGGTTTGCTCGTTGGGCGAAGTAAACCCAAGAAAATGTCTTCACACGAGTTCAACTTACTTCAACCCATGACACATTTGACCTTTGGGGATGCGACAAACCAACCAAAATGGAGGAAACTAGTATCATAGCTTATTAGCGCTGTCGCACACACCCGTTTTTATACAATCGCCAATGTCAGTGTATATACTGCTTAATATTTTAAACAGAAACAGTGTTTTAAATGAACTGTGTGAAGTTACGATTCCATTAGCGACAGAGCTAGCAAGCAGGCTAAAATGTGTCTGTTTTAACAATAGCTGCTAATGTTAGCTCACCCGGCCAACATGCACTATTTATAATGACAACCAAGTATTAATTGAGGCTAATTTTAAGATGACTATATAATTTAGTGGGGTTATTACGGGTTTGTTAGCAAAACACAAACACTGCTATGTCAGAGTTTAAGCTAACGTTAGCAGCTCGGTCCTGCTCTACAGAAACTCCTGCCAAACTTGGTTGTGTCTTTTTAGATTTCTTTTCCAAAACCAAAACAGGAGAGCAAAAATGTATAGAATGGATTAAACTATGTGCTTTTAGCTGCTAATGTTGGCATACTACAGAAAATAGTAATCAAGTGTTACCTCTGAAGCCAATTGGAGCTAATTATTAGCTAACTAAACACATTATTTTGTTGGGTTAAGGGCTTAGTTTACACAACACAGTCTCATGGCTAATTGCTATATCAGAGTTTAAGCTAACGTTAGAAACTTGTTGTCAAAGCAGCGACACATTCCCAGCCCTACGGCTAGTTTCTATCTTCGGTCTTGTGTAGATGAAGATGAAGTTTAGCTTGTAGCACTGTGATATAAGCTTTCTTTGCACCACACAACATATTTAAAAGACTCAAAGCTTAGTTAAAACAGCTGTTTGATGACCGGGTTCATGGTTTTCACTCACTTCAGGTCGATGAGGATGTCTTTGGTCGTACGCTTCTTCCGACGCAGACATCCTCCTCCTTGTGTCACCTTGTAGTGGATGTTGTGAAAGCTGACGGTGGCGCCATTACGCTCTTTGCCCGAACCTGCAGACTGAATAAGAGTTAATTCACTCAAAAGTCAGAGTTTACAACATGTGTGGTGTTAGCATAAAGAAAATAAAGGTACCTGGTGTTTCGAGGCTCCATTCTGCCCCAGCTCCATCGACACCCGGCTCTCGTACATCCTCTCCCTCACTCCTCCTAAATTCAAAACACTGAAGAAACATTTTACCATCAACGACTTTCATAGACAGATTAAGTCCTGTCCGGTCGTGCCTGGACGGTAACCCAGGACCGGAAGATCCAAACCCTAACCACATTGTGAAACATGATCAGCCAGCTAGCCTTCAAGCTAGATGAGCTTTCTTGGGCTTTGAATGTGTGTTTTTGCGACAGATTTATATCTTTTGATATAATAAATATAAGATTGCTAATGATTCAAATGTGAGCTTTAAACAAGAAAAAAGCAACACTGATTCTCAACATTGTTCCCAACAATGTTTGAAAGGTTCAAATTGAAAGACAAGCTTGCTGAAGGTGTGAAAGTTGTTTTGTGTTACAAAAATATAGCATTAACAAGTAAAAAAGAGGAACTACCAGCTAAGATGAATGAAATGATGAAAAGTTAAAGCACTCGTTACTTGACAAAACGCTTTCAGTGACTGTTACGTGAAAATTATCAGACTGTTTATGCTGATCCTTCAACGGTTGAGCTGGTTTAATGTCTTGTTTGTGGGGTCGTAGATGTTTACTGGGAGTTCTTATAGTTACATATACGCAAATGTACTTTTCTTGTCTGTTTTTTCAAATCCTGGTGTCAAATATTGGTGATTTTTACCTCTTTTAGCCTCATTTAAATTCAACTACATTCCAAGTTTGGTAGAAGTGCTGACAACTTACAGACATCCGTCCCTGACAAGAAGACAACACACAAAAACGACGACCATAACAAGACATTATATGTTGTGAGATTGTTTTTTCTATGTAGCATGTTAAAGATGAAGGCAGTGGAGTTCGAGTATAAAACTACATGAACTGTGCTGAAGCGGAACCTCCCGTTGAACTCAACTAAACTTTAGTTTCACAACCTATTTCTGTTCTACAAACAAACCTAGTGAGTCGGAAATGCTCTAATCTCTCTGTGGTTGAACCTGATGTTAATTCATGTCACTGACTTCAGACTTCAGATTTGTCTAAAGAGATATATTAGAGTTCAATGCTCACCTGCTGAAGCCAGAGAGTTGCTGTGAGATCAGCTCTTGACGGACATCCAGACGCTACAACACTGACTGTACTGATTAATGTGTGTGAGAGCAGCTGGTTCAGCGTTCAGTGTGAGTGTGTGAGCCCTGTTTTATGACTGAAGGCATGATAAGAGAAGTGAGGAGGAGGAAGGCACGTGTGTGTGAGGCGATCGCTCTCTCTCTCTCACGCCTAAAAGGAAGAAGTGTTTACATCACTTCACCACAGCAGAGGCAGTAAAACTGCTCCTTCGTTTACAGCTGTACTGAAGTGCAAGAAGTACAGACAGTTACAGAACTGCTGTGATCCTTAAACAAATAATGGATTTACAAAAACATTCAGTTGCATATCAGTTGCTCACATGCATAAGTGCATCATCTAAAAATATTTTAATTGATTCATAGTTGATTATATTTATAAGTGCAGTTTACAAAGACAGATTAATAACTTGAGATCTACAGATGAGTAGGAGTTGTGTTTTACACAATATCTTTACTTTTACTAGCGTATGACTTTTGTGCACTTTATACAACATTTGAGTAAAAGTAAAGATACTGTAATAAACTTTTGTAAAAATAAAGGTCACCCATTCGCATAGTACACAAGTATCTGACATTAAATGTACTTAAGCATCATATCTTAAAGTAACAGAATACATGCATTTACGTGTGTGTATATTCTGTATACTGTGAGTCCACTGATGATTAGAATAACTTAAAATACATTAATTTAGAAATGTACTGCTTTGGCTCTGATGCATCGTGTAATCTGACAAGGAACAAGTAACTAAATATTCCAGATAAATGTATCTGAGTAAAAGTAACAACATCTGCCTCCAAAATGTAGTGAAGTGGAAGTACTTCAAAACCGTACTTAAGTACTGTAAAAATACTAATTACAAATAGAAGTTCTGCACTCAAAACTTAACCATTAAAATGTAGTCAATGTAGAAATCATGGCTGATGATGCACGTTAAAGTTAGAGCGAGAAGCAAAGTTGAAAAGCGTTATTTACTTACAGCTCAGGGTCTTTTGTTACGCCGATGACACGTTTCTGTGTCTGTGAAGTCGTTGGACTCTGGATGAAGGATGTAGAGGAGAGGAAACATTGGATCACTGGAGCTCTCAGAGTGGACTCTCCTCTCCGGATCAATCACACCATCAACAGCTGCTCCCTGATCACCACAGTCTCAAACACAAAGTCACCAGATTGCTGGTGTCTCCACTAAACTCCCAATCACGCTGACGTGTGATTGATTCCACCTGGATGTTCAACACATACACACAACCTCTGGTCTTCTCCGACCAATCAGGAGCGAGGATACATGAGAACAAAGCTTCTTTAAACAACAGTAAAGTGAAGAAAGTTATGGATAAATTTAACGTGTTGCAGCAGCTTAAATGTTTGTGTGACTATATTTATTGTTGATTGTGGTAAATGGACAAAAAGTAAAAAAATACTCCAAGTTACATGTGCTTTGGTAATTTACCCAATAACAATACCTCTTTATATTTTGGTTTCTTTGTCTTTTGTATTAATAATCAAAATCAAGCACAAGATCAAATTAGATAAAGAACCAAGATGTGTTTCAGTTTTGCGTTTCCTCCATTTCCTCCAAAGTTTTTATTTGTTTTCTGGACATCACAAGTTATTTATGTCATTATCACTGAATAGAAAGTCTTGTTTTCTTGAGATAATGAGCGCATTTTCTTGAAATCTCAGGAGAACGAGCTTTGTTATCCCAAGATAAGAAGATAAATGAATCCATAATGCAAGAAAAAGGTTTTTATTTTGTGTCTCACAAAAACAAATACAATTTAATTTGTTATCTGAAAAACAAAGGGAAATATGTTTGACCTTTGAGCTTTTAGGGCTTCCAAAGTCCTTCTTTCTTTCTTTCTTTCTTTCTTTCTTTCTTTCTTTCTTTCTTTCTTTCTTTCTGCCCTGAGCTTCAACCGTTTCCTCTTTCGGTTATTGATTGTTTCAAATATTTTTTGTTTCTTATTATGTGCGTTACCCCAATGCCAAACATTTATTAATTCATAGAAAGTACAATATCTGCCTCCAAGTTGTAGCAGCGTAAAATAGAAATGTACCTTAAAACTGTACTTACATTCTTAGACTTATATTCCTCCACTGCAACATGTTACTCTAAAGGATTTAGTTTAAAAGATCAGACGAAATCAAATCTTATCCTCCGTTTATTTAAAAAATGTGACTTTTTTCAGTCTTTTTGGTTTTGTCTCTATGTAAACATGTGAAAAATATGACGAAACCAGAACATATAAACATTTGATCTCTTCCTTTTGCATTGGAGCGTCAATCTATGTTTAAGTTGCATGAAATGATCTCCATCTGCTGGTGAACAGCGACAACTACAACAGCACAGATGGGGCGAGTCCTCCATCTTTTCATGTTTGATATTTAGTACTTTGACTTTATTCATGATTCTATTCCACTTTAAACAGCAAAAATACTTTTTTTTCTTTTAATAATTAGCTATATTCACACACGCACACAGGAAAGGAAAGGAAAGAAAATGAAAGGAAAGGAAATGAAAGGATGCCAAAGGAAAGGACAGGACAAGGGATAGAGGAGGTAAAGTGACTTTCCACATGATTTATTTGCACACACTCACACACACACACACTCACCACCTGTCTCTTTACACAGACGTGTGTTTGTTTGACCTCGATGTTGTTGTGTACAGACACACACTGACATCACAACATTGTGAAGTTGTGAACATTTGTGAAGGTCATCAAACACACAGTCGGTCACAAGGTTTTTTAGGCAAAGTTCATGTGTGTGGATGAGTGCTGACGTACAGTGTGTGTGTGTGTGTGTGTGTGTGTGTGGTGTCACCTTCAGTGTCATCTTGTGTTCATGTGATGCAACTGGCAGAATCTCAGTTTTCTATATTTACACACCACCTCGTCTCACACTGGGAGGGCGGGAAACTCCTCTGATGCTATTGGACGTTTGAGAAGCAACCCAGCTGTCAATCACTCAGTTGTAACTTTCCACAACAGGACTGTTGGATAATGATGAGGCCTGCGTGAACTTCATGTTCAGGTGACGGAGTTAAAAGTAGCAACACATGCACTTCATGAACATGATAACAGACATGAACGTGTTGACTTGTTGGATGAAAGGACACTTTAATGTTCTGACAGACGGAACCATGACGGAGCAGAGAGGGAATCACACAGTAACTCACAAAACCACAAGAAGTGCCCATAATAACGATATTATCACGATACAGACGTTCGTAAGTAAAGAAGACAAAATACCCCATAGTCATGTCTCTTTGTAGTCATTGTGTTTCCATTTTGTGTCTCTTTATAGTTGTTTTGTTTGTCTTTGTAGTTGTTTTGTGTGGCTTTGTAGTTATTTTGCGTGGCTTTGTAGTTGTTTTGTGTGTCTTTGTAGTCGTTTTGTACGATCTGCAGACGTTTTGTGTCTGTCTGTAGTTGTTTTGTGTCTCTTTGTAGTTGTTTTGTGTGTCTTTGCGGCTGTTGTACCTCTGAGGAGTTTTGTGTCTCTTTATCGATGTTTTGTCTTTGCAGCTACGTTGTACCTCTGTAGTCATTTTGTGTAGAGACTTTGTAGAGTTTTTTTGTCTCTTCGTAGATTTTTCATGTGTCTCTGTAGATGTTTTGTGTCTTTGCAGTTATTTTGTGTGTCTTTGCGGTCATATTGTACCATCTGTATACGTTTTGTGTCTGTCTGTAGTTGTTTTGTGTCTCTTTATTGTTGTTTTGTGTGTCTTTGTGGCCATTTTGTACCTTTGTAGACGTTTTGTGTCTCTTTGTAGTTGTTTTGTGTGTCTTTGCGGTCATATTGTACCATCTATATACGTTTTATGTCTGTCTGTAGTTGTTTTGTGTCCGTATGTAGTTGTTTTGTGTCTCTTTGTAGTTGTTTTGTGTGTCTTTGCGGCCATGTTGTACCTCTGAGGAGTTTTGTGTCTCTTTGTAGAGGTTTTATTTTGTCTCTTTATAGATGTTTCATGTGTCTTTGTAGAAGTTTTGTATCTGTTTGTAGTTGTTATGTGTTTTTTTGTGCCCATGATAACGATGGTATCACGGTACAACTGTTAAGTAAAGAAGACAAAATACCCCTAAAACAGCAAAGGGCAGGATTGATGTGGTTTTCGGTGCAGAACAGTCCTGTCAGTCTGTGGAAACCACATTTCTAGAGAAATATCAAAACAAATTAGAACACATTTCTCTCAACACAGTTATGACACAGGATAAACAGGCATTACAACGCTTAACAAAGCATACCCAACTTGTTTCATGTACAGCTGGACTGGATCTGTTCTTCATTAATTGTGTTTGTTCCATTAATGTTGTAAGAAGGAAAAGTGGGTCCAGACTTTCAGGCGTCACAGATTTGCTTTATCGCCAGTATCCTTCTGTCAGTTAGTTTGTTTACTTCTGCTAATGATACTCTCAATTATTTGATGAATGCCACCACACGGAGTCTTAAAGTAGAGTCAAACTGGCAGATCAATAATCATATCACAACAGGAAGTAATACACAATATTGTCTTATCAATATTTAGTCCCACCCGCATTACAGATCAGAACAATAGAAAACAAACGAGGAACAGTTAGAGGCAGGTTTTATTTAGTCTTTTATTTCATTGGTGGTGTTTCCCTTCAGATGGACAGACTTCAGACTCTCCTCCATTCAAACTTGCATTTAAATGTTGGACAAAGTGGTTCATACCAGGGGACAATTCATTCATGTCTGTAAGTCTATTACAGAAGAAGATAAGAAAATGTATCGTTGTATCTATATATTATAGCGGGTGCAAAAACGTCATTGTGAGCTGTAATTTAATGATAACATAATTTGTTTGTCGGTTCTCTGTAACTCTTTTAACCCCTTCAGGAAATACTCACATCCACATTGAGCTCAACCTGAGACAGAACTACATCTATAACTTCCTGACAGCAAGTCAACGATCACAAACTCGACACTGACACACACACAATGCAGCAAACCTCTCTGTATGTACAATATATTAATATACATTCTATTTACACTGCTGACTACTCAACTGAGAAATTACAGTCAAAATAAAAGCCAGCACTACTGTGGATTCTGTGACGGGTCTCAACCTGAGACTCGGGGCTGAGGGGTGGTTTGCAGATATGTTTGGGTTTGAAAAAGAAGAAAAATGTTTGTGTCCTTCAAGTTCTTTTGTTGACAGTTGCAGATGTTTGTTTCTCATCTTCTACGCCCATCTCCCACTTGAAGTGAAGTTCCTGCTCATGCTGTAGCCGGAGACGGAGCTCTGGTGTTTTCCCCAGGCTCCGAAAGGAACGACGATGATGGTGGAGTTGTCCTCCGAGCCGTACTGCAGCGCCTTAAACACAAACATTACCTGTCGTTAATTTAGGTCGCCTCATATTTAACTAACACAGCCATTAAGTCTTCTAGAGTTATTTTTGTTTTGTGTCTATGCAATCTGTGTTGTTTCTTTGCTGTAGTTTTGTTTGTCCTAGTAGTCGTTTTCTTTGTGTCTGAGGTTGTTTCATGTCTCTTTGTGGTAGTTTTGTCTGTCTTTCTAGTTGTTTTGAGAGTCTTTGTAGTAGTTTCTTGTGTCCATGTAGTTGTTTTTGTCTCCTTGTGGCAGTTTTTTGTCACTTTGTTGTAGTTTTATGTCTCTTGGTCGTCGCTTTTTCTCCTTGTGGTAGTTTTATGTCAGTTTGTGGTAGTTTAATGTCTCTTTATTAACGTTGTGTATCTCATTGATAGTTTCGTTTGTCTGTAGTTTTGTGTCTCTTTCTAGGTGTTTTATGTGTCTTTGTAGTAGTTTGTGTCTCTTTGTAGTTGTATGATTGACTTTCCCAAAAGAAATGTTATCAGTCAATTCAAACAGACGGTCATGGTTTGTGCCCAATAGCCCATCAATGCTGCTGAGTGAGCAGCTGTCCAGACGGTGACAGTGGAAGCAAGAGATATTTTTGAGTCTCTGGTACCTGCTGAGTGATGACATCAGCAGCCTCTGTTGGGTCTTGGCACTGACTGATGACATCACAGATCTCCTGGTCACTGAGCAGGAAGTTGATGCCATCGGTGGTCAGAGCCAGGAAGGAGTCGTTGGCATGATGGACCTGCAGAGACGTACAGAGAGGTCAGGATCAACCACATCTGCCTGAATGATAAAAGGTCAGAGGTCAGATGAAGTGGCAGCAGGACTCACAGTGACTCGTTTTGTGTCTGGCTCAGCGATGACGCCGCTGTTTTTCAGATGGAAGTCTCCGATGCTGCGTGTCATGGCGAGCCGTCCGTTAACGTTAGCCTGACCAACGCTGTTCCACGTCACGAAGCCACCAAACCTCTGGATCCTGAAATCAAACACAACGGAGCAGTCCTTTAATGTTGGAGGGACAACAGGTTCTGCTCCTGTTTTAGATTCTGGTGGTGAGACGATCCTTTTTATTACATCCAGCTGATTGTACCTTTATAGCTAACCAGTAACATATTCAGAGAGCTAAGCACTTTGACTTTCTGTGTCTATAGGTCAAGAGCTCGAGGTTGAAGCGTTGACATGTTTGGGTGAGCTCCAGAGTTAAACATAGCTTCATTTCACCGTTACATAACAGCAGCTGCTTCATGCAAGAGGGAAACCCAAACCTGTCAACCTAGAGCTCTGCTTTCACTTTATCTACTGGATGAACCGGACCTCATGTACTGTATGCAGGAGAGTTGTTGAGCAAGGCACTGCCTCGCTGCCAGCTGGCAGCCTCAGTCCAACATACCGCAGAGTTTATTTACAACCTGATTTGCTGCTGGAAACCTGAACCCTGCTGCTCCACCGTCCTCCCTCTCCACTGTTCACTCCGGATTAACACTACCTTCTGGACCTTGTGTGATTTTTGACCAACTCCCAAAACGTTTCTCTGCTTACAATATAAATATAATGGTAACCATGCAAATGTCCTTCAGACTTTCCATCAGTGATTTTCCACTGCGATGTGAATAATACTTTCCTTTTGCTCTCTCTGTGGTTGTTTTGTGTCTCTTCAGCTGTTCTGTGTCTCTTTGTAGATGTTTTGTGTCTCTTTATAAATGTTTTGTATCTCTTAAGCTGTTCTGTGTCTATTTGTAGTTGTATTGTGTCTCTTTAGCTGTTCTGTGTCTCTTTGCAGATGTTTTGTGTCTTTGTAGCTGTTTTGTGTCTCTTTAGATGTTTTGTGTCTCTGTAGCTGTTTTGTGTCTCTTCAGATGTTTTGTGTCTCTTTAGCTGTTTTGTGTCTCTTTAGATGTTTTGTGTCTCTTTAGCTGTTCAGTGTCTCTTTGTAGATGTTTTGTGTCTCTTTATAAATGTTTTGTATCTCTTAAGCTGTTCTGTGTCTCTTTGCTGTTGTTTTGTGTCTCTTTAGCTGTTCTGTGTCTCTTTGCAGATGTTTTGTGTCTTTGTAGCTGTTTTGTGTCTCTTTAGATGTTTTGTGTCTCTGTAGCTGTTTTGTGTCTCTTCAGATGTTTTGTGTCTCTTTAGCTGTTTTGTGTCTCTTTAGATGTTTTGTATCTCTCTATAAATGTTTTGTACCTCTTAAGCTGTTCTGTGTCTCTTTGTAGATGTTTTGTGTCTCTCTATAAATGTTTTGTACCTCTTAAGCTGTTCTGTGTCTCTTTGTAGTTGTTTTGTTTCTCTTTAGCTGTTGTGTGTCTCTTTGCAGATGTTTTGTGTCTTTGAAGCTGTTTTGTGTCTCTTTAGATGTTTTGTGTCTCTGTAGCTGTTTTGTGTCTCTTTAGATGTTTTGTATCTCTTTAGCTGTTCTGTGTCTCTTTAGCTGTTTCTGTGTCTCTTTGCAGTTGTTTTGTGTCTCTGTAGCTGTTTTGTGTCTCTGTAGCTGTTTTGTGTCTCTTTAGATGTTTTGTGTCTCTGTAGCTGTTTTGTGTCTCTTCAGATGTTTTGTGTCTCTTTAGCTGTTTTGTGTCTCTTTAGATGTTTTGTATCTCTCTATAAATGTTTTGTACCTCTTAAGCTGTTCTGTGTCTCTTTGTAGATGTTTTGTGTCTCTCTATAAATGTTTTGTACCTCTTAAGCTGTTCTGTGTCTCTTTGTAGTTGTTTTGTTTCTCTTTAGCTGTTGTGTGTCTCTTTGCAGATGTTTTGTGTCTTTGAAGCTGTTTTGTGTCTCTTTAGATGTTTTGTGTCTCTGTAGCTGTTTTGTGTCTCTTTAGATGTTTTGTATCTCTTTAGCTGTTCTGTGTCTCTTTAGCTGTTTCTGTGTCTCTTTGCAGTTGTTTTGTGTCTCTGTAGCTGTTTTGTGTCTCTGTAGCTGTTTTGTGTCTCTTTAGATGTTTTGTATCTCTTTAGCTGTTCTGTGTCTCTTTGCTGTTGTTTTGTGTCTCTGTAGCTGTTTTGTGTCTCTGTAGCTGTTTTGTGTCTCTTTAGCTGTTCTGTGTCTCTTTGTAGATGTTTTTGTGTCTCTTTAACTGTTCTGTGTCTCTTTGTAGCTGTTTTGTGTCTCTGTAGCTGTTTTGTGTCTCTTTAGATGTTTTGTATCTCTTTAGCTGTTCTGTGTCTCTTTAGCTGTTTCTGTGTCTCTTTGCAGTTGTTTTGTGTCTCTGTAGCTGTTTTGTGTCTCTGTAGCTGTTTTGTGTCTCTTTAGATGTTTTGTATCTCTTTAGCTGTTCTGTGTCTCTTTGCTGTTGTTTTGTGTCTCTGTAGCTGTTTTGTGTCTCTGTAGCTGTTTTGTGTCTCTTTAGCTGTTCTGTGTCTCTTTGTAGATGTTTTTGTGTCTCTTTAACTGTTCTGTGTCTCTTTGTAGCTGTTTTGTGTCTCTTTAGATGTTTTGTGTCTCTGTAGCTGCTTTGTGTTTCTTTAGCTGTTCTGTCTCTTTGTAGATGTATTTTGTCTCCTTGTAAATATTTTGTGTCTCTGTGGCTGTTTTGAGTCTCTCTGTAAATGTTTTGTGTCCATGTAACTGTTTTGTGGCTCTTTGTAAATGTTTTGTTTCTCTGCAGTTGTTTTGCATCTCTGCAGTTGTTTTGCATCTCTGTGGTTGTTTTGTGTCTCTGTAGCAGTTCTGTGTCTCTTTATAGATGTTCTGTGTCTCTTCTAGTAGTCACAGTACTATTAACAGTATGTACCTTTGTCTCTCGTCCTCGCGGTCAGGTGTGTGATCTTTGGTGAGCTTGCTGGCTCGTCCCCTCCTGCACAGCATCGCCCGGCTGTCACCAACACTCGCCACCACCAGCTCCACCCCGTCACGTAGCAAAGCAACCGTTGCCGTGGTGCCGGCGGTCAGGAAGGAGGCTGGGGAGGAAGAGAGGGATGGAGTGTTGATGAGTACAGAGTATCTTGTACTTTTCAAGTACTTTAACTCAATTCTTAGTTTATACTTTACATACTCAATATGTAGGTTTGTAGTAAGTATACTACTTCTGTGTTTGAGTCTCACCATTGTTGAAGTAGCTGAGGTGTGTGTTTAGAGCCTTGTCTGTGTCTAAAAAGGCTTTCTTTAAAACTTTCTCCAGATCGTCTTCCTCCTCCAAAGCATCTCTGCACAAAGGCAATAGATAATTCAATCAATGTTGTACAGTGAAGTAGTAAAATTTTACATTATTTATATTCTAAAGACAAATATATTTAATAAGAAATATTTTGAGGTTTTAACCTGATAAACTTCTCCATAAAGGTGTAGCAGTAGTCTGCAGCGTGAGGGCCGGCGTGGCCGTCGAATACAGCAAAGTAAAGCAGGTTGTCATGGATATGAGCGACGCGGAGGCGGTCCTCGTTCTGCTTCCTGAGACCCAAAATGGACGCACAACCGACTCGGGACAGACTGACCTGAGAGAGGGAGGAGTTCAAGTCATTACTTCATCCATCCATCTGTCAGCTCATCCATCCAGACATTTATAGATCAGTTCATCCATCCATCCAGTTACCTGTGGAATGGGTTTCCCATATTTGATACTGGAGGGCAGCAGTATCGGTTCTTCTATCCTGTTGTCCCAGATACCAAATGAGTCCCAGGTGACCGGCAGGCTGCTGCCGTTGCTGTCGATGCTGACCGACCTGCTGGCCTGTCGCACGCCCACCACCCCGAACAATGCTCCGCCCACCTGCAGGATGTTAATTCATCAACAAAGTCAAAAAAAAGCTTTCTAAGGTCCTCCAACCTTCAAAACGCATCAAATATATAAGAGACTCACCTGTCCGGACGCTGTGGAGGTTTCTGGCGAGGAGCGAGCAGTGAGGAAGGTCTGCCTGGCGATGGTGCAGCGACCACAACGCAGCAGATTGAAGAGCACTGTAGATGACATGGCTGACTGTCTTCAATAGCTGTGGAGGAAACACCTGTGCAGGCGGAGGGTTTCTGAAACACAAATGAAATAAAACACATTTAACTGCTGATTATTTTGATTAGTAATCAAACTGTAAATCATCTTTGTTAAAGAATCAGCAGGAGTTAAAAATCCCTATCACATTTTGAGTTCTGAATCATGTTTTCAGAACCATTTATTTGTCTGACCAATTGTCCAAATCCCCCAAATATATAGTTTACAACAATGTAAAGAAGAAGATAAAAGTTTGCCTTGAGGGAAATACTTTTTCAGACGTGAGACGAGACAGACTGTGACACGGAAGCGAAGAAGGAGTCAGCTGAGAATCGGAAATTGAATCCCTTCCAGCCTCTCCTCTCGATCACACCTTCCACTCCTCGGCTCTGAATGCTGTGTGTAGCCCACAAATAGCCTTTCAATCTCTTGCTGTGATTGAGCCGTGTGTCGTCTCCTATCCATTACAAGTTGGAAAAATACACCTGAACCTGCCGCTAAAAATACTGTGTCTGACTTCACTGGAAAAGAAAAGTTTATCTCCAACCGTTTCACTACAACAGCTAACAGAAGCAAAACCTTAAACCACTTTTTTCTTTAGTTTTTTTAATATTCTAAAGCTTTTATTTTGAAGGATACATACGGGGGGAATCAAAGAAATTTGCTTCAATTAAGCTATGAAAAAGAAACTAAAATGCTGTATGCAGATTACACAGAAGTTGACACCTTTACTCCATTTCCCTGTGACACAGTTTTATTGCGAAGCATCTGTGTGAAGGGGTTTGCCAGAGTAAAGGAAGCTGTGTGGTCACTATTAATAACGTGGGCTACTCCCCTCTTCTCCTCTCCTGTCCGTCTTCACCTTCACTATCAGACGTGGGCACAAAAACAAATCAATACTGACCACCCTCCTGTCCAGGAACACACATCAGAGACTTTATCAGTTGTGTTACCTCTGCAAAGCCGTCCAGAACAGTGTGTCCACACTGACACACATGTGACCCACTTGTTGTTGACAAAACATAACAATGCACATGCGTGTTTGGGTGCACACCAGCAGATCAGGAGGCTAAACACACACACACGCACACACACACACCAGTACAAGTTCAGAGTAAGAACAACAAAAAATCCTCATCTTCTTTGTGTCGCTGGATTAGACCTTCCGGAATAGTTTTATTTATGCATGTTTAATCATATATACATTGTAAAAAGTACCACTGAATGCCATTAAACCATATCTATAAATAGATGTTATTCATATGCTACAGAATATATATATATTTATTTATTTATTTATTTATTTAAGGTAAGGTAAGATAACTTTATTTGTACCCAAGGGTAGATTTGGTTGCAGTTAAAAAGAATAATTGGCTGCTTACACACACACACACAGACATCATTTACAACATCAACAGAGACAGTGACATAACAGTGAAAACAGTGCTCCGAACATGGAAAACATGGATAAAAAGTATACACTAAGGTATTAATATCAGAAGACAAAAGATAAAAACAGAATAAAAGCCATCACGGCAGATACAAAAACAATAAATAGGGATAAATTTGATTTTGACTGCTTTAGTCACTTTGTCACTTTACAGGCTAAGAGTCTACAAACAGGATTGTGATGCATCATGTTTTGTAAGCTTATTATACCTCCACAACAATGAATGCTTATTATGATACACATGCATCATCCAGTAATCTAAAATATAACGGTACAACACCTACACAGTTAATATTTAATATTTGGTGTTTTTAGCTAAATGTGTAATTTTACTTTAGTTCCTGTACTTTAAATTCATTTTGTGTATATATGCTTGTGCCTGAAAGTTTCCAATGCGGGACTTTCTTCAGTCTCTGCTGCTACTTTTTTACCTGATTAATTATACTCTACATGTTATTAATAACGGACATACGGTGACTATAAACTGTGAAGCTTACACCCATCTCTGTAAACACACCAGTTAACAGGACATCAGAGACAAAATGGCAGATAAAAACTCACCTTGTTGAGTTTTGCCTTCTTTTAATGCTGATGTTCCCGCCTGGGCTGTTTCCGTGGCAACAGGTGTCCAGCAGCTGCCTCCAGCGGTCACTCGGCCTCACGCTGTGACTGTTGAGTCCGGGGGGCTCGGCTCGAGGGCATTCAAAGCGGAGCCCCAGCTGTCCAATCAGAGTCTGAGAAGACCTGACGTCATGGCCGAACACTGCCAAGAGGGTGTGAGTGTTTTTGGCGCCAAGCCAGAACAGGAAGGAGGAATGTAGAGTCTCTCTCTCTCTGTTCCTCTACCTCTCTCTCCCTTTCTTCTTCTTCTTTATACATTAATTAGCTTCTTATTCTTTAATTAAAACTAAGTATGGTAACAGTGATGGCAGTGACCTAGTAGTAGTAGTGACTCTAGTGAGGTAAGTGTCCTGTTTCTTCCATTTAAATTGTCACTATAAGTAAGTGAAAGTGGTTTGACCTTGCATAGGTAGGTCATTTATGCTCGCCAGTGGGCTACATGTCAATTCTATCTTGTATCTATTACAAAACAAAAGTAAGACGCATCTGTCATTAAAATGATGATTAAACGGCTTTAACTAACTACATTATGTAGATTACACCTGTTCGTAATCCTTACTTCTATGTTAACAAGAATAACTTTAGTTAAATATTGATTTAGTTTTAATAAATTTATATCAAAATATTTCAAATAAAAGTAAGCTTTATGATTTCTTTGATTCTGAAACCATGGTGCCATTCCATTTGTTGAATAAAGTTATCCTATATTTTAATCACGTACAAAGTTAATTCACTAATAGATCCACAGTAATGATTTACTAAATTGGACTTTGCCCCAGGATAATAAAGGTTTAACACGGGCACAAGCCTTTCTTACTCGCTCCAGAGAATGTTAGTCCCGACTCATGGGGTTATCCCCAGAAAATCAACTTAACATGGGTCTAAGAGGTGCCAGTGTGAAACATGGCTATTTTGCTGTTGCGCCTTGGCCATGTTATTCACAATTTTAGTTCTACTATGCTGATGATTCTCATATATATGTTTCAGCCCTGAAAACCACAATAACCTATCGCTATCAACACATTAACAGTCTAGTTAGAACTTGTTATTTACAAATCAAAATAATTCCCATGGTCAAACCAGTGATACCTAGAAATATAGTTGAACAACTCATCTATGCCTTCATTTTCTCCCATCTAGATTACTGTGACTCATTATCCCCTGTCTGAACAACACAGCAGATGTCCGTCAACAGTAACAACAAAATGCAGTTGCCAAACTCCTCACTTACACTCGGCACAGAAAACACAGCCCTAGTGCTGGCTGAATTTCACTGGTTACTAATACATTACAAAATTCTATTCAACATTTTACTGATTATTATTAAAGCTTTAAATGGTCTTGAACCACTTTACTTTTCAGAACTACTCATCCCTTGTTGCGCTTTAAAGTGAAATTTAAAGTGAAAGAGGCACTTTTAAGATTTACCATATTTTCGTTTTCGGGTCAAACTCATTTTCAATGGGAGTGCTACGGGCACTTTTACGATAGCATCAAAATCTCTATTTTTAAAACAGTAAGAAGGCTCGACACAACATGAAACTTTGCTCATAGTATCACCAGGGTCTCTACACATGAACACGAGCATTTAGAACATTGTTTGTGTACACAAAGTTTACTAATAAGAAGGTTTTTGGACGACTAACGTTAGCAGTAGCTTCTTCCGCTCTCAGTTGTCATGGCAGCCGAGAAGTATCGATCTCCGAATGCGACGTAACATGGAGGACAGTTGGTGGAACGCTACAGTTTTCTGGCAACAACTATCCACGCGTGATCTCACGTGACTTTTCCGGCTTCTTTTTTTAGTATTGTTTCTTATATGAGGCTCCTTTTTCAACTTCAAGGTCAATATTGTTTTTCGCTAACGACAAAACAACAAATTCAACGGTGCATTTATATGGAACTAAGCTTTAGGAGCGTTAATCTTGCTCTCTGACATTTTGTCAGTTACTGCTCTTTGCACCAATAATGTTTAAGTATTTTGTTTTTTGGTAGCAACATAAGTATTTATTTTCACACATCTTTTCTTTCACATGTCAGCTAGAGAAAAGTAAAGTTTTGATTAAATTGAATTGTGCATAAAAAAATAGATTTATATTTATCCAATATTTTGGCTAAAACTGAAAACTTTTGGCAGCAACAGTCTTTGTAAATCCTAGCTAACATTTAACATAAAACATGTCTTCATCTGCACAAAAACTATGAAAACATGGTTTACTTTTTACCTGTTATTGCTTCATATCATTATTTGTCTGTTGAGGCACCAGCATGAGTTCCAGGTTGGTCGGTGCATATAAATGTCTTCATTATTCGGATACATTTCTATAACTTCCAATTGAATGCAGGTGGAATCACTGTAATGTTTAGTGTGATTCTAGAGTTCCCCCTACCGTCCAGCTGACAACACTGCACCATGAAAACAGTTGCCCTTAATACAGAAGATATTTTTAGTACCAGCTATGTTAGCAGTGATTAGCAGCCTTATTTATCTATTGTGTGAAAACTACTCAGCCTGTTTTTTTTAATTCCAAGAGCTGCTGTAGTTGAAGTAAAGCCAAAGTTGTGTAACATTGGCAGCTGATGTTTAGGAGGAAGAACGTGACAACTCGCTGTAAACTGAATGTTTGAAAAGAGAGGTAGATTAAATGATATTTTAAATTGTAATTTTTACAGGAAGATGAAGATGTTGGTGGTGTTTGTGATCCTTGTGCATGGTAAGATAAACTTCCTCCCTCTGATCTCATCATCACCGTCTTGGACTGCTGCTGTAATTTAACCTCTCTACCTGTGTGACCTCACAGTTTCCCAGCATGCCTCAGCTGTGGAGCTGTATGAGGGGGAGGAGTTTGTCCTGCTGCCCTGTGAGTTTGACACTGCTGACTTAATTGACCCTTCAGTGGTGTGGAGCCGCTGTGATCTCGAACCTCCAACCATCCACCTGCGTCATCAGGAAGGTGATGACCTCGGAGAACAAAACAAGTTTTACAGCGGCCGCACATTCATGATGGCCGACGCTCTGAAAAGCGGAGACCTCAGCCTCAAACTGTCAAAAGTCCGGCTCTCTGACAGTGGCACCTACACCTGCACTGTGAGAAAAGGGTCAGGAGGAGAACGGAGAGTGACAAATGTGCTGCTGCAGGTCAAAGGTCAGCGACAAACTCTCAAATCTTTGGCTGTAGCAGACTAATCCCTCAAGTCTGTGAGAGCATGAGACTACAAGACTATATAGATAGACATGGCTTAAGACTACAATAATGAAATACATTTGGATTACGTCTATAGTCCTATACATTGACATATGAATGTTATTTCTTGCCTAGATGATTCAAGTAATGTTTTGATAATGCATCTGTTCTAAGGTCACAACTTGTTTTTTATGGTGGGATGGGGGTGGCAATTGAGAAAATTACAGGGTCACATTCATATTGCAAAGACCTGAGGATAATTGAATCAGTCAAGCCATCTTCATTATGTTTCTGTTTTCCACAGCACGATTTCCATCCTGGGCCACAGCTCTCCTGGTTCTCCTGGCTGTTGGTCTTATTGTTTTTGGGGGTCCTTTAGTGCATTTTCGGCATTATTTCAAGTCAGGTATGTTACTACTACTACACTACCAATCATGCCAATATTTACCATCTTTATTTTGTAGCTTCTGGATTCATGAGGCAGACTGTCAACAGTTAGTTCTGGGATTACAACAGAAAGATGGTACCGTAAGCTCCTGTTACCATCACAGTTCCTGCTCCTGTCTTTACAGCTGATGTTGTGGTTTGTTGTTCTCTCAGTCTACCAGGTGGAGGTGGATTCAGGGGTGGAGTCTGTCCAGCTGCCCTGCAAAACCATAATTCACTTGCCAAAGGACGTCAGAGCCGAGTGGAAAGACAGATACAAGAATAAAGTCCACGTGTATCCAGATGACTCTCTGCCTGGAGAGCAGCATCAGGTTTACAGAGGCCGAACAGAGATGAAGAGAAACCCGCTGAAAACTAAAGACTTCAGTCTGACCCTGAAATACCCCACAGCCAACGACAGAGACTTTTACACCTGCACCATCTATAGCAAGGAGAAGAACATCCTGATGAAGAAACGAGTGGTGCTCCTGGTCAAAGGTTAGTACTGCCAAACTGTCATCCATAAAGGACATTTATATTGAACCAAAGCCACCTTTCCTGATCCTGTAAGTGTTATAGTATCTAAATAAAAGACACAGGGGATTTGACCTCTGAGTGAAACATGAGTTTTAAACTTCCTGGCCGATAAAAAATGCTGTCAGCGAACAGAATCCAGGCAGTTTCCTTCTAAACATATTATTCAGAAACAGAATTGTTTATTTAAAACCAATCTGTGGGCTACAGGTTTTATGTTAACAAATCGTCATCATCAATAATCAGTAGGAGAACATTTATATGGTTCACTTCCCCAAAGCCAAAATAAAATAAGATTAAAAGTGACCCTTGGACTCTGATAGACTTATTACTTAAAAACACGAATAAATGTAAATGTCATGAGATGAAACATTACTGTGAAGTATAACATGGACACAAAAACAATCATGACACCATCAAGATTCTGATCATTTCCATTTTAATTCTTATATATCTGTCCTCTGTTACCTGCTGGTCTCATCTGGTTCTGTCCATCAGGTTTCTGCACTGTGTTGTAATAATTCAATTGCGGTATTAATTAAAAACTGCTTCTGCTGTCTTTACAGCTGATGTTGTGGTTTGTTGTCCTCTCAGACTGCCAGGTGGAGGTGGAGGAGGGGGTGGAGTCTGTCCAGCTGCCCTTTAAAACTACACCTGACCTGCCTAATGATGCTACAGTGGGGTGGATACGTTATGTTCCCTATCCCCCAATAACAGTCCACGTGTATCAGCACGGCTCTGACCAGCCTGAAGAACAAGACCAGGTTTACGAAGACCGGACAGAGATTAAGAAAGACCCGCTGAAGACTGGAGACCTCAGTCTGACCCTGAAAAACCCCAAACACACAGACACAGGGACATACGAGTGCACCATCTACAACCGGAACTTTGAAGTCGTGAGATTGAAAACAGTGCAGCTTGAAGTTAAAGGTCAGTATGAAGATACAGGTCAGAGGTCAGTCATTGTGTTTGTCTCTGGTTGTTTCTCTCTGTCCAACTGTCCTCTGTCTCCTCTGCAGGGAGATCAAAGATGAAACAATCAGGACCAGAAGCAGCTCAACTGATGGAGGATCAATCTGTTTGACTGGTCTGTTTGTCACTCTGACTATTGATCTGATCTGACTTTGGATCAGAGAGACAATGGAGGTGAAGGAGCTGATGGACGATGGATGTTTTTTTTTTTTTTTTAGACTTTTAGTGTCCATGAAGGCTACTTCAGCTCCCTCTGGAGGAGACACTTGACACTAATATTTAATTGTGTCACTCATTATATTGCAGTTTTATCAGTTGCTTCAACATGTTTTCTAAAGCACTCACACAGTTTTCCACCTTAATCGACCTTGTTCAACCATTTTTGTCACTGCAAAAGGCCGTCACTCACTCTGAACATTTAAATAATCTGTATTTAGTTTCTCTTTGACACTTCTGTCAAGTAAATCTTGTCTACATCCTTCAAATCAATCCAATATCTGTTTGAAATAAACAGTCTCAAACAAATGTTGGCTTGAGGAACATCACCTGATGCTGTGATACACAATGTCAGTGATTATCTGGTTATTGATTGGTCTGATGATTTGACAGCAAAAATGAGAATTCAAATATTTAAACTGAGGACCATCATCACAGAAAATGGATCTAAAGCTGTGAGAATAACAGATTCAAAAGACATAAAACCTTTGATTTTCTAGCCCACATGTGGCAGACTGGTACCATATTTCTCACAGAGTTAAGGTACATATCGCTCAGATTAATGATTTCATGGTAAATGAGAAAATGTCAACAATAACTAATAAAATTAAATAACAACAGGAGTTGAACTGGGCTTAGATAGCACACCATAGGACGGCTTGGCACACTTTACTTTAAACTCTGGTTGATGAAATGCATATGTGTTCAATTTATGTGTTTGTTCACTGTTTTGGTGTTAATGTGATCTCAGGTTAGGTTATTCGTAGTTTGCGTTCCTAGTTGAATGATGCTTCACACAGACCAACCATCTTCGATTGTGTGTTTTTATCTTTGTGGTAAAAAAGAAGCTTTTGAACCTTCGTGCTGTTTATTTAATTTGTACAAGAGTGAATGTTGCCTCTACACTGTCAGGAACTCCAAAATCCTTCAACCATTATTGCTATTATGGTAAATTTGGTTGTAGTTATTAAGTTAATTATCAATCAGGGTGACAAAGAGTTTTGTACCTTTTCATGAGACTGAATATTGAATTGGCTATCTTTATCCTTCTTCAAGAGTGGTGCTGTGAGGTGATCAAATGTAAATTGGATGATATTATTTATCATAATTAATACTTGTCCCTGACAAACATTAATTATTATTGATAGCCAAATTAAACCTAAAACTCCCTTTTAATGCTCCGTGAGTGCTACATAATTGTACCTCATGTGATGCAGTGCACAAAAGTAGTCCCGAGTGAGGAATCAGCATAATGGGAACAACAAGGGCGATGAGCAGAAAACAAACATTAAAGTTCCAGGAGCGCTCAAAGGTTTGATATTCATCAGTGTGACAGAAGAAAGACGAGACTTCAGCAGGATGAAGCAGGTTTCAGTCTTTGGGCTTGTCTGTAAGTGTGACTGCATCATTTATTACATGTTTCACTAAAACACTGTCAACAGCTGCACACTCATTGTATTCTCTCTCTCTGTTGTCAGTGCTGTTTGTCTTCTGCTATTTTGTGAGCGCAGGATCTTCATCTCATAGTGAGTATTGTTCAACTGTCTATCTGTAGAAGTGTTTTTCTCAACCGTTTCCAAAATAGTTCAAAATGAGCTCCACCTTCACCAACTGCAGCAGTGAAATCCAGCTTTGCACTTTGTGCAACAGGAAGTTAATAAGCTTTTTTAAACATTTTCTCTGAGTGAAAAATTCAACAGCATATTTAGCAACCATCGGTGGCATGCTAGCTGTGTAGCATATGGAGTGCATGCATATTATTTAGTGTCTTATGCATCTTTTATAAAAATATTTTACAAAAACACCCGACAGGCCAACCCTCTCACTTATCGTCCTGTTTTTATTCCAATAATGCTCCTGGTGCGTATAAAAACACAAGAATTATCCTTTCTCTTAGTGGTGACATTGAACACTAGGGGTGTACGTCTGTGACTATGAACACAGAACAAAACCGTATTGAAATGAGCCGTAAAATGTAAGCACGACGGATAATCTGGGATCTGAGCGAGTGGATGATGGAAAGTTTGGAACAGGTGAGCAAGTAGAAAGACTGAGTATTTTGGCAGGAGATGAGTGACTTAGGAGTCGGCTGGAGACTGTTAAACACAACAAATGAAACATTGAAAAAGGAGATCATGATGTACAGGATTGACAAACCAGCTACCAGTGGAACTTCTTCTCTTTCTAACATCAGGTGTACAGCGACGGGAGACCAAGAAGTATGCTGGAGTCCTGTCAACATGGATGCCATTTCTCTGACCTGGTACGTCAGTGTAGACGACACCGTACAGTTCAACAGGGACACGATGGACATGCAACTGGTCTGGATCAAGATGGGACCCAGAGTGAAGACTAAAAAGGTTTGGGATGGACAAAAATCCTGAGATTGATGTCAGAATTGTGAAAAAAGGAACAAAGTCAATTTGTCAAGAAGTTAGTTGGACATGCTAACAGAGAAGATCTTATCTTAGATATGGATAAACGCTTACGCCTATGTGAGTAGTCAGTCAGGGAGTTCTTACAATGAGATTATTATTATTATATTTTCTTAACGGAGATGAGTTACAAGTGATGGACATGTTTTAATTTATGGAAACATTAGCCAAGTTAGCAAAGTGTTTTGTATGTATGTAATACATCAGTTTCTTTTTCCTCATTAGTCATATTTATGTTGGGACCCAAAGATGAAGTCATTAATTGTGGATTTCAAAATGGACTCTGAACGGAACTCAGTTTCCCAGAATTCCCCATTCTTCACACCTAGGTGCAAAATTCACCTTTAAGTTATTATTGGTCAGGGAGACAGACCCCCTCTGACCACATAGTGAAAACTCCAGCACCTTCCTTCTTCTTCCTTTTTGTCTCGCCTTTATTAAATTATTGAATTGGTTATTTTTTCCCTTCTTCAAGGGTGGTACCCCGAGGTGTTCTAATGTACATTGGATCTTATTGTTCATCATGTAACCTAAAAGTCCCTGTAAACGGCCCCATGAGTACTACATCATTATCCATTGTGTGGTGCAGTTCAAAATATTATGGTCCCCTGTGTGAGGAATCAACATAATTGCATTGGGTTTGATATTCATTAGTGTAACAGAAGAAAGATGAGTTTGCTTTCCTATATGGCTAATTTGACGTTAGTCGAACGATGCTTCACACAGACTCAGGGTCTTTGCATGCAAGTAACCTCTATCTTGGCATCATGTCACACACATCACAACTGACTGACTTAAGATTTATCTGACTGCTTTAGTCAGTTTACAGGCTAAGAGTTTACAAACAGAATTGTGATGCATTGTTTTGTAAGCTAATTAAATTAAACTACCTTAAAGTATATCAACAGTTCATATCAGCTCTACCTTCACCAACAGTTAATGCTTATCATGATACACATGCATCATCCAGTAATCTGAAATATAACAATACAACACCTACACAGTTAATTTTTATTTATTTGTTTTATTGTTTTATTTATTTTAGCAAAATGAGTAGTTTTAATTTAGTTCCTGTTAATTAACTACATTTTACTTTTAATGTAATAGCATATTACTTTTGCTTGAAAGTTTTCAATGCAGTCTCTTCTGCTACTTTTACCTGATTAATTATCCTCTGCACATTATAATTAACAGACATAAGGTGACTATAAACTGTGAGACCACATCGGTGCAAGATAAGCTTTATCTGTTACTGTCAATCTCTAGTTTGCGTCTGATATAGCTAGCTACATAGCCATAAAATAAAGCTATACACTAATATCTTAAGTTAGCATTACACACCCGAGTCCGGTGGTGGAGATTTTGAATCGGTCGCTCGGACTCTGTAACATCCACAGACGGACTTTAATGCTGAGGGGAGGATGGCTGCGGTCCGCTCTTCTTACAGTCAAACACGGAGCAACTTTCTGCTCTTAAATTGATTCCGTGCATGGTCACGCGCTTCATCAAATTAGTTGTGTTGCCGGCTTAAGCAATGATGACTTTTTTGCATATATTGCATCGCTGAAGTTTGGCATCAGTCTTGCTATAATGGAGCCACACTTTCGACCTCGGTGGCATTTTTTAACCGGCTCGACGACACACACAACTACAGTGACCGTTGAGACAGGGGGCTCGGCTCAAGGGCATTCAGAGCGGAGCCCCAGCCGTCCAATCAGAGTCTGAGAAGTCCTGGCGTCATGGCCGAACACTGCCAAGAGGATGTGAGTGTTTTTGGCGCCAAGCCAGAACAGGAAGGAAGAATGTAGAGTCTCTCTCTCTCTCTGTTCCTCTACCTCTCTCTCCCTTTCTTCCTCTTCTTTCTACATTTGTCAGCTTCTTGTTCTTTTTAAATTAAACTAACTATAGTAACAGTGAATCCAGTAAAGTAGTAGCAGTGACTCTATTGAGGTAAGTGTCCTGTTTCTTCCAATTAGATTGTCACTATAAGTAAGTGAAAGTGGTTTGACCTTGCATAGGTAGGTCACTTATGCTCGCTAGTGGGCTACATATTAATTCTATCTTGTATCTATTGCAAAACACAACTAAGAAGTATCTGTCATTAAAATGATGATAGAACAGCTATAACTTAATACATTATGTAGGTTACATCTATTCCTAATGCTTACTTTATGTTAACAAGAATAACTTTAGTTAAATATTGATTTAATTAAGTTTTAATCAAAATGTTTTAAATACAGTAAGCTTTATGATTTATTTGATTCCAAAACCATGGTGCCATTCCACTTGTTGAATTGAGTTATCCTATATTTTGATCAAGTACAAACCCGATTCATGAATTGATTGACATTAATGCTTTACTAAATTGGACTTTGCCCTATGATAAGAAAGATATAACACTGGCACAAACCTTTCTTACTCGCTCCAGAGCACGTTAGTCCTGACTCGTTGAGTTATCCCAAGCAAATTGACAAAACATGGGGCTAGAAAAAGTAAACTTTTGATTAAATTTAATTTTGCATAAAGATTTTGACTTTTATTTATCCTGTATTTTGGCTAAATTCATTGGCTAAAACTGAAAACTTTTGGCAGCAGCAGTCTTTGTCAATCATAACTAACATTTAACATAAAGCGTGTATTCACCTTCACAAAAACTATGTTTATTTCTTACCTCTTATTGCTTCATATTATTATTTGTCTGTTGATGCACTGGTATGAGTTCCAAGTTGGTCGGTCCAAAGAAATGTCTTCATTATTCTGATACATTTAGATAACTTCCAATTGATTGCACGTGGAATCACTGCACTATTTAGTGTGATTCTAGAGTTCCCCCTAAAGACCAGCTGACAACACTGCACCTTGAAATATAGTAGCCCTTAATACAGAAGATACTTTTAGTACCAACTATGTTAGCAGTGATTAGCAGCTTTATTTATGAATTGTGTGAAAGCTGCTCAGCCTGTTTCTTTAAATTCCATGACCTGCTGTTGTGGTCACATTAAAGTGAAACTAAAGTTGTGTTACATTGGCAGTTGATGTTTAGGAGGAAGAACGTGGCAACTGACTGTAAACTGAATGTTTGAAAAGAGAAGCAGATTAAATAATATTTTAAATTTTAAATTTTACAGGAGATGAAGATGTTTTTGGTGTTTGTGATCCTTGTGCATGGTAAGATAAAATTCCTCCCTCGGATCTGATCGTCATTTATCTTATGATAAGTGTCTGTGATCTACTTTCATCAGTGACATTCTTATAGGTTATAATCACGTATTTTAAAAAAAAACCTTTTGCACACAGCAGCGTCACATATTAATGTAAATGTTGGCCTGCATTCAGTCAAAGTTTGAGATGATTTTTAGCAGCATACAGTCTGCACATGGGAGAGGTGGATATGTATTTTATTATAGTCAATGAACACCTGTCCAACCAGAACACCTGAACATTATTTCTTAAAGACTGAAACAAAGCAGCCAAGATTGTTATATCAAAGTGAACATCACATCTCATATGAGTGAAGCATCTCCACATCAGTCCTGCCTTTTCACTGAGTGTTAGCCGCTCCCATTGAAGATGTGATGGA
This sequence comes from Diplodus puntazzo, assembly GCA_963678695.2. Lineage (NCBI taxonomy): Eukaryota > Metazoa > Chordata > Actinopteri > Spariformes > Sparidae > Diplodus > Diplodus puntazzo. The sequence continues at coordinate 23,844,541 of OZ023170.1, forward strand.
GAGATGTGAATAAGGTTAACACAAACACTTAATCAGAATGTTAAATCAAATAATAAAGTAAATCTTAACATTATCACCTTTTACACAGATTCCACAATTGTGCTGCAACGAAGACTTACTTTTTTTTTTACACTGAACCAAGTGGCCATGATGTTGATTCATCTCTTTTACAACTCTGTTTCTGTTTTTCCTCTGCTGGTCGATCAGAACTGTCCCCCCATTTCTTTTCTTATCTTCTATAAAGACTGCGAGGCAGAACAAAGGTGCAATATTCCCACCTTGAAAAGACCGTGTGAAATGAGAGAAACATGACAGCTGAGTTGACTCTGTTTTTGTCAGCTGTTACCGGTGATATACACTGGGGATGGGGTTTTAAAGTAGCCACACAATCACAAACAAAACCAGATTTATGTCTGAGTCACCTGAAGATCCACAAGGAATAATGGTGCTTTTCTGTGGTGAAAAATTCCTCAATGAAGGAAAGTCCTTTTATTCAAACAGTCCATTATCTTTTGATGTCGCAGTCAGAGTAGGAAGTTTAGGCTTCGTCATACTGATGTGTTCTAGTTTCAAACTGTACCAATGTAAGGAGTCTGAGAAATCATTATTAGTGACATCTAGAGGGAAATCAGAGGGAAATCAGGCCATATTTCAACATAAATGAACACAGTTGATAAGCCATTAGTTCCTATTAGACAACAACTACCGTTAGCATCCAATTACTTCCTAGCTAACAAGATTGTTTGATAGTGTGAAGTGATATGATAGTGAAAGTGTAAATAAGATCTCAGATATCAACACACATCTTGGACTCCAGCTGTAATTTAACCTCTCTACCTGTGTGACCTTACAGTTTCCCAGCATGCCTCAGCTGTGGAGCTGTATGAGGGGGAGGAGTTTGTCCTGCTGCCCTGTGAGTTTCGCACTTTTGAAGTGGACGGCCCCTCAGTGGTGTGGAGTCGCTTCGATCTCAATCCTTCAACTGTCCACAAGCGTCAGCAGGAAGGTGATGAACTTGGAGAACAAAACAAGCTTTACAGCGGCCGAACATCCATGATGGCCGACGCTCTGGAAAGTGGAGACCTCAGCCTCAATCTGACAGAACTCCGCCTCTCTGACAGCGGGAACTACACCTGCACTGTCAGAGGAGCCTTAGGAGGCGAGTGGAGAGTGAGGGATGTACAGCTGCAGGTCAAAGGTCAGCCAAAATCCTTGAAACCAGTCGTAGATACAGGTCTGAGGTCAGTACTGTAGATAAAGGTCAAACATCATGTTCATTATGTTTCTGTGTCACGCAGAGCGATTTCCATCCTGGGCCACAGCTCTCCTGGTTCTCCTGGCTGTTGGTCTTATTGTTTTGGGGGGTCTTTTAGTGCATTTTCGGCAATATTTCACGTCAGGTATGTCACTTCTACTACACTACCAAAATGCCAATGGCTGTCATCTTTAGTCTCGACCTTGATTGTTGAGGCAGACTGTCCACAGTTTTGGGATTATAACAGAAGAATGGGATGGTGAACTCCTGTTACCATCACAGTTCCTGCTCCTGTCTTTACAGTTCATGTTGTGGTTTGTTGTCCTGTCAGTCTACCAGGTGGAGGTGGATTCAGGGGTGGAGTCTGTCCAGCTGCCCTGCAAAACCATAATTCACCTGCCAAAGAATGTCAGAGCCGAGTGGACGAACAGATACAACATGAAGGTCCACATGTATCAGAATGGCTCCCTGACAGAAGAGCAGCATCTGATTTACAGAGGCCGAACAGAGATGAAGAGAAACCCGCTGAAAACTAAAGACTTCAGTCTGACCCTGAAATACCCCACAGACATTGACGGAGACTTTTACATCTGCACCGTCTACAGCAGTGATGGAAGCATCCTGATGAAGAAACAAGTGGAACTCACGGTCAAAGGTGAGTACTGCAAAACTGTCATCCATGAAGGATTTTTATGTTGAACCAAAGCCACCTTTCCTGATCCTGTAAGTGTTTTAATGTCTAAAGAAGACACGAGGGACTCGACCTCTGAGTGAAACATGAGTTTAAAACTTCCTGGCTGATAAAAAATGCTGTCAGTGAACAGAATCCAGGCAGTTTCCTTCTAAACATATTTGTCAGAAACATTAAACTGTTTATTAGAAACTAATTTGTAGGCTACAGGTTTTATGTTAACAAATCACCATCACCAATAATCAGTAAGTGAGAATTTTATAGGGTTCTCTTCCCCCGAAAGCCAAAATAGAATAAGATTAAAAGTGACCCTTAGACCCTGACAGATTTATTACTTAAAAACATAAATATAAATGTCATGAGATGAAATATTACTGTGAAGTATAACATGGACAAAAAAATTCAGAACGCCAGCAAGATTCTGATAATTTCCAAGAAATTATGAACCTGGTTTTAATTCTCATATTTCTGTCCTCTGTTACCTGCTGGTCTCATCTGGTTCTGTCCATCAGTTTTCTGTACAGTGTTGTGATGAGTCAGTAAAGTTGTTAAAATTCTTTACAGCTGATGTTGTGTTTGTTGTCCACTCAGTCTGTCAGGTGGAGGTGGAGGAGGCGGTGGAGTCTGTCCAGCTGCCCTTCAAAACGACAGCTGAACTGCCTGATGATACTAAAGTGGAGTGGGAACGTTATGATCCTGAACCCACAATGACAGTCCACATATATCCACACGGCTCTGACCAGCCTGAAGAACAGAACCGGGTTTACAGAGACCGGACAGAGATGCAGAAAGACCTGCTGAAGACTGGAGACCTCGGACTGACCCTGAAAAACCCCAAACACACAGACACAGGGACATACAGGTGCACGGTCTACGACTGGAGAGGAAACACTGTGAGATGGAAAACCGTGCAGCTTAAAGTCAAAGGTCAGTATGAAGATACAGGTCAGAGGTCAGTCTTTGTGTTTGTCTCTGGTTGTTTGTCTCTGTCCAACTGTCCTCTGTCTCCTCTGCAGAGAGAAATCAGATCAAAGATGAAACAATCTACATCAGGACCAGAAGCAGCTCAACTGATCCAACTCCTCTGATTGTGGATCAATCAGTTTGATTGGTCTGTTTGTCACTCTGACTATTGATCTGATCTGACTTTGGATCACAGAGACAATGGAGGTGAAGAAGCTGATGGACGATGGATGACAACATGACACTTTATCAGCTTCTATACAATCACTATTGGTTACTATTTATATCTGTGTGTGATGTCACATGTTGATCAGCTCTGTGATTTGGACTGAAACATGTTATTGTTTTCCATGAAGGCCACTCCAGCTCCCTCTGGAGGAGACACTCGACACTAATGTTTAATTCTGTCACTCATATTCCAGTTTTTATTAGTTGCTTCCACATGTTTTCTAAAGCACGCACACAGTTTTCCACCTTAATGGACCTTGTACAACCATTTTTGTCACTACAAAACGCTGTCACACTCTCTGAACTTTATATTATCTGTATTTAATTTCTCTTTGAGACTTCTGTCAAGAACAATCTTGTCCACGTCCTATAAACTCAATCCAATATCTGTTTGAGCACGTCTCAAACAGATGTTGGCTTGAGGAACAACACCTGATGCTATGAGACACGATGTCAGTCATTATCTGGTTATTTATTGGTCTGACGATTTGACAGTAAAATTGAGAATTCAAATAATTAAACTGAGGAGCATCATCACAGAAAATGCATCTAAAGCTGTGAGAATAAAACATTCAAAAGACATAAAATCTTTGATTATCTGGCCCACATGTTGCAGACTGGTACCATATTTCTCACAGAGGCTTATTTTATACATGTGTGATGACTGAGTTAAGTTACATAACATTTAGATTAATGATTTCATGGTAAATGAGAAAATGTCAACAATAACTAATAAAATAGAATCAAAACAGGAGTTTTGAGTTTGAGTTTGTTTTACCAACGTAACGTAACTGACATGGACAACATGAGGTAAAAGGAAACACACACAAAAATGTTCTCTTGTTTATTCAACAAAGCTTCACCTTCATGATGAACAGGATTTATAAACCACCTAATGTTATAACCTGTTAGAACAGCGGTTCTTCTTCTCTTTCTAACATCAGATATACAGCTACGGGATACCAAGAAGTATGCTGGAGCCCTGCCAACACGGATGGTCATTTCTCCGGCCTGGTACGTCAGTGTGGGCGACACCATACAGCTCAACTGTACCTCAGGCAATGACAAAGGGAACTACAGCGACACAATGGACATGCAACTGGTCTGGACTAAGATGGGACCCGTTGAGAAGACTAAAAAGGTTTAAGACAGAGAAAAATCCAAAGGTTAATGTCAGAATTGTGAAAAAACAGAACAAAATCAATTTGTGAAGGACTTAGCTGGACATGCTAACAGAGAAGATCTTATCTTCGATACGGATAAATGCTTACGCTTCAGTGAGCAGTCAGTCAAGGGGTTCTGAAGATGAGATTATTATTATTATTATTATTATTATTATTATTATTATTATTATCATATTTTCTTAATGTAGATGAGTTACAAGTGATAAACATGTTTTAAGTTATGGAAACATTAGCCAAGTGTTTTGTATGTATGTTACACATCAGTTTCTTTTTCCACATTTGTCATATTCATGTTGGGACCCAAAGATGAAGTCATTCATTGTGGATTTCAAAATGGACACTGAATGAAACTCAGTTTCCCAGAATTCTCCATTCTTCACACCCAGGTGCAAAATTCACCTTTGAGTTATTATTGGTCAGGGAGACAGACTCCCCTGTGACCAGATAGTCAAAACTCCAGCACCTTCCTTCTTCTTCCTTTTTCTCTTGCCCTTATTGAATTACATATCTTTTCCCTTCTTCAAGGGAGGTGCCACGAGGTGATCTAATGTACAATGGATGTTATTGTTCATCATGTAACCTAAAATTCCCTTTTAATGCTCCATGAGTATTACATAATCGTCCCTTGTGTGATGCAGTGCAAACATTATGGTGCCCTTGTGTAATAATCAACATAATTGGATCAAAAAGGGCGATGAACAGAAAATAAGAATTAAAGCTCCAGGAGAGCTCAAAGGTTTGATATTCATCAGTGTGACAGAAGAAAGACGGGTATGCTTTCTTAGATGGCTAATTTGACGTTTGTTGAATGATGCTTCACACAAACTCAGGGTCATTGCATGAAAGTAACCTCTAATTTGGCATCATGTCACACACACACACACACACACACACACACACACCAGTTCAAGTTCAAAGTAGCAACAAAAAAAAATCCTAGTCTTCTTTCTGTAGCTGGATTAGACCTTCCTGAAAGACTTTTTATGTTTAATCATATAAAATGTAAAAATAAATACCACTGAATAGCATTAAACCACATCTATGAATAGATGCTATGCAGACCAACAATATCCTGCAGAATATATATCTATAAGGAATTTGACTGACTTTAGACTTATCTGACTGTTTTAGTCACTTTCCAGCCATGAGTTTACAAACAGGATTGTGATGCATCATGCTTTGTAAGCTAACAATGAATGCTTATTATGATACGCATGCATCATCCAGTAATCTGAAATATAACCATGCAACACCTACACAGTTAATTTCATTTATTTGTTTTATTGTTTTGTTTATTTTAGCTAAATGTGTAGTTTTACTTTAGTTCCTGTACATGAACTACATTTTGTGTATATATGCTTTTACTTAAAATTTTTCAATGCAGTCAGGACAGCAGGACATCTGAGACAACATGGCAGATAAAAACTCACCTTGTGGAGGTTTGCCTTCTTTTAATGCTGATGTTCCCACCTGGGCTGTTTCCGTAGCAACAGGGGTCCAGCAGCAGAGACCGGGGGGCACGGCTCCAAGGCATTCAAAGTGGAGCCGCGGCCGTCCAATCAGAGTCTGAGAAGTCCTGATGTCATCACTGAACACTGCCAAGAGAGTGTGAGTGTTTTTGGCGCCAAGCCAGAACAGGAAGGAGGAACGTAGAGTCTCTCTCTCTCTGTTCCTCTACCTCTCTCTCCCTTTGTTCTTCTTCTTTATACATTTATTAGCATTTTATTCTTTCTTAATTAAAACTATCTACAGTAACAGTGATGGCAGTAAAGTAGTAGTAGTAGTGACTCCAGTGAGGTAAGTGTCCTGTTTTATTCCTATTAAATTGTCACTATAGGTAAGTGAAAGTGGTTTGACCGAACATAGGTAGGTCACTTATGCTCGCCAGTGGGCTACATGTTAATTATATCTTGTTGCAAAACACACGTAAGAAGCATCTGTCAAATGATGATTAAACAGCTATAACTAAATACATTATGTAGATTACACCTGTTGGTAATCCTTACTTCTATGTTAACAAGAATAACTTTAGTTAAATATGATTTAGTTTTAATAAGTTTATATCAAAATATTTCGGATAAAAGTAAGCTTTCCGATTTTTTTGATTCTGAAACCATGGTGCCATTCCACTTGTTGAATGAAGTTATCCTATAATTTAATCACGTACAAAGCTAATTCACTAATAGATCCACAGTAATGCTTTACTAAATTGGACTTTGCCCCAGGATAATAAAGATTTAACATGGGCACAAGCCTTTCTTTCTCGCTCCAGAGCATGTTAGTACTGACTCATGGGGTTATCCCCAGAAAATCAACTCAACATTGGTCTAACAGATGCCAGTGTGAAACGTGGCTATTTTGCTGTTGCGCCTTGGCCATGTTATTCACAATTTTAGTTCTACTATGCTGATGATTCTCATATATACAGTATGTTTCAGCCCTGAAAACCACAATAACCTGGATTCTTTACACCGCTATCAACACATTAGTAGTTAGAACTAGTTAGAACTTATTATTTAAAAATCAAAATAATTCCCATGACCAAACCAGTGCTACCCAGGAATATAGATGAACAACTCATCTGCACCCTCATTTTCTCCAGTCTAGATTACTGTAACTCATTATCACCTGTCTGAACAACACAGCAGTTGTTCATCTACAGTACAAACAAAATACAGCAGCCAAGCTCCTCAATAACACTTGGCGAAGAAAACACAACACTCTAGTGCTGGCTGAATCTCACTGGTTACTAATCCATTACAGAATTCAATTCAACATTTTACTGATTACTATTAAAGCCCTAAATGGTCTTGAACAACTTTACATTTAAGAACTACTCATCCCTTATTCTGAGACTCCTCAGATCAGTGAACCAAATCCTGTTTACATCACTATGATCGTGCTTTTATGGTTCTTGATCCAGCACTGTGGAACAAGCTCCAAATATCAGAGCAGCTGAGTTAGTGCGGTAATTTCAAAAGCTTTTAAAAACAAACCTGTACAGTTGAGGATTTGCATAACGTATTTTCAAAGTCTTAATCTTCCTCTCTGACATTTTGTCTCATCTCTGTTTTATATTTCTTGTTACTGCTCTTTGCACTGATGTTGTTTTATGTGAAGCATGTGATTTTATTGCATTTTATTGCTTAATTAATCTTTCTTGTACTACGATTATATTCTGTGAAACACCTTGTAACTTTGGTTTTTAAAGGTTCTTATAGAAATAAAAAGTATTAAGATAATTATTATTATTACAAAGTAATCAGAGTAGTTAACACAACATTCTAGAAAGTTCAGCTTAACCTCAAAGCACTTGTGCACGCTAACAGTTAACAGTTAACCCAGGACTAGTAAAAGTGCAGTGTGGATCATATAGACCAGGGCTGAAGTTAACCTGAGTTTACAATCTGTGTGTGAAACATGGTTACAATAACGTGGTTACAATAACGTGGAGTGGAGTTTCAGCCGTGTTTGTACCGTTCAAACACTTTGAGTCATATTTAGACGTGCTGTTCGCTTCAAATTGTGCGCAGTGAACATTTCTTAATTCATAAAACCATTTTCACCCCTTCTAAATTGCATGACTTTCTGACCCAACCTGTGACTGCATTATGTATCATCATTATTTTTACATAAAATAAATTCCAGAGATGTTTTAATGCTAATATTATTTAATTTCATTTTGTTTTTTGGAAGGTACATAACGTGCTCATTATTTTTTTTTACATCTTTTCTTTCACATGTCAGCTAGAGAAAAGTAAACTTTTGATTAAACTGAATTGTGAATAAAAATATTCATATATATTTATCCTATACTTTTGCTAAATTGATTGGCTAAAACTGAAAACTTTTGGCAGCAGCAGTCTTTGTAAATCATAACTAACATTTAACGTATGTTTATTTTTGACTTGTTATTGCTTGATGATATTATTTGTCTGTTGATGCGCCAGTAGGAGAGAGTGGGGTAGTTTGTGCCACCCCTGTTATCTAGAAAACCATAGAAGAAGTTGGTCATGTGACCATATATTTTTGAAGAGTCATCCATTTCACTCATCCTGCAAAGAAGGGAGACACATGGCTTCAGAGTTAAGCACATTTAAGTAAAAAAAACAACATTTTTTTGCCCTCCAAAGTAATATTTCTATGATCAAGGTTTTCTGATTGCTGTGTTTGAACAATTATAGAGAACTTTGAAAACAGTTCACAAATGTTTTAGTGCTTTAGTAAGCTACACCATGAGTCTATACAGTTAACATGATGCTCGCTCAAAACAGCTGGGGAATGCATTTTTTTCAAAATGGGCTTGGGTTAAGTTGTGCCAGTGGCCACTGGCACAACTTAACCCAACCCTATGATTATTTACTATATATTACTTTCTTGTATGTTATTGTTATTGTACTTTGTATTCTTACATTTGATCACTAAAACTGTGTGACATTCTTAATTTTAGACCAAAATCCATCATGCCACGCAAATACACATGGAATACTGACAGGGTTTCAACTCCTCTTGAGGAGTGGAAGGAGGTGCAACAGGGGAAGACCATACATTAGGTTGAAAAGGAGATGAAGATCTGCAGGATGACCATAAAAAGATATATGGATAAGAAAAAAAAATAGGAGAAGTAACAAAGCCAGGCTATGAAATAACAACAGTCGCCAAACAAGTCTTCAATGAGAACATGGAGAAAGAGCTAGCTGACCATATTAAGTCACTCGCAGCAATGTTTCATGGCATAGGTGTCATGAAATGCTGTGAACTGGCTTTTGAGTTCGGGTTCGGGTTAGTGTAGGCTGGATCTGTGAAGAGTAAGAGTCAGTTAGGTGTTCATGTGACGGTATAGGCCTTGTTATAGAAAAGTGGCCTTTGATGTTGTTAAAACTTTAAATGAACGTCAATTAAGTAATTTTGTATTGAATTGGTCTTGCTTTTATAAGCATTATCGTTTGTGAGATTAAAATGATCTGTTTTACTTCAGTTATCAATGGCACAACTTACCCCGCACCAGAGGCAAGTTGTGCCAGAAAAACACTTTTTTTTCTAAAGCTATATTTCTCAAACAGTTTATTTAAGATCCAGAGTGATTGCTCCCAGGGATGCACAACATCCTAAACTATATGTACCTATTTCAGTTTAAAGCATTACTGTAATCCCCTTGCTTTAAAGGCACTTTATGTAAAAATTGGCATAAATTACCCCACTCTCCCCTATGAGTTCTAAGTTGGTCGGTGCATAGAAATGTCTTCATTATTTGGATACATTTCTATAACTTCCAATTGAATGCAGGTGGAATCACTGTGCTGTTTAGTATGATTCCAGAGTTCCCCCTACAGACCAGCTGACACCACTGCACCTTGAAAAATAGTAGCCCTTAATACAGAAGATACTTTTTAGTACCAATTAAGTTAGCAGTGATTAGTAGCTTTATTAATCTATTGTGTGAAAGCTGCTCAGCCTGTTTCTTTAAATTCCATGACCTGCTGTTGTGGAACATGTTAAAGTGAAACTAAAGTTGTGTTACATTGGCAGTTGATGTTTAGGAGGAAGAACGTGGCAACTGACTGTAAGCTGAATGTTTGAAAAGAGAAGCAGATTAAATAATATCTTATATTTTTTATTTTTACAGGAGATGAAGATGTTTGTGGTGTTTGTGATCCTTGTGCTTGGTAAGATAAACTTCCTCCCTCTGATCTGATCATCACCGTCATGTCTGTGATCTATATCTACTTTCATCAGTGACATTCTTATAGGTTATAATCATGCATTTAAAAAAAACCTTTTGCACACAGCAGCGTCACATATTAATGTAAATGTTTGGCCTGCATTCAGTCAAAGTTTGAGATGATTTTTAGCAGCATACAGTCTGCACATGGGAGAGGTGGATATGTATTTTATTATAGTCAATGAACACCTGTCCAACCAGAACACCTGAACATTATTTCTTAAAGACTGAAACAAAGCAGCCAAGATTGTTATATCAAAGTGAACATCACATCTCATATGAGTGAAGCATCTCCACATCAGTCCTGCCTTTCACTGAGTGTTAGCCGCTCCCATTGAAGATGTGATGGAGAGATGTGAATAAGGTTAACACAAACACTTAATCAGCATGTTAAATCAAATAATAAAGTAAATCTTAACATTATCACCTTTTACACAGATTCCACAATTGTGCTGCAACGAAGACTTACTTTTTTTTTTACACTGAACCAAGTGGCCATGATGTTGATTCATCTCTTTTACAACTCTGTTTCTGTTTTTCCTCTGCTGGTGGATCAGAACTGTCCCCCCATTTCTTTTCTTATCTTCTATAAAGACTGTGAGGCAGAACAAAGGTGCAATATTCCCACCTTGAAAAGACCATGTGAAATGAGAGAAACATGACAGCTGAGTTGACTCTGTTTTTGTCAGCTGTTACCGGTGATATACACTGGGGATGGGGTTTTAAAGTAGCCACACAATCACAAACAAAACCAGATTTATGTCTGACTCACCTGAAGATCCACAAGGAATAATGGTGCTTTTCTGTGGTGAAAAATTCCTCAATGAAGGAAAGTCCTTTTATTCAAACAGTCCATTATCTTTTGATGTCGCAGTCAGAGTAGGAAGTTTAGGCTTCGTCGTACTGATGTGTTCTAGTTTCAAACTGTACCAATGTAAGGAGTCTGAGAAATCATTATTAGTGACATCTAGAGGGAAATCAGAGGGAAATCAGGCCATATTTCAACATAAATGAACACAGTTGATAAGCCATTAGTTCCTATTAGACAACAACTACCATTAGCATCCAATTACTTCCTAGCTAACAAGATTGTTTGATAGTGTGAAGTGATATGATAGTGAAAGTGTAAATAAGATCTCAGATATCAACACACATCTTGGACTGCAGCTGTAATTTAACCTCTCTACCTGTGTGACCTCACAGTGTCCCAGCATGCCTCAGCTGTGGAGCTGTATGAAGGGGAGAAGTTTGTCCTGCTGCCCTGTGAGTTTCGCACTTTTGAAGTGGACGGCCCCTCAGTGGTGTGGAGTCGCTTCGATCTCAATCCTTCAACTGTCCACAAGCGTCAACAGGAAGGTGATGAACTTGGAGAACAAAACAAACTTTACAGTGGCCGAACATCCATGATGGCCGACGCTCTGGAAAGTGGAGACCTCAGCCTCAATCTGACAGAACTCCGCCTCTCTGACAGCGGGAACTTCACCTGCACTGTCAGAGGAGCCTTAGGAGGCGAGTGGAGAGTGAGGGATGTACAGCTGCAGGTCAAAGGTCGGCCAAAATCCTTGAAACCAGTTGTAGATACAGGTCTGAGGTCAGTACTGTAGATAAAGGTCAAACATCATGTTCATTATGTTTCTGTGTCACGCAGAACGATTTCCATCCTGGGCCACAGCTCTCCTGGTTCTCCTGGCTGTTGGTCTTATTGTTTGTGGGGGTCTTTTAGTGCATTTTCGGATATATTTCACGTCAGGTATGTCACTTCTACTACACTACCAAAATGCCAATGGCTGTCATCTTTAGTCTCGACCTTGATTGTTGAGGCAGACTGTCCACAGTTTTGGGATTATAACAGAAGAATGGGATGGTGAACTCCTGTTACCATCACAGTTCCTGCTCCTGTCTTTACAGTTCATGTTGTGGTTTGTTGTCCTGTCAGTCTACCAGATGGAGGTGGATTCAGGGGTGGAGTCTGTCCAGCTGCCCTGCAAAACCATAATTCACCTGCCAAAGAATGTCAGAGCCGAGTGGACGAACAGATACAACATGAAGGTCCACATGTATCAGAATGGCTCCCTGACTGAAGAGCAGCATCTGATTTACAGAGGCCGAACAGAGATGAAGAGAAACCCGCTGAAAACTAAAGACTTCAGTCTGACCCTGAAATACCCCACAGACATTGACGGAGACTTTTACACCTGCACCGTCTACAGCAGTGATGGAAGCATCCTGATGAAGAAACAAGTGGAACTCACGGTCAAAGGTGAGTACTGCAAAACTGTCATCCATGAAGGATTTTTATGTTGAACCAAAGCCACCTTTCCTGATCCTGTAAGTGTTTTAATGTCTAAAGAAGACACGAGGGACTCGACCTCTGAGTGAAACATGAGTTTAAAACTTCCTGGCTGATAAAAAATGCTGTCAGTGAACAGAATCCAGGCAGTTTCCTTCTAAACATATTTGTCAGAAGCATTAAACTGTTTATTAGAAACTAATTTGTAGGCTACAGGTTTTATGTTAACAAATCACCATCACCAATAATCAGTAAGTGAGAATTTTATAGGGTTCTCTTCCCCCAAAGCCAAAATAGAATAAGATTAAAAGTGACCCTTAGACCCTGACAGATTTATTACTTAAAAACATAAATATAAATGTCATGAGATGAAATATTACTGTGAAGTATAACACGGACAAAAAAATTCAGAACGCCAGCAAGATTCTGATAATTTCCAAGAAATTATGAACCTGGTTTTAATTCTCATATTTCTGTCCTCTGTTACCCGCTGGTCACATCTGGTTCTGTCCATCAGTTTTCTGTACAGTGTTGTGATGAGTCAGTAAAGTTGTTAAAATTCTTTACAGCTGATGTTGTGGTTTGTTGTCCACTCAGTCTGTCAGGTGGAGGTGGAGGAGGCGGTGGAGTCTGTCCAGCTGCCCTTCAAAACGACAGCTGAACTGCCTGATGATACTAAAGTAGAGTGGGAACGTTATGATCCTGAACCCACAGTGACAGTCCACATATATCCACACGGCTCTGACCAGCCTGAAGAACAGAACCGGGTTTACAGAGACCGGACAGAGATGCAGAAAGACCTGCTGAAGACTGGAGACCTCGGACTGACCCTGAAAAACCCCAAACACACAGATACAGGGACATACAGGTGCACGGTCTACGACTGGAGAGGAAACACTGTGAGATGGAAAACCGTGCAGCTTAAAGTCAAAGGTCAGTATGAAGATACAGGTCAGAGGTCAGTCTTTGTGTTTGTCTCTGATTGTTTGTCTCTGTCCAACTGTCCTCTGTCTCCTCTGCAGAGAGAAATCAGATCAAAGATGAAACAATCTACATCAGGACCAGAAGCAGCTCAACTGATCCAACTCCTCTGATGAGGGATCAATCTGTTTGATTGGTTTGTTTGTCACTGTGACTATTGATCTGATCTGACTTTGGATCAAAGAGACAATGGAGGTGAAGGAGCTGATGGACAATGGATGACAACATGACGCTGTATCAGCTTCTATACAATCACTATTGGTTACTATTGATATCTTTGTGTGATGTCACATGTTGATCAGCTCTGTGATTTGGACTGAAAGATTTTCTTGTTTTTTTGTTTTTTTTTAGACTATCTGTCCATGAAGGCCACAGCTCGGACAGAGGTCTCACTCTGGAGGAGAAACTTGACACTAATGTTTGATTGTGACACTCGCTACTTTACAGTTTTTGTCACTGCAAAACCCCGTTACTCACTCTGAACATAAAACTTATCTGTATTTAGTTTCTCTTTGAAATTTCTGTCAAGTACAATCTTGTACACATCCTTAAACTTAAGCCAACATCTCTTTGAACAAACAACATCAAACAGATGTTGGCTTGAGGAACAACACCAGATGCTATGAGACACGATGTCAGTGATTATCTGGTTATTGATTGGTCTGAAGATTTTACATTAAAAGTGAGAATTCAAATATTTAGACTGAGGAGCATCATCACAGAAAATGGATCTAAAGCTGTGAGAATAACAGATTCAAAAGGCATAAAACCTTTGATTATCCGACTTTAAACCCTGGTTGATGTAATGCATATGTGTTCAATTTATGTGTTTGTTCACTGTTTTGGTGTTAATGTAATCTCAGGTCAGGATATTGGTAGTTTGCTTTCCTAGTTGAATGATGCTTCACGCAGACTCAGGGTCTTTGCATGCAGCCAACCATCTTCTCTAACCTGACAACACGTCAACCCCCCCGAATTATTGAATTGGCTATCTTTTCCCTTTTTCAAGGGTCATGACGCGAGGTGATCTAATGTGAATTTGATGATATTTATCATAATTAATAATTTACCCTGATAATCATTAATTATTATTGATAGCCAAATTTAACCTAAAACTCCCTTTTAATGCTCCATGAGTACTACATAATTGTACCTCATGTAATGCAATACACAGCACAATGGTGCCCCGTATGAGGAATCAGCATGATAGGATCAGCTAGGGCGATGACCCAAAAAATCTTCTTCAGCCCCAAAAACTTGTAAGGAACTGGTTTACATAGAAACATTAGCTGTCCATCTTATTAAAATCACCTGTCTGTCGAGGAACAATTATTCGGATATATTAATAGAAGTCTATTGGTGCAGTAGGTCATTATCATCACTTCCAATGTAAGACAGGTGGAGGCACTGTAGTGTTTCCTGTGATTCTAGAGGTCCCTCTACAGACGAGCTAACAACACTACACACTGAACAAGAGAGGCTGTGTGCCAGGGAAGACGTTTTTTTAATACCAAGCACATTTTCTCAGCAGTCACATCTATCACAGTAATCTTTGTGTAAAACCGGCTCAGCCTGTTGCTTTACATTCCAACAGCTGCTTCAGTGGAAACAGTTTAAAGTAAAACTAAAGTTTTCTCACAGTCAGTGGATTATCAGGAGGAGGAAAGTGTTGACTGCTGTAAACTGAATGTGTTTTTGCAGTGTTTAGTGTGAAGTGGAGTTGAAGAGGAATTTGTGGTTCTACTACTTTTTTTTTTTTACTGGAGGCTGAAGATGTTTGTGGTGTTTGTGATCCTCGCGCACGGTAAGATAAACTTCCTCACTCTGATCTGATCAGCACATTATGTTTCTCCCCACTGAGTAAAATTCACTCAGGTTCTTTCTCATTTGTATGAAGTGTCTCCACATCAGTCCTGTGTTTTCACTGTTCAGTGTTAGCTGCTTCCATAAGTAGTAATGGAGAGACAGAATTAAAAGATGTGAGGGAAGACTTTTAATTTTAAGACCATGTTCAATCAGAAAACAAAGTGACCTAAATAATGAGAGAAAGATGACAGCTGAGTTGATTCTGTTTTTTGTCAGCTGTTGCTGGTGTTAAGCTTTGCTGATGGGGTTTTAAAGCAGCCACACAATCACAAACAAGACCAGATTTATACCTGAGTCACCTGAAGATCCACGAGGCATAATGGTGCATTTATGTGGTGTCACAATAATCTGAAAATGAGTTCACGCCTGCAGAATTTTTTTGTAAATGCCCCATTGAGCCAGAACAGCAATTTGGAAAGTCTCTGAAAATGTTTGGTACACAACTTACTAATCTTAACGTCATATACGAAGAACATGGTGGATGAAAGTAAATGTTTGGTTGATGGTTAGAGCCTTAGAATAATTCACATTTTGCATATATATTTATTTTCTCATATGTAGTCTCTAATATGGTATTAGGTTGTAACTGTTAGTTGCTCTGCACGAAGAGAGACCTCAACAAGTCAGATAATGCAGTATTTCATTAGCATAGAATGTATCAAAAACACAGTAAGGGGAGGATTAAAAAGGTTCTTACAGAGAGAACTGCTCTCGATCTATACAATAAAAGCTACCAAATACTGACTAAAGACCGATTTATGCTTTTCTGAGTGTATTGAATATGTAGAAGTTTGAAGATTTTGTTTATGTGTATTTTTCTATTCTCTTGCTAACTTTGTGATTTGTTTTCTGCTAAACATACTCAGTCTTTTGATTTTAACTGCCTAATTATGTGACGACCTGCTCACAGTGATCATGTGACAATTGACTTTATCTGCATCTTCTGTCAAATGGTTATACAGACCGATCATGTTACTGCTCATCTGTCCTCATTGACCATATCACTACTTACCTTGTAATGGTGATCACGTGACCGTCTGCTAACCTACGAAATATAAGAACCCGAAAGTAACAAATTTGCACTGCCGTGATGAAGGCCTCGATGGCTGTAGTGCATAGGCATGTTTTTACTGTTGTTGTGATACAAAAGCCATGATTAATTACAGGCTACTTAACTCATTACCCTCAGACTTTTCCTACAATTCTAAAAAAAAAAAAAATAAGATCTTTAAACTGATGAGCACCAGAGGGACTGTTTTCCACACCAAAGCAGCACTCCTGGCATCCTGTTTTTTGACTGATGGCCATTTTCTTTTGATGTCACAGTCGAGGTGGGAAGTTTAGGCTTCATCGTACAGATGTGTTCTCATTTGCAACTTGTATAAATGTAAGGAGTCTGACAAATTCTTATCAATGAGAATCCAGAGGGACATCAGGCCATATTTCAACATAAGTTAACATAGTTGATAAGCCATTAGTTCCCGTTAGACAGCGGCTACTGTTAGCATTCAACCACTTCCTACCTAACAAGACTGTTTGATAGTGTGATGTGATATGATAGTAAAAGTGGAAATAAGTTCTTAGATAACACAAATCTTGGACTGCTGCTGTAATTTACAGTTTTTCTCAATTGCTAAAATACAAAAACTCAGTGGCTGAACAAAGTTCGCAGTTGCCTGAACTCCTTTTGTTAATTTTGCAGTCTGTTGTGAATACTTTAAACCATTTCACATGGTAAAACACAATTTGCAGATCTCACTTAGACTTTTCAGCAGAACATATTCTCATTTTCAAAACACATTCTGCACTCTAATGCACATGTCATCCATACTGGTAAACACAAGTGGCAACAATCAAATACAAACAGAGAACACATGTCATTGATTAAGCACAACCACTCAAAATTGATTTCACATGTTTCAAATCATGTGACACAACCAATATAAGCCAGTTCAGAGAGCAAACAGGTTGTTAAAGGTGGGACGGAGAAAGTCGAAGAATGGATGGAAGAAACAATGTGAGAGGACGAGTGCGTATGCAAGGTGGGCAACGAGGAGGACAAAGAGTGGAAATAGCTGATTAAATTCGAGCAACAGTCATTGACCATGTTCTTGTCCATGGACTGACAATGAGGGAAGCAGGACTTAGAGTGCAACCCAATTTGAGCCGATTTTCTGTGTCCACCATAGTAAGGACATTCAGAGAAGAGAACAGGTACAATATACTACTGTATTTTTGTAATTGCAAATTTACTGTACTACACTATACGCAGCTGTTTCAATAGACATTTGTAATGTTCATCATTTTATGTATTGTACTGCATGAATATTTTTTGTAACAGCACATCTACTTTTTGTAGAATTGCAAGGCTGCCACATGCAGGTGGAAGGACGGCTATATTCACTCTGGAGCAAGAGGCCGTTATAGTTGGCATGGTCCTTCAAAATAATCTAACACGACTCAGAGAAATCCAGGAACGAGTGATACAAGACAACACACAATAGGGAATCGACAGTGTGAGCATTTCCACAATTGACCCTGTCCTCCAGCGTAACAGGATGCGAATGAAACAAGTATACAGAGTACCTTTTGAGCGCAACTCACCAAGGGACTGCGAGCTCAGTATGTGCGAGTAAGTGTACATTCAGACACATTTAGTGTAATCCAGATTGTCTACAGTACTGCCACATACTATATGACACCCAGCACCTTCTTCGATTTCTTGCCAATCTAAAAGATATTTTATTTGAGCAGCAGGTTCAAGAGCTAAATGAGAATCCCATTCCCACATATGTGATAGTATGGGACAATGTCAGTTTCGACCGAACTGCTCAGGTAAGGGAATGGTTTACAGTTCTCAATTGTTTACACACAAAAATTGAAGCTTAACTGCCGAAGTTTCGGGAGCAGGACCACACCTCAACAGCGCCAACTTCCGCTTTTCTATAAATAACCACCTGACCCTCTCCTCTGCTTCGCTCTCGTATTCTGCGCCCTCCTTGTTTCTTCTTTCTCTCCTCTCCTTCATAGGTCCATGAGGGGTCCGTCGCTGCCCGGGAGCGGCGGCGGATTCTCTACAGGAATCCCCACAACGCACTCAAAGAACTCAGAAGAACCAAGATCTTCGACACTTCGTTTTTCCTTTGTCCCTAATAAATCCTTAAACGCATCTCGTTGACAGTGTGGTCCTCGCTAGTGAACTGGTACTTGAGACACAATGACCACAACATGTAACTCATGCACCAATTCTGCTAAACTCCAAGCACAATTCCTGCTTTACACTCAAATTGCAGTTCTAAAACACACTTTTTTCAAAACACTACACACAATTCTCTGCATTTGGCACAATTTTCATAAAGAACACCTCTTGTTTTCGCAAGGAACACACTGTCATTCAATTTCTAAAGTGAATTGCCCTACTATGTGTACTGACTCATCACATGGGCAAACACCTGGACACCCTACACAACACACTCATTCCACCAGATCAGCTCAGGTATGTTGTCATTTGGGACAACGTAAGTTTCCACTGGGCTGGGTCTGGTTCATAACTGGTTCACTGCTTTATAGTTGTTTATCTCCATCCATATTCTCCATTCCTCAATCCTATTGAGACATTTTTTATTCTGCCTGGAGATGGAAAGTGTATGACCACAAATGTGAAAATATTGCTTGTGATGCGGATGAGGTGCTGTGGCCAGACCGAAACAGAGGAGAGCATGCTGCACAGTTTTTTTTGTTTGTTTTTTACTGTAACTGTGTACAGTAAATTCTTCTGTTGTTTTGTTTGTAGACTGTATATTATTGTATATGCATCTTTGTGTTTTCCATTCATCATAGTGTTTTACATTGAGCACATCAGTGTTCAACTGGTTCTTATAAATGTCTATTCATATGATGGTTTGTGTGTGTCATTTGAAAACAAAATACCATTTTGAGAAGAAACAACATTGTTTTGAATGTAAAGTTTAATTTTGCAGGAGAATTGAGGGGTTTTGCCCATTGTGTATATGTTTTTTGATTTGTGTGTAGAGTTCTGATAGCATGAGGCATGCTTTCAGAAAATGTGTGGAAACAACCGAGAAAAACTGTAACATCAATGGGCAGTTTATGAACTTGTACCTCCCTCCATACTCACCTTTCCAGAACCCGATTGAGGAGTTTTTCTCCTCTTGGAGATGGAAAGTATATGATAGACAACCCCACACCAGAGTAAATCTGCTGCAAGCCATGGATTTAGCCTGTGGTGATATATATTTCTATTTTTTGTGTATTGTTTATTGACTGCTTGATAGTGTATATCATTTTGATTGCTTTGTTTATGATTTGAGAAAAGTGTTTTGTTTTGAGCACAGGTAAATCTGTTTTGAGGCGAAAGTTTAATTTTGCACGAGGAGTCAGAGGTTTTGTAAATAGTGCTTGAAGCTGAGGTTTTGTGTTTGATGTTTTCAGAAAATGGAGCAAGGTTTCAGAAATTGTGTTTTAGCAATTGAGAAAAACTGTAACCTATCTATCTGTGTGACCACACAGTTTCCCAGCATGCCTCAGCCATGGAGATGTATGAGGGGGAGGAGTTTGTCCTGCTGCCCTGTGAGTTTCACACTTTTGATATGGACGGCCCCTCAGTAGTGTGGAGTCGCTTCGACCTCAATCCTTCAACCATCCACAAGCGTCAGCAGGAAGGTGATGAACTTGGAGACCAGAACAAGCTTTACAGAGGCCGAACATCCATGATGGCCGACGCTTTGGAAAGTGGAGACCTCGACCTCAAACTATCAAAACTCCGCCTCTCTGACAGCGGGAACTACACCTGCACTGTCAGACGAGCCTTAGGAGGCGAGAAGAGAGTGACGGACGTACAGCTGCAGGTCAAAGGTCAGCCAAAATCCTTAAACCAGATGTGGATACAGGTCTGAGGTCAATACTGTAGATAAAGGTCAAAGGTCATGTTCATTATGTTTCTGTTTCCCACAGAACGATTTCCAGCCTGGGCCACACCTCTCCTGGTTCTCCTGGTTCTATTCGCTGTTGGTTTTATTGTTTTTTGTGTTTTTCTATTGCAGTTTTTGCACCGTTTCATGTCAGGTACATCACTTTTACTACACTACCCAAAATGCCAATGATTGTCATCTTTAGTCTTGACCTCGGTTGTTGAGGTAGACTGTCGACAGTTAGTTTTGGGATTGCAACAGAAGGATGAGATGGTGAGCTCCTGTTACCATCACAGTTCCTGCTCCTGTCTTTACAGCTGATGTTGTGGTTTCTTTTCCTCTTAGCCCATCAGGTGGTGGTGGATTCTGGGGTGGAGTCTGTCCAGCTGCCCTGCAAAACCACATTTCCACTGCCTGATGACGTCACAGCCATGTGGATGACCGGTAACAACGTGAAGCTCCACGTGTATCCGACTGACCAGCCTGAAGAGCAGCATCAGGGTTACAGAGGCCGAACAGAGATGAAGAATAACCCGCTGGAAACTAAAGACTTCAGTCTGACCCTGAAATACCCCACAGACTGGGACAGAGACTTTTACACCTGCACCGTCTACAGCAGGAAGAAGAACATCCTGATGAAGGAAGAAGTGCTGCTCAAGGTCAAAGGTGAGTACTGCAAAACTGTCATCCATAAAGGACATTTATATTGAACCAAGCCACCTTTCCTGCTCCTGTAAGTGTTTTAGTACTAAACTTTTAACTGTTTGTTAAAAACGAATCTGTAGGTTACAGGTCTGTTAACAAATCACCATCACCAATAATCAGTACGAAAAAATTTGATTGGGTTCCCTTCCCCCAAATCCAAAATAAAACAACATTCAAAGTGGAGACTAAACTTATTACTTCAAAACATGAATGAATGTAAATGTGATGAGATGAAACATTGCTGTGAAATATAACATGGACAAAAAAAGAAGAAATGATGCCATCAAGACTCTGATTATTCACAACAATTTATAAACCTGGTTTTAATTCTTATAGTTCTGTCCTCTGTTACCTGCTGGTCTCATCTGGTTCTGTTCATCAGGTTTCTGTACAATGTTGTAATAATTCAGTAAAGTTATTAAAAACTGCTTCTGCTGTCTTTACAGCTGATGTTGTGGTTTGTTGTCCTCTCAGACTGTCAGGTGGAGGTGGAGGAGGGGGAGGAGTCTGTCCTGCTGCCCTTCAAAACTACACCTGACCTGCCTGATGTTACTAAAGTGAAGTGGAAATATTATGTTCCCTCACCAGCAAAGACAGTCCACATGTATAAGGAAGGCTCTAACCAGCCTGAAAAACAGAACCAGGTTTACAGAGACCGGACAGAGATCAACACAGACCTGCTGAAGACTGGAGACCTCAGTCTGACCCTGAAAACCCCCAAACACACAGACACAGGGACATACAGGTGCACCGTCTACAACAGTAGAGGAAAAATTGTGAGATGGAAAACAGTGCAGCTTGAAGTCACAGGTCAGTATGAAGATACAGGTCAGAGGTCAGTCTTTGTGTTTGTCTCTGGTTGTTTGTCTCTGACCAACTGTCCTCTGTCTCCTCTGCAGGGAGAATTGAGAATGAAGATGAAACATCAACATCAACATCTACATCAGGACCAGAAGCAGCTCAACTGATCCCGCTCCTCTGATCAGAGATCAAACCGTTTGATTGGTCTATCGTTTACTCTGACTATTGATCTGATCTGACTTTAGATCAGAGAGACAATGGAGGTGAAGGAGCTGATGGACGATGGATGACAACATGATGCTGTAACAGCTTCTATACAATCACTATTGGTTACTATTGATATCTGTGTGTGATGTCACATGTTGATCAGCTCTGTGATTTGGACTGAAACATGTTCTTGTTTTTCTTTTTTTAGACTTTTAGTGTCCATGAGGGCCACTTGTTTTTCTGGTCCTTTGAGCTTGAACAGAGGTCTCACTCTGGAGGAGACACTTGACACTAATGTTTAATTGTGACACTCATTATATTGCAGTTTTTATCAGTTGTTTCACCATGTTTTCTAAAGCACTCACACAATTTTACACCTTTTTTGACCCTATTTAGAACAACCGTCACTCACTCTGAACATATAGCTTCATTGTCAGAAGCAAAGCAGAATGATGTCCAGATAATTAACTTGTTTAACATATTTAGTTGTTTCTCTCTGAGACTTCTGTCCAGTAAAATCTCGTCCACAGATGGAGGAAGACATCCTTAAAATGAAGCCAACATCTGTTTCAACAAACAGTCTCAAACAGATGTTGGCTTGAGGAACAACACCAGATGCTATGAGACACGATGTCAGTGATTATCTGGTTATTGATTGGTCTGAAGATTTTACATTAAAAGTGAGAATTCAAATATTTAGACTGAGGAGCATCATCACAGAAAATGAATCTAAATCTGTGAGAATAATAGATTCAAAAGGCATAAAACCTTTGATTATCCGACTTTAAACCCTGGTTGATGTAATGCATATGTGCTCAATTTATGTGTTTGTTCACTGTTTTGGTGTTAATGTGATCTCAGGTCAGGTTATTGGTAGCTTGCTTTAGTTGAGTGATGCTTCACACAGACTCAGGGTCTTTGCATGCAGCCAACCATCTTCTCTAACCTGACATCACGTCTCACACACACACACACACACACACACACACACACACACCTGTATATAGTACATGTCAGTTAGATTGTGTCTTGTCATCTTTGTGTTAAATTAAAAAGGCTTTTGAGCCTTTTTGCTGTCTATTTAATATTGTATAAGACTGAATAATGCAAACAGCTGCTCTGTCAAGAACTCCGAAATCCTTCAACCATTACAGCCGTTATCGTGAATTTGGTTGTAGTTATTAAGTTAAATATTAATCAGAGTGACAAAACATTTCGTACCTTTTTATGAGACTGAATTATTGAATTGGCTGTCTTTTCCCTTTTTCAAGGGTGGTGCCCTTAGGTGATCTAACGTGAATTAGATATTATTTATCATAATCAATAATTTACCCTGATAATCATTAATTATTATTGATAGCCAAATTTAACCTAAAACTCCCTTTTAATGCTCCATGAGTACTACATAATTGTACCTCATGTGATGCAATACACAGCACAATGGTGCCCCGTATGAGGAATCAGCATGATAGGATCAGCTAGGGCGATGACCCAAAAAATCTTCTTCAGCCCCAAAAACTTATAAGGAACTGGTTTACATAGAAACATTAGCTATCCATCTTATTAAAATCACCTGTCTGTCGAGGCACAATTATTCAGATATATTAATAGAAGTCTATTGGTGCAGTAAGTCATTATCATCACTTCAACTGTAAGACAGGTGGAGGCACTGTAGTGTTTCCTGTGATTCTAGAGGTCCCTCTACAGACGAGCCAACAACACTACACATTGAACAAAATAGGCTGTGTTCCAGAGAAGACATTTTTTAATACCAAGCACATTTGCTCAGCAGTCACACCTATTACAGTAACCTTTGTGTAAAACCTGCTCAGCCTGTTGACATCCCAACAGCTGCTTCAGTGGAAACAGGTTAAAGTGAAACTAAAGTTGTCTCACAGCGGATTGTTAGGAGGAGGAAAGTGTTGACTGCTGTAAACTGAATGTGTTTTTGTAGTGTTTAGTGTGAAACGGAGTCGAAGAGGACTTTCTTTTACTAGAGGATGAAGATGTTTGTGGTGTTTGTGATCCTCGTGCACGGTAGGTTGAACTTCCTTCATCTGATTTGATCAGCACCTTATGTTTCTGTCCACTCAGTAAAATTCACTCAGGTTCTTTCTCATTTGTATGAAGTGTCTCCACAATCGTGATGGAGAGATGGAAGTAAAAGAAGTGAGGAAAGACTTTAAGACTCTGTTGAATCAGAAAACAAAGGGAAATAAATAATGAATAATAATAATAATAATAATAAAGAAAGATGACAGCTGAGTTAATGCTGTTTTTTGTCAGCTGTTACTGGTGGTAAACTTTGCTTATGGGATTTTAAAGCAGCCACACAATCACAAACAAGACCAGATTTATACCTGAGTCACTTGAAGATCCACAAGGAATAATGGTGCATTTATGTTGTGCCACAATAATCTGAAAATGAGTTCACGCCTGCAGAAAATTCATGCAAACGTCGCTTCAAGTCATAGCGGCATTTTGGAAAGTCTTTGAAAAAGTTTGGTACACAATTTACTGATTTTCACGTCATATATGAAGAAACATGGTGGATGAAAATAAATGTTTGGTGGACGATTGGAGCCTTTATATTAATCAATGTGTTGCATGTAGATGTATTTACTCAAATGTTGCTGTGCATGAAGAGAGACCTCGACGAGCTGGAAAAGATTTATGATCCTTAAACCTGATAACAAGTCTAATAAAGAACAATTTTATTGGCTTTTAGCAAATACTAATATTTTTTAGTACAGATAATTAAGTTAATTAATAAGTATAAACTGTGTCAATACCTAAACTCTCAATGAAGGGAAGTCCTCTTGTTCAAACAGCGGCCATTTTCTTTTAATGTCACAGCCAGGGTGGGAAGTTTAAACTTTGTCGTAAAGATGTGTTCTAGTTTGAGACTTGTATGA